>VXBZ01006791.1:713252-757470 GCA_013399135.1 Heliornis fulica
AGACAAAGGGCCGCGCACGCTGTGGATAAGGAGGTTGCTTTGTCAACTCGCTGGGCCAGGCTGGGGCGAATTTATTTATTCTCATTTAAATAATTTGATCCATTCCATCACTTCCAATCGCTCCCATTTGCCAGCTGTCTGCTAACTACATGGCCTGGAACGTCTGGAGAGCAAATCTTTAATTTTCTTACAAACACACAATCACTCCGCTTTCTGTTCAGCCTTTCCACTTCCCTCGCCCACCGCTTCCCCCAGCACCAAGCTCGGCCCCTGCGCCCAGGCGACCCCCGCTGGCCCAGCCCCCTTAGCCTGACCGCGTGAACTGGAGGAGGGGACGTACCCAAATCCTCCTCGGTCTAAAACTCGAAGGAGAGTTCTCTGGGTGTTGTATCTGACGGCAGAGAGCGGGAACACCGACTGCTGCAGTGAAGCAGAGCCGCTGGGAGCGGGGAGGGAACCCCTGCGTGCCCATCGCAGTGGTGTCTGATCCCCGGCTGTTCTGCACTGCAGGAGCAGTGGGGGGTTGGCCAGGGTGTCTGATCGGTGTCACCGTCACAGAACCATAAGGAAAAGCTGGAAGAGGCTCTGGGGGATCTGCACACCCACGGCAGGACCAGCCCCTCCCAGGGATGCTGGTGTAACTCTTCCTACAGCCTCCCCACGTGCCCAGTGACGTTTAACTCGATGCTTCATTTGGGGTGAAGGGAATGCACCCCTAAGCAGGACCTGGGTTCTCAGCGCTGTGGCGTGGTGGAGGAGACTCATGCTCCTACCTAGAGACCAGAGAGGCAAAGGCACCACTCGGCACCTTCAGAGCTCGGGGTAGAAGTTTGGTCTCGGAGCAGATCTGTGTTACTGTTTCTTGTGGGCAGGCTGGAGCTCTGGCTCCAGCTGAGATCTGCCTGCTGCCAAAGACAGCAGGGGAACAGTGTCTCTCAAAGGTATTTTTATCCCTTGTGACACCAACACGGGTAAGATTTAGCGAAAGGGCATGGAAGAAATTTTCTTTACTTATTGCTTAAATGAAGGACAGCTGTTTCTGTGAACTTGTTATACAATTAAATGTCACAACCTGGTGAATCACTGTACCTGGAGGTAGAAAAAAGCTCCACCAGCCTGTTGGGAGGGAGAGGGTAAAGATCTGCTGCTTCATCTGTTACTCGTCTCTACTCTTTGCAGACTCCAGCAGGTAGAGAGAAGGGTTTGATTTTCAGGAACTTGGGGCAAGAGGTTCAGATTCTGTGGACTGTTCGAGTGTGTCTGGGGTGGTATGTTCTGGTAGTTCTTTAGAGTCAGGGTACTGGTCCTTGCCCTTTGGTGATGCTGGTGGGAGTAAGGCTCTAGCCTTTGCTTCAGCTTCTGGCTCCTACTGCAGTGCCAGCACAAATCGTTTATTTCTTATTATCTGGTTGGTGTATGGAGGTTGTGAATGGTCCTTTTCATCCACGTAGGTGAGGGAAGGAAGTTTGTGCCACTCAGAAAGGCAGGACAGGAGCAATCATTTCTTGGAAGTTGGACAACAGACCCACCCAGGATACCAGGCAGAGGTGTAGTTGTGGGTCTCCTTGCTCAAGGTTTGTGTAGCCTTTCCTTCCCAGAGCATCTGAGTGGCACACAGCACATCACAGCTCTGCTTCCCTGTGTCCCTGAGTTCCCACACTGGTCCCCAGCTCTGTCCATGGCATGGGCCTTGGTGGTGCTCCTCTCTCCTAGCAGCAGCCTGCTGCACTCCAAGGACATCCCAGAGCTGGTCCGTGTCACAGTTAGAGATATAATTTTGAAACTCCTCTTAGATGTTGCACTGTAGTTGCCTTAAATTTTTTTTTCTTAACAACATACCTGTAGCTACACCTCACCAGGACCCACCCCCAGCAACGACCTCCCCTCATGAGGCCAAACTCTGGGCAGCTGGGCAGTGAGTCATTAACATACAATTACAGCCAAGATAAAACGGCTGGGAAACAAGCTGGCCACTGTCTGCAAGGTTTGGTCAACCACAGGACCAGTGTTTCATCTCAGAGCTGCCATGGGGTGAGTTGTGCCCAGCTTAGGGCAGGGGGGGATGCTGGGGTGAGCTAAGCTGTGCTGCTTGGGTCTGCCTGGCCTTGCTGTGTGGCCAGCTCCCTTGGGGAGCCTTGGTGGGGGGGGTGTTGGCTGTATGGGGTGTGCTGGACCTGCTCAGGGACCTGGTGCTGTTGCCTTGCTGAAGGATGAAGTTGGTGAAAATATTTTGGTGTTTTTCTGGTCTGTTCTAGCGATGCTAAAAATATAAAGTGTTTGCCCAGTTCACAACTGCTGTGAAAGCAGCTTCAATGTGGCAGCTCGTTGCTGCGTGGTGCAGTGATAATCAGTGCAAACTCTGGGCTGTGTTTGTAGCTGGTGAAGGTAGTGCACCCTTCAGAGGAAATCATTTGGCCATTCCTGGTTTATGAGGAGATGTTTGCATGTGTGGTAGGTTTTTATGCTGGATGTGTGTGGTATTTAGAGCTCCATTTATTAGACAGGTAGGGCTCTGATCATTGTGTATGCTTTATGGGTTTATATACATAAAGTTCTCTCGCTTACAGCTGAATCCTCATATTTATGGATGTTCTAAAGGTTATGGCTGTAAGGCTTTACATTTTTCAGTAAGAAAACGAACTGTTTGAAAAAGTGGATAAAATATTGAGATTACTAATATCTAAAGAAAGATTCTGATTAACAAAGGACCTTCTCAAGTAAGATTCAAGCTTCAGAGCAGCAGCAGAAGTAGGAACCTTGCAGAAAGAGACACATTTCTACAGCTACAGCATTTTTCCCTGCTAATGAAGAAAAAGAGGCTTCACTATTTTTTTTAATGGTGTCTAAACTGGTTCATTTGAATTAGCTACATCCACATGCATTTTGTTTAGATTTATATGTGTCAGGTGTAATATAACCACAATCAATGTGAGTTACGAGGCCCAGAGCTCACATTACCGAGATTCATGTGCTGAAGTCGGCTCCTAAAATACCGGAGTAAATAGACTGGGGCTGGGAAATGCAGATTTCTGGGGCTTGAGTGCCCTCTGCTGAAACAGTCCCAGCTAGCCCTTAACTTTGACACCCGGCAGCTTGATTGATGGGTTGCTAAATTAAATTTAAGCCTGCGGTTCATGGGTTCGGCTGTTACAGGAATCCATCCTCCCTTTCCTCTCCTGGCTGATGGTCTGCCCGTTTCTTCTCCCTTCTCTCCTCCCAATTCTGACTCCTCCTGCAGCTCTGCCTGTGTCACAGTAGGATTTTCTGGGGGTTTTATTTAAATGGCAAGTAAGATACAGTGAGGTTTCCTCCTGAAATAATCACCTGGGGAGCTGTAATCGCAGTGATGAGCGCTGAGGGCTGTGTTGGACCATGGCAGTACCCGTAGGGAGAAGCTGCCCCAAGGAGCTGGGGCTGAGCAGCACCTTGTCCCTGCAAGAGGCACAAACTCCTCACATGCAGCTGGGATGAGGCCCCGGGGCTGCCCGTGCTCCGGGAGCTCTTGTAAAAAGCAACCAGCGAGAAGCCACGGTTGCTCCCAGAAACTTACTGTGATTTTGTGTTATATTTTGCTTTTTGGGGAGGGAAGAGGAAAAATTTCCACTTCCCACTCGGCATTTTATCCATAATGGGAAGAGTGTTGTGCTTGGCCTGCAGCGGGGTTTCCCTTGGTGCGGGATGGTGATGGGGGCACGGGCACTTCTGCTGTCCCCACGGGGCCAGAGGGGACATGGCAGAGGACACAACACCAGCAGCAGAGTGTGTGTTTTACATGCTGCTGAACAGATGATTGGTTCCCACTTCTTAAATTTTTAACAGGCTTATTCTTTCTGACTAGTTTCGTGCCAGGGAAGTGTGTTCTGTGGTGCACTCTGCTCCCCACGGCCTTGCATGAGATGGGGGGCAGGTGGGGGAAACATATTTTTTTTCAGTGATCTGTGTTGCAGAGAAATACTCGAGAAGAATTGTTGCTGCACTGCATATATTTGTGTTGGAACATAGTGTGGTGTAATAGCTGGTTTGAAATGTATCCAGTTCCGCTGAATATATTATCGTGAAAGTCAGGCGAAATGCACTCGGAGAGTGTGAGCTCCTGTCAAACCAGAGAGCAGAGATGCTCTGCAGGAGCTGTGAAGGCGAGAAGGGAGTTGGACCCAACTGCTGCCCCTCTGTTCTGCTGCAGGGCTGGTTGTGGGGAGCCTCTGGTCGGAGCTGTGGACGTGGCTCGCGGTGGCATCGCTGCGGCGTGAAGCCGTTGTCCTGTCTTGTCACACACCCTTCCTGAGGCGTGTGCCTGGAGCTGGGACCGGGCCGGTCTCTGCTGTGGAGCTGCTGGGAGCAGGGAGGAGATCTTGTCCCCAGTGTCCCCTGGCTGGCAGGAGATGGGAACCAGCTCTTCCTTCACCTGGTTGGTCTCTGTGTTGCTGCTCTGTTCCACTGTCCCGTTTCCAGCTGGGGCAGGGGCTGGGGTGAGCTGAGGGCAGTGCCAGGGGGGGCAGTGCCAGGGGAGCCAGCATGCCAGCCTGGGTAAACTATGGCTTGAGAGGTTTGCCATGATCTCCTGCTTGGAGCTGCCTTAACTAAGGCTGGTGGTGATTCTTTGGGTGAAACAACATAACAAGGGGATAATCTTTTGTTTCCAATTGGTTTATGTTGCGGTTTGCCTTGTCTGAGGGTCCCTTCCTGGCTCATGGCAGTGTCACACATGTGGCAGGAACCCAGCTGGGTCTTTGCTCCAGCAGCAGCATCCAACTGCAGCCATACAGGGATACCTGTCCCTTGGGTCTGGTGGCTTTTGCTGGGAGGGGACAGCAGAAGCACAGGACTCCCAGGTTGGGCTGTGGGAGGTGGTTCAGCCCTCCCAGCACTAGGGTAGCTGCATCTGTCCAGCTCTGGCATCAAGCCCTGTGCAGTGGGACCCTCGCTGGACACCTCCCCGTCAGGGACCTCTTTGATCAGCTGCTTCTTTCGAACTCCTCTTGGTTTTGCCCCTGGAGATGGGCTGGTGCTCACTCCCAGGCCAGGCTGCATGCTCCCCAGTGTCCATGTCAGCAGGGTCACCTGAGGCAGCAGGATCTCATGGGGACACAGAGCTGCCAGCCCTTTAGGGCGTGATGTGGTGCTGAGCAGGGACCGTGCGGTCCCGGCACCGGGAGGCGGGTGGACGCATCCCACCGTCTGTGACACGGGGCTGCGTGTGCCCCCGCTGCTCCTCAGCCCTGCACGGCAGCAGGTGAGGCTGCAGCATGTCATAGAGGCTGAAAAGGGTGACAGGGAACAAATGAATAAGACAGACCAGTTTAAATTATTATCTTTATCACACCACATGTTTGTCCCCTGGTGGGAGAAGCTGTTTTGGCCAGTCAGCTCCGTCAAGTGCCCCCTTTTCTGTGCTTCAATATAATCTTTTGAACTCAGCTGAGTGGAAATACATATTCATGTCAGACAGCCTTTGCATGTATTTTTCATCCTCTTTTTCTGCAGAGGTAGGAAATCATCTTTTTTTCTTTAAAAAAAAAAGCCCTCTATCTTTAGGATTGGTGGGAGAAGCCATTTGCAACTGATGGGTGTAAATTATGCCTGCTTAGTCAGACAGGAAAATTAGAGACTGCAGAATTAGACTCTGCTTGCAATTATCTTTACATGGAACCAGTTTACAAAAAAATTTGGTGTACTCCTTGGCTTTCTGATAAACTCCCCAGTGGTTTATTTTTGACCTGTCGTCTCGGGAGCGCGGTCCAAGCCGGGGAAGGGCATCATCTACTTTGTCTCCTGTGTGAGCACACCAACTGGCTGAGCAGAAGGTTGGTCACCTGCCAGCCCGTGAGCACACAGGGCACTTTACTACCCACATGTCTAATTACCCATGCAAAGATTTGGAATGACTTCTTAATACCCTTTTTTTTCCTCTACACATGCAAAGGGCAAGAAAAGAGCACGTTGTTCTGGATGCCTGTTAAAATTGGGCTTCAGTGGAATTATGCTGGGAGTTAATTTGACCAGCTGCAGCCAGTCTGTCTTCCCAATCCCTTTGCAGACCCAGGACTGTTTCCAATTCACAGCAAATTTCTCAGTTGCTCCAGCACATTCAGGGAAAGTTTAAATGTTGGGTGGGAGAAGCTGTGGCTGGATCTGGCTGTTCATGTTCAGGACCAAATACGGCAGGACAAAGCATCTCTGGGAGACCTGATGTCCTGGGGAGGAGGAGGAGGTTCCTGCCTTATCACAGCTGTCCTGTAGCACTGGGCATTGGCTGTGGCTGGGATGCTGTGCAAGGCTGAGGTGTGTTAAAAGTGGGGGTAGAAGTATGTGCTTGGGGTGAGGGAAATGTCCTGGCCCTGAGCCCCTGTGTGGCCTCACCGTTGGGAAGGGGTGTGTGGGGGCAGTGAGGTTCCATGTTGTGGGGCTGGGGTGATCCTTGTATTCATCTGGCACCCATGTGTCTGCACACTGCATTATTATTTACACCCCCACCCCACCCATTTTCATACAGTTTCAGCATAACCCCCAGGCTTTGTAACACTTGCAGAACACGCTTTCCCCACTATCCTGCCTGGATACCAGATTTATGACTTTGTGTGGCCCTGACCCAGGGCTGGGGGTCTCAGCAGAAGCTGGGGGTGGGCAGCAGTGCTGGTATCAGCAGCTGGTAAAAAACCACTCACAAATATTCCTGCCCAGGTTTTCAAAGCTCCTGGGATTGTGTTAAGCTGTTGTGAAACTCGTTTTCAAACCAGTGTTAAACCAGACCCTTTCACCAGTTAAATACTGGTTATTCATGGCTCTTGGTGCCTGGGCACAGGTTAATTTTGGTGATTTCAGCTCTGGCAGCAGTGAGCAGTCTGTGCTCTATCCTGCTGGAAGGGGCTGTGCAGTGTGCTGTGTTTGTGGAGTGGAAGGGGAGTGTGGGAGGCTTCCCGCACACGCCGCGCTCTCCTTCACGGGAAGGCAGAGATGCTGCTTTTTATTATCTTTTTAAAATCTGATGTTTATTTGGCATTTTAAAGGTGTTAAGAAAACAGAGGAAATGGGTTCCAAAAGATAGAAAACAAATTTGGTTCTGCAGTGAGACTTGTGAGCCGCTCTCTAGTTCTCCCAGTTCCTCCGGGTTGGTGGGGGGCTGGTGGGTGCTGCCCCTCGTGTTGCTGGGCATCACCTCTCCTCTGGTCTCCGTGATTTTGGCAACTGCTGACCTTGCCATGGAGAAGTTGAAAGCTGATGGGCTTCAGGCCATGCTGAGCTTCCCTTCTTTGTAAAGCATTTTCAGAGACCTCCTTTGGCTGTGCAGGAGATACAGGGCTCAGAATTCACCCCAGGGTTCCAGATAACTCAGTTGTGTTCGTACTGTATGAGCTGGAGGGATGAGGAAGAGAAGGCTGGGAACAAAAGCAGTGAGAGATCTGAAATGTGGCTTTTCCTCTAGTCTGCCTGTGCAAACCAAGCACAAGCTGTGGGGCTCTCTGAGTTCATTCATGCTCTATCTCAGGTCTTTCTTGCACCTGGACAGAATATAAAATTAATCTCCTTTTATTGACCAGTAACTCACTGTGGAGAGGGACCAGCCTACGATGGCTTACTGGTTTAGTAGTCCCCCACCAGTTCAGCCAGTGGGGATCCCAGTGCAACTGTGGAAGGAAGTAACAGACCCACCTGTGAACTCCTGGCTGACTGTGTGCCGGGGATGCTCACGTGCCCAGCAGCAACGGCCTTTCAATTCCAATCTAAAATACCTTGTTTAAATGTCATCCCTGCTCTTCCTGGGTGGTGTTTCTGTTTGGTGGGGACAGCACAGTGTTTTTAAGCAGTGAAACAGAGCTGATGTGGCTTTATTTCAGCCAGTGTGTGTCGTCTTCACGCGACCGTGTCTGTGCTCTGCGTGGCCTTCGTGGGGAGGTGGTGACTTGCATGCTGAAACCTGGTGGGAAAGTCCCGAGGAAAAGTAAGGAGCCTCCTTGTAGATTATTGCCCTTTTTTAATGGAACACACTTGGTATTTTCAAATGTGAAGAAAAAAAAAAGACTGTGTCTGCTAAACATTTGGTATTTGAAGTGTTTGTGTATAGATCAGTGTTTTGCATTGGCTTTTAAAATACAAAGCATAACTATTTTTGTTTTATAAGCATTTGCTGGGGGAAGGGAGAGCAAGGTCCTGCCAAAATTATGCATTCTGCATGTTTTACTTGGTCAAAGCCCCAATTTCCTGTATCCCTGAGTCACTTCAGGGCATATAGGACTCCAGTGGTGACACCTGTGTTGTCCCAGGATGGGGGAAGAAAAACCCATGCTGGGCTGTGTGACTGCTTTTAATAATCAAAGGCCAAAAATCCCAGCAAATCAGTCCCTTGGTGCTTGTCTGTGTGTATCACCCCTAAGGCAAGAGGGAGGTGGGTGCCTGGCTGTTCTGCTGGGCAGTGAGCACCCAGCTTGCTGGGGAAGCTGCCCCAGACCCTCGCTGCAGGAGGATGTGGCCCTGGAGAGATGCAGTTACATACCCTCGTGTTAACAGTGTGAAGATCAAGTAAGGAGAAGTTTGACTAGGGATTAAATATAAAGATACCCATTTATGAATTAGGGAAAAAAAAAAGAAAAACCCTCCAAGTAGATTAAAGTCTTGCAGAACCGACTAATAAATCAACGGCTGGCAAAGTGTGGCAGCCTTGTCTGCTCCTCTGAAGTGGCTAAGGACAAGTTTAATAATGCTTTACAATTCATAGGCTAAATAGAGAGCAAGTAAAGGGAGAGCAGCACACCCACTAACCCTGTGGAGGAGATGAGAAGGGACTGGAGTGAGCACAAGCCTTGGCTGTGGCGGGAGCCGGTGGTGGGAGAGGTGGCCCTGGGGACCTCGACTCTGCTGTGCCCACTCCCCCATGGTCCTTCCACTGGAAGGAGAGTACCCATACAATAGGCACTGAGTCTGGGCTGAGAGCCTCTGGGTGAAGGATGCAAATGCTGTGGGTATTAGGATGGAAGGGAAGAGCTTGGAGCTTTACTTGTGTGTGGCTGCTCGTTATTTGCACTGCAGCAGTGAGCAGCAGTGCTGTGGCACCCCCACAGCCTGCCTGCTGCCACGGGAGCAAGGTGGTGGATGGGTGAGTCTCCTTTATAGTTTCAGTTGATTGGCTTGGGCTGAGGACATGTCAAAGGCATAGACCTCCTTCTGGTGCTGGGCTGTCAGAGCCAGGGTGAAGGGACATTCCTCTCTAGGCAAAATCAGCGTGATGCCACATCGGTCTGTGGTGAGGACAAACCTGGGAAGGAAAACTTGCCCTTTGCTGCAACTAGTAAAGTAAATATTTTGGGAACCATGCTCTTGTGGAAAAACACCCAAATGCACCTTGTTTTAATTACTGCAATTTACCAGTTAGCCAAAGGTATATAACAAACCATCAGAGCCTTTGGAAGTGTGCCTTGGGGAGGAAGCTGCTGTGATGCTGGGCTGCTTCGAAGGCTGAAGGATCTCATCTACACTTGCTGGTGTGTCTGTAGATGCTGCCTGCTTGCTCCTTAGCTCACATCAAAGCAGACCCCACCTCTTGTACTGCTTTCATAGTGCAACAGAAACATCCTCATGTGAGCCTGGCAGGGGCTTGAGATCTGTCCTTCAGGTGCAGGGTAGCAGCAGGAGCGCGTCTCCTTTTCCAAAAGAAAAGGCTTTGGCAAACCTGGCTGGTGGTTGTGCACTGTGGGGATGTGGCTGGGAGGTGCCTAATAAAATAGGCTGGAGTTTGGGTCTGGGTTTTCCTGGGCAGTGAACTCTGTGTGTGTAAATCCATGGTACAAGTGTGCTCTGGGATCACTAAACCATCAGGCCCATGGGATTCTTACAGGTTCATTGCATTGCTCTGCCTTGTGCTGGTGGGGAAATGGATCTTGGAGAACTGGGTGCAACTACTATGAGGCAAATCTATTGCTTTTATTTGGTGTATGCTTGTAACAACTGAGTCCTGGGGTGGGGAGACAGTGGGATTAATTGCTGGCTCAGGGAGTAAACAGCTCTAGGTGAAGTCAAGGGTGATCAACCTCAGCTAGACAGTTGTTTCCCAGGAGATGCTGTATGCCAAGGGTAATTCTTGCTATAAATTGCTTTGGATGTTTGAATACAGACCTCTTATGAATTCAAACAGTGCACAGGACACTCGTGTCCTCGTGCTGCTGTCATGACCTTAATCGCTGAATTGTTCAAGGTCACGAGAGGAGCCTGGGCTAAACCAGCCTGGATTAAACCCGGAATAATTCCCATCACTTTGTCTTATTTTTGCACTGGTTTTAGAATGATTCTTCTGTTCTCTCTTGGGGGTGCTGGGAGTGCTGATGCCTCAAACCTCCTGAGCAATATGCAGATTGGTTACTCCTGCAGCGTGGTCTGAACCTGCTGAGCGACCGAGCGCGGTGCCGCGAGCCTGCGGCGAGCGATGCGCTCAGACCCCCCTAAAACCAGCAGAACACGTTGAACCTCTGGGTGGTGAGGAAGCTTTGCCTTGTCAGCATTGTTTGGGCCAAGGTTTAAAGGCAAAATTGAAATCATTCTTCACCAGGCTCAACACATTGATCTCTAGAAAAGAGCACTTGTAAACGAGCTCCTTGAGAATCTATCACCCCCTTGCCCCTCTGTGAGAAGGGCAATCCCCAAGGATGCTCCTGAAGCAATGGGAATGAGCAGAAAGGACTTCAGGGAATTTCTTTCTCTCTCATTTCTCCTCCTCCAGTCCACACTGAATGTGCACATCACATGCTCCAGATCACAAGCTGTTAAGGAACAATCCTGATGTTCCCTCTTCCCCTTTCCCAAAAAGGGTTGACTTGCTTTCCTAAACGGTTTCTCTCCGAGCTTTAAGAAGGTGCTGGGCAGTTTTTTGAAGTTACAAACCTCTTAAGTAGCATTTAATCAATGTCTCTAACAGCAGTCCCAACTACCACCATCTCCTGCTTCAAGTCTTCTCTCTGTATGCCCTGAGGAAGCCCAGCCTTGCGGTGACATGTCCCTCCTCCTACAGGAACAGATGGGAGCCACCACCCCAGCTCCTGGCACGGTGCTGCTGGGATGGATGTGGTGCTCCAGCACTGACTCCTGGATGCAGATTTACCTTCCCCTTGGTGCTGATCCCAAAACAGTGTTTACTTTCTGCTTAGTCAGCAAGGTCACTTCAGCACAGGCTTCAGGGGAGAATGAATGATCCTCTTCTCTTGGGATCAATAGGATATTTGGGGAGCATCTCCAGTTGAAAGGCAAAGCAGTTGATATTGGCCTTGTGCTAAGCATCAGACTTTCCTGACAGGGTTAGATGTATTTAGGGCATCTGACTGCACTAAATCAAGGTGATGACTGGCCAGGGGTAGAATCAGGGCTCTCTGCTCACTGAGACTCTTCATTGGCCACATGTAGCATTGGCTTATATGTTGTTCCAATATTAATATATCCCAGTGTTCCTATCGCTCTAGGAGGATCACCTGGGGTTGAGGATGGCCTTGGGGGTGGAGGGGACACAAATTTATCTTCTTTAAATAAAGCTGTGTGTATATTTGAAAGTGAAAATGATTGTGGTGCATTTTCAGGGCAGGATCTGAATACAGTGTGGAGCTGCTGGTGTGGGAGAGGCTCTTCCACGCCCCCTCCCCGCACAGAGTGGCTCCTGCTGGGTTTGGCTGGTGGCCCTGGGGGCTGCTGGGCTCCCTGTACAAGGTGAGGAGATGGGTTTGCTCCACACATCATCTCCCCAGGCTGCTGTCTGGGTCTGGCACTGAGCACCCCTCGCTGCTGGGGGAGTGCTGGATTTGCAGCATTGAGGGCAGGTTGGGTGCTGGGACCAAGCCTGGAGTGTGGTCTGATAAAGCCCAGCTTGCTCTGGCGTGGCACACTCCACTGCTGACACTCATCCAGCATCTGTGGGGACACCCAGGGCAAACCACACCTGTCTTCCCCAAAGCCCTACAGGGAACAGCTGAGAAACACCTCGAGCCTGGCTGCGGATCTGAGCATCCGAAGAGCGGAGCAAACGGATCCAGGGAGACGAGAGCGAATGTGTGATTGGGAAATAGAATGAAGTCATCTTTAATGAAGCACTTCAAAAATAGCTTTGTCACTTTTACCCACAAAGGAAGTTATTGTGGTAAAATTACATTATCATCTCGTGCTGGTTTTAAAAACCAAGCTGTGCCTCCTGGGGAAAAGTGACTGTAAAAAGCTCTTTGGTTTCTCTATTTTTTTCTGTGGAAAAAACCCCAATGCTGTGCAGATGTGTGTTTTCAATCAATGGGGGCTCATAACTAATGGATCAGAAAAGTTTAGGAGCCAGCAACAAACTGAAGGCATTAATAACTGTTGCTTTCGAGTCAATGGGATTGATCAGCAAATTCAGTTTATTTCTGAATGATCATTATAGAAAAGTGGAAAGCAAACCAATATTTAAAGATGTACCTGCAAGCAATAATACATGATTGCGGGCTCTGGCGAGCTGGGGAGCAGAAAAAGGGCTGGATGACATAAGAGATCATTCATAATTGTCAAACAAATTGCATAGCTGGTATTGAGCTTTTAAAAATGAACCATAAGAAGCATTTCTTATTGATTTTGTTTCATTAGAAACAATATAAGGCTGCCTTAAAGAACTGGGAACAGGCTGTGATTGATTCTCTCCCCTTTTGAGCAAATTCTAGTCGAATTTGAGATTTGATTTTAATTTGGGACTTAATAATGCTTTTTTTTTTTTTTTCTTTCTCTCCAAGTTCTCTGTTGCCATAGGAGAGGTTGGGGAGCCTGGGAGCCGAACTGGAACTTGGGGAAGTTGATGCCGAAGGGCACAAGCTTGATTGAAACTGGATATTTCAGATTCTCTGGAGAAGGGAAAAAATAAAATAAATCTTGGAGTCCAATATGACTCTTACAGGCCAGAGACTGCTGAGTTTTGGCTGGTATGCAGGGTGTGCTACGACCAGCTTCCCAGTCCAGGTCTGCTCCTCTGCTGGATATTTGGATTATCTTCTCTTCCTACTCACTGTCCTTCCTCTGCAGTGAAGGTACAGGAGCAGAACCGTGTTTGCAAACAGTGCTTCACCTCAGGTGTGTGGTGTCCAAACAGCCCTTGGGCTTTGATGTGAAAACACCCTATTTCAACCAGGATGGGGTTGCTGTGGGTGGTGGCTTGGGGGTCAGCCATCAGCAGGCTGCACACCAGGACTCTTGGCTTTCCCTCCACAGTGCCAAATAACACCCTTGCCATTTCCCATGCTTTCTTCTGAACAGGACTCTTTGCTCTTCCATCCCCCACTGTTGGGTGATAAATACACAGTAAGTGCACAGTAATCACAGGATCAAAATCAGTTACAAACATGTTGAGACCTGGAGCTGCTGCAAGTTGGTCAGGTTTACATATATGGCTAAATAATTCAGATTAGCATGTTAAACATCTGATGAAATGATCCTTGAATATACCACGGCCTCGTGCCAGGCCATTAGAGGGGGGAAATCTTTGTTTGCTGCCAGTGACATTCAAGTGACAGTGAAGCAGAAAAACACACGGATGTGTTAATTTTGTAGTTATTTTTTTGAAAAAGTATATATTTTTAAATTTAAACTTTTATAGTTTTTTAAATACAGTATATTTTTTTTAAAAAATCAATATTTTAGGCTCTTGCCATGAGCCAGAAAAGGAGACAAAAGTGCTTGTGGCTTTGGTTTTAACTTTGGCCAAGGAGCCAAGAGGTGGCAGACAGGCAGGTCTCACTGCTGGTGCCCTTCACCGGTGTTAGCAGATGGCTGGGGGCTGCTGGGAGCCTCTGGGTGGGAGGAGTGGGTCTGTGACAGCCACTGCAGGGCTGTGTTCACCTCGAGATTTATGCAGACAAACCCAAACCTTCTTTCTGTCCCTGTGTGCCCATGTGAAAGGTAGAGATGCTCCTTTACAGGCTTTCAGGTCATGTACTGCTGTGCTTGGCTAATGGAAATGTGACTGATTTGGGCCTGACTCCTGCTCGTCTGTGCTGTAAAAATACCCTTTGGTTGACTCTTCGTGACTGTAACTTCAGGGGTGTTGTCTGTGGCAGCAGGTATCTCTGTATTGAGGCTGGGATAGATTTGGGTTGGGCAGCTGTGGTTTGATAAAGGGATGCTGTACCAGCACGGGCAGTCGAGTTACTGCCCCTCCCAGTGGGGGCGACTGGGGAACCTGGATAACTGGGACAGAGGAGGAGAGGGCTGAGCTCTGCAGTAAAGCTGGGAGCAGAGACCCTTTGCTGGTCACCATCCTCGACAGGGACACTGTGTGCAGGTCTTGTGCTCGGCTCCTGGTAGCTTTTATAGCTGCCCAGAAGCAGGAGGCAGCGTTGAGGGAGGAAAACCTTGTTCTTCAGGATCTCTGCCATGCCCTGGAGATGGGTGTGCAGGTGGGGTTTGTCCCCAAAACAATGCCACAGCACTGCATCCATCCGTGACTGGGAGGGACAGTTGGGTGGAGACACTGCCTGGGCAGGGGTGTCAGTACCCTCTGGACTGGGAACAGGCCACTGTGGCCCCGGGTGGGTGTTGGGTTCAGAGGAGGGTGTCCCTCCCCGGCAGTGGTGCCGCTGGCGGTGGCAGACACAGCTGGTGGCGGGTCTGGGCTCTCACCCTGGATGTCACACAGTGGCTTTTGCTGACACATTCTCCTCTCAGCACCATGACTTGAGGGTGTTTTGTGGGGAGCTCTCTGAGGTGCCAGTGTGGTGCTGGTGTGACACGGGGCTGTTGGTGTGGTGGAGAGGGTGGCGGCGGCGGCTCCAGAGCTGCCGGAGGTTTGGGCAGAGCTTGGCCCTGCAGAGCAGGCAGGAGGCTTCTGGGCTGGGGTGGGCCTGCAGACCTGTCAGGGAGAAATGCCCTGGTTTTCCAAGCACTTCTGTGATGCTGATGACTCAGGGTCTGCGCTGCTCCACTCACCGTCTTCGGGGCCTCTGGTGGATGCAGGGATGTCACCGTGGTTGTCGTGGCAGATAGAGACACACACGGCATCAGCACAGAAATCTATTAGCATAAATTACTGATGAATTCACCTAAAAAGCCATGCCCAGCTCCATGATTAAAAACAGTGACAGAACTTCAAAGGGGCAATAGGCATGATTTATTTTCAAGATAATGTGAGTAATTTCAAGTACCAAAGGATCTTGCTTATGCTGCTTTCCTTGGTATTCTGCATAATCTGCTGTGTCCAGCCAAGATTAGATAAAAGCAGAAGCAGGGATGTTTTTCCTTCCCAGCATTAACTATTTTGCTTCTCTGTACCCAGAGATGAGGTCTGAGCTTTCACATGCTCTTGGCTCCAGCCATCGCTTCCAGATAGACCTTTTGGGTGTCTCATTCCTGCCTGGTGGTGCTCGGGGTTGGGTCTGGGGGGGCACAGGGGGGTGTGTGGTCTTGGTGGGCTGGATGGGAGCGATTGGTGCCAGTGCCTCATGGCAAGTGGTGTGTGCAGTTGTGGTCCTGCTGTCCCTGCCAACTTGCTCCTGGGCTCTGGGTTTGTGTTCTTTATCTGGAACACTTTCTTTATGCATTCCTCAGTAAAGGAGCCTTCCCCACATTCGCTGCCCAAGCTCTTGTGTGTTGGGCATCTCCAAAACTCTGTTTGTTTCATCAGGCTTCTAACTGCTTGCAGGTTGTGGTTGCTCCTCTTTGGGCCTGAGTAACAACTTCAGTAACACTGATGGGATCTTAGTGTTTTCTGCTATTCTCCCATACTTTTTATTTTCTTACTAGTGCTGTGTCAAGGGGCCTTACTTCAGGAGCTCCTGGAAATTGCTCACGGTGCTGGTGCATATATTCCCACACCAGTACCCTCCTGTAGTGCAAACCACAGCCACCAGTTCCTGGCAGAACATGTGGCACAGGGATAACTCGTTGCTGAGTTTCTGAGGATGGTTTGGGGCTGGGTTGTTCCTGTGCTCCAGCGTTATGCAGTGTTTTCATCCCACTCGTGGGGGCGAGGCTATGAGTGCAGTGCCAGCAGCTGGCGAAGGAGAGCACAGTGCATCTGGTAGTCTGGGTTTCCCCTAAAAAGAGCTACCTGATCCCTTCAAAGTTCCAAACTTAATCCAAAACAACTTTCAGGGGTGATCAGCCCTCAGGTAAGAGCACTCCCTTCTGCTGTGCATGAAACCCAGCCTCTCCCAGCGCCAGCAGCCGCATCCTCCCCGCTCATTTTCTGTACGCTGTTAGTGGCAGCGGAGGGAGGATCGATGCTTTTGGTGTCAAGGCAAGACAATGTCTGTGCATTATTGCCATGGTATTGACAGCTTGGCTGCTTTTCTTATATTGTCTATACCTCGTTTGTGAGAAGTACTGTAATTATCCCCTAGTAGTCATTTCAGGAATGGTGCACAACTTGAAAAGAAATCAAAATGGGTACACTTGATTGCAAAGAAAACACTGTAAATATTGAACAGTTTTTCTGAAGGTCTAAATTTTCTATTTGCCTCAGCACTTAGCATTTGTGCAGCCATTTTACATGAGCTTTAACAATGGACATTTCACACTGGGGGCATTTATAGTAATAAAAACGAAGAGGATTTCATCCTCCATACCCGTCTCTTCTAGTCTGCATCTCTCCTTCAATGTACTCCCAGGCAATTAATAAACCCTCAAATTTGTCTCTTCCCCCCCTCCCAATCCACGTAGACTTTCCCAACCTAATTGCCAGTCTATCTTTCATTAGGCCATTGCAGACTTTTGATCTACTTCTTTGGAAGAGCTTTTGTGTTCAGCATTTGAATGAGCCAGTCCCCTGTTTACAAGACTTACATCAAAATAAGGTTTCTGGAAAAGAAAATGCAGCTTAGCAAAATAAAAAAATGGTGCAAAGCCCCAAGAGAACTAATTCATATAAATTTCATCAATAATAATAATAAGGAAAGCACAAGGCAGGCTGGTTTAGCTGTGCAGAGGTGCAGTGAGGATGGTGTTCTCCATCTCTTGGGTGCCTGTCACGTACCAGGTGGGGAAAGAGCCCCAAATCCACAGGCTCGGAGTGCTGCGCTTTGTGCATCTTTCTTGGAGTAACTTGGTTTGAAATCTTTTGGAAAAATCTATCAACCTGGAGCCAATGCCTTGGGGTTTGTGTGCAGATAACTCAGACCTGATGTGTAACACAGAGATGAGTGTGGAGCAGCAGCCCCCAGCTGCAGGATGGTCTGTGGGTGGAGGGCTCCGGGTGCTCCTCTCCCAGCAGCACAAGACCACGGTGATGTTTTCAGCTCTGGGGTGAAGAAGTGGTACCTGTTTTCTCCCCAGCTGCCCTCCTGTGTTATACACACACCCTGTTGCTTGGAGAAAAATCAATTTAGGGGCTGACAGAAGCTGAAGAAAACTGCAGTGTTAATTAATAGCCCAGTGTCTTGTGCAGTTGGCTCCAACAGCCGACTCCGGTATCGGAGCTAATTGGGAAATCAGTCTAGATCGTATCCTACAGAATGTGTTCATGTTAATAAGTGATTTCTGTATTCAAAGGCAGTTTTTATCTAATTTCCAGTACTTTATTTTGACTAGCAAGTCAAATATTCCTGAAGTATCAAAACAATCTCTGTAGCTGTGCAATGGGAGCGTAAGGATGGCATTAAAAATGAACCCAGCTTGATCTGCGTGCTGGCAAAACAACATCAAAAGTATCCCAGCTGTTCTGGGGGAAGGAGGGGTATCCTCTCAGGATGGAAGGATCCCTTGGAGAGCAGTTTAAAGGCAGGACTGGTCCCAGGCAAAGGGAAGGGTGTCTGGGGAACCTCCCTTGGTAACAGTCTGACCGTGGATTTGGGGAGCGGAGCAGCGGTGCCCAGCGCAGCGCTCCTAGTGCAGGGTCTGGGTTTGGTGGGGCTCCTGTGCCGAGGCATCTGGTGACACTGTTGGTCACCTGCTCTAAACCAGAGGGAAATACTGCTTTTCTGAGTAGGTGATGCTGTGGAGCCAGGGGTATAGAAGAGGTGGAGTGGGGGCAGGGCTGTGGATGGTGTGCCGACATCCCAGTCGGCCACAAAACTCCTGAGTCTCTGCCAAAGCTGGAAGGGTGGAGAGTGGGAAATGTCACTGTGACACGTTTTACAGTCTACATGTTCCCTTCAGCTACTGCTTTTTGGTTTTAAGTAGTTTCATGGAAATGACACTGATTAAAAACAGGGAAATTGTGGTGCCTATGGAGAGGCTGTTTTGCATCCTCCAGAGCCGTCCCTCCGGGTTTGGAAGGGCAGGGAATGAGTGGAGACAATGAACTTCCACCTTGTGTGATTGATACTTCATTTCTCTGCGTTTCTTCAGAGTTTTTTGAGGGGGGGTGGAGGGGAGGCATGTGTTTTTCTGGAATTTGGGGATTTGGGCTTAAATTTCCTCATTTGGTGTGATTCTTTGGCAACACCCCCCATACCCTTAGAGATCTAAGCAGGAACCTTCAGGATCTTTCTGCCCCACTAACCACAGACAAACTTGTCACTAACTTTAGGGTTGAGGCAGTAAAAACAGGTCAGGATGAAGTGCTTTATGGCTTGATGCTGCCTCTGTTTATGAAGTAGTGGAGCAAAAATCCCAGAGGTCTGAGAAGTTGGGAAATAATTTCCCCTAATATTTTTCATGCCATTGTAAAACCTGGTTTGCATCAACCCCACACAGTTGGGCTGTTTTCCCAGAAGGTCACTATGCAATGAACATGCAACTGCACAGACTATTTCTGCATATTTAAAAAAAAAATGGTATTTTTCTCTTTGCATGCAATTTTTAAGAAGCAGAGAGCAAAGAGCCATAAAGTTTCCTTTTATAGATTTAGAAGACAGCCGCAGAGTGTGCTAAAATGAGCGAGGAAAACCCAAGGTGACATTTAATTTCAGCGATAATAAGCTATGGCAAAACTCCTCTTATTAAAGACCTAAGGCAAAAATGTTCAGCTGGTATATTCTGGAGCAGAGACACTGCAAGGAGCAAAGGGAGCCGGGGTAAGACACCTTGAGCAAGATTCAAAGATCCAGGCAGTAATTTTAGCGATGAAGGATTTGAGCGCCTCTGCTAAGCAGTAAATGAGTAATGCCCGATGCGATGAGCCAGAGCTGTTCAGCTGCTCAGGTTCCTCCATGGATGAGACAGGGATGTCTCCTGGGCATGGCTGGGGCTGCACCCCTGCCAGAATGTCCTCCAGCTTCCATTCCCTAAGCATCCCTGTCTCTCACAGTGTGCATGAGCTGTTGGAGGGGATGTGTGACTGCAGCAGGGAGGGTTGGGGTCTGCTTCGGGTGCTGCTGCCCCAGTTCCGAGCCACAGAGGGAACTCAGGGGGCCAGTCCAGCTGAGGTGGGTTCCATGTTTCTGGATACAGAATCTGCCATCACTCATCTGACAGCCTTGCAGCGTCTGAGTGAGGGAAAATGCTGAGTCAGACTTTGAGCTGATGTGTAGAACGCATCCAGGGTGAGGTATTTTGGCCGGCAGGTGATGGCCCAGCAGACCTGTGTCCCACCTCTGCCTTTTTTTCCAGAAATGCCCCCTGAAACCCCCACTGTGGAGTATGCAGGGACAAGAATTGTTGGCTTTTACAGGTTCAGGCACTGTCACTCTCACCTTGTGCTCTGCTCCCGTGTGCAATCAGTGGAGATGGGGGTGTGCTGATGGAGGGGGCTTCATGTGACACCTCCCTACTCCAAACCAAACCAGTTTGAACCCAGAGCCCTGCTTCTGCCCCCCCTTGCTGCAGTCCTCTCACCTGTGCCCTTTCATTTGCTGTAGATTCTCGTGGCTGGATGCTTTCGAAGGCAGGAGGGCTCTTTCACTGGGTCTCTCTGCAGATGTTTATTCCTATGTCTGCAGATAATTGCCTGACACCTACTTTAGCAGCACTTTCTAGAAAAGAATTAATAAAATCTAATAAGGCACTTAAAGTCAGGCAGCTTCACTAGCTGGCTGCGTACCCAAGTGGGTAATACAGCAGGATATTGAGTCTCAGCTCCTTGAAGGACTCCCAGCAGCTGGGCACAGCCTGGAGTCTGGCTGCTGAGCCCTGTGATGATGCTCCTGGGACCGTGCTGGGGGCCGGCGCGCTCGCGGAGCAAACCGCTGCTCTGGGGCCAGCAAGCTCCAGGCGTGTTTGTCAATGTAGGTGACTCCAATTACATCTAAAACAGATCTGAAAAGCCTGGTATGGCTGCTGTGTGGGGAGAAATCTGCTGTTTTCCCATCTCCCTGAGCAGGCATCTCTCTGAGCTGTCCCACGGCACCGATGGAAATTGTGCTGAGGCTTCGGATCAGATTTTAAATCTGGGTCCTTCCTGCTTTGTGGTACATCAGTGCCACGGGATTTCTCAGAGCCCTTCAGTAGGAGCTGGGAAATATTGCTGGCACCCATAATAGCTTGCCTGTGTGCTAATCACCTTTGCTAATTGGTGAGACGGGTGCTGGAATAGGAACAGCTGCTCCCAGTCGTTGCCTACGGTGGATTTTCTCTCCTGAGGTCTGTGCTGCTGCTGCGCTGGAAGAGCAGGGAGTGACAAGAGCCATGTGAGACTTGGTCCCATCAGAGCCATCCTCGTTTGGCTCCATGGCTGAGAGAAACCAGGAACATCCACTGGTACTTGGTGCAGAAGTCTCCAGCAGTGTTGGGTGTAATTCTCATGTTGGCCTGAGCCGATGTGCTTCAGCGCCCGGGGTGCGTTTCTGACCCGCTAACTCTAGATCCACTGCTGGACCGGGAACCAGCTCCCTCCTGGGGGCTGGCAGCAGGGCACAGCCTGGAGCTTCCCAGCACATCCCCACCATGGGAAGCACTTCATTCCCCTCTCCAGCTCGTCAGAGGGATGAGACACACCGGCAGAGCCACCAACCAGCTCCTCCTGGCTGCCTTCAGAGCTGCGCTGCAGGAGGGGAACAGCAGAGCAGGATCAAGGGGCTCCCAAATCCATTTCTGAACCTCTGTCTCATCCAGCTGGATCAAAGCGAGGGTGCCTGGCCCAGACCACGTCTCTAGGTTCTGACATTAAGCTGCTTTATGGTGAGTCTGTGAAAACCAAGCAGCGGGCAGCCTGCTGCCCAGCAGCTTTTAGTTCTCAGCTGCCTGTAGACCAGACCTTTCTCTGCCAGTGGATGTGGGTATAAATAGATGCACGGAGTCGAGGTGATGAGTGGGTTACACAATGAACCTCAGGGCTCACAAGAGCCAAAAATACCCACAGAAACGATGGGCAGTTTGAATGACACTTGCAGAATGCTGTTAATGGCAAAAAATTGCTGCTGTGTTTAAGAGAGTCCCTGTCACAGAATGAATCATCCCGTCCTGCCCGCGTGGAGACCTGCACCGGGAGTTCAGCTAATCGGCCCCTCTGCCGTGCTCTGCATTTGCTGCTCTCCCCAGAGCTCCTCTGCCTGAGGAGGGACAGGGACCGGCAGACAAAAGGCTTCCAGCATTTCACGGCATCCTCGGCCCCGTGGCTCAGATTTCAGGTCAATGTTATTTTCCTCTTCCATTTTGCAAAATGACAGGAGAGCTGCTGGCGCTCACCTTCGCGAGGAAGAGAATCCTTCCATTGTTGGAGTACAATAAGGGACAATAATTCTTGGAGAGAGAGCGAGGCAGAGTTTTTGTGAAATGCTCCCATTCTGTGTATAAACCTGTCTCTATTTTTCACTCCTAAATGGCCCTTGTATTGAAAGCCCAGTGCATGAGCTGCCTCCATTCACTGTGAAAGCTCTGAAGAAACAGAAGCTGTCCGGAACTGCTCAGCCTCTGGGAGAGGGAACAGTTTTCTCTACAGCTGTTTGTAACTGTGTCCTGCCACAAGGCTGTGATGATTTTAACGGTTATGAGATCGGGACTGAGGCTATTGAGCGTCTCATCTGGCTCAGTCACAGATCCCAAGTGTGATCTGACTTGCTGTGCTGTGTGGTGGGCACCAACCCATAAGATGTGCAGGATCTGAGATGTGCTGAAAGAGAGGAGGAACAACCTGTCTTCTGCCACTGCCTGGCTGGGGACGCAGACAGCTCCACGCTCCGCAGGTCCCCACACACCAGCAGTGCTCAGGACCCCACGTGGCAAGTGGACACTGATCCTGCACATCTCATGGGCTGGTGCCCACCACCCAGTCTCCTCTCAGTCACTCCAGTGCTGCTGCTCTGCAGGCAGTGCTGGCACCAGGAGCCCTGGTTGGGCACGGTGACAGCGTGTGGCTGTCTCATACAGGCTGTGCCTCAAGCCATTCTTTTGCTAGCAGTAAATGGCAAATGTTTCTGTGAGTCCCATATCTTGAGGCCCTTAACTGTTAGGAATAAACCATGTTATTAAAATTGTCAGTGCAGTGTGAGGAAAGCAAACCCTTACTGTGTGTCCAGGAGCTCTGATCCTTCGTCCTGGGGCTGCTGGAGAGGTCTGCAGCTGGAGCAACGTGACGTGCTCTCAGCAGCTGACAGTTCCTTGGGGTTAACCAGCAATAATCCATATCAATGCCTGGTCCAGCCAATGTGCATGATCTGCTCAGAGCTGGTGGCATTTCAGAAGCACTGTCCCTCCATCAAGTTGAACAGCCCATGCTGTTGATTCCATCGATGAGAAGCTGTTGGGTGCTCGAGCAACCCAGCTCCGAGTCCCCGTGGGGCAGTGCCCCGAGTCCTTCACTGGAGCTTTGATCTCTCCCAGATGCTGGTTTTCAGGGCAGATGCTCTGATCTGGGCAGCCCTGTTAAAAACTAATGGTGAAGTCCCACACTCCTCTCCAAAACACCCACGTTCACGTGCTGGCTGGAGCCCTCCCGTAGACAGAAGTGCAGGAGTCACAGGAGCTCACACAGGGCCTTGGTGACCCCGGTGTGCTCGGAGCCTCGAGCCAGGCACAGGCTGGCAGCGGGTGGCACTGGGTGGGTTGTGCTTCGCTGCGGCTCTGTGATGGGTTTCTGCTGTCTGCAGCTTCTGGAGGTGTGGGCCCTCCACTGTGGGTGTGCTTGGGGTGAGGGGGAACAGGGTTCTTCATGCTCATCCCCTCAGGATGGCATCAGGGTTCTGCAGTGGGGCGCTTGGTCTGCTGGGGGGAGCGTGTGTAGTGCAAGGAGAAGGATGGGCAAGGTCGTACCAGGCTGGGAGTCTTCAGACGTGTCTGGTGTATCTGACTCTGGGAATGTTCTCCAAAAATAAAAGGAAGGATGGAAATTTCCACCCACCTCACAAGGAGGGAGTGCCAAAAGAGAGCAGCTTCCTTGAAACACACCTCTAGAGCTCAGATATCGGGCTTATTTTCCTCTCATTTGGAGTGCTGAGATGGCAGTGAGCTTCTTCACGCCTGTGCCTTTGCCTGAGCTCTCAACCAGCAACGTGTCCCCGTCTGCTTCCCACCCTGGGCTCCACTAGACACATATTAGTCGTTGCATGACTCAATTGTATTAATCGTTGCATTAAATTATATGGTGCTACTCAAAAAGAATGTTAATTTAGTTTTCCTACAACTGTGTTCAACTTAATTTTTAATCAGATCTGACAGCAAAAATTTAAATCAACTGCTGCATCTTGGCTCTGAGAGGGCCGAGAATATAATGAATGTCCCGAAGTGATCAGGGCAGTTGCAGCACTAACACGCATCAGGCGTAGGCAGGCTGCTAAGCTGAGGACAGGAATTATTCCTTCTCTCCCACCAAGCTGGATTTCACGGAGGAAGAGCTGATCTGAGCTCTTGGGTCAGGGTCTAGAAAGCAATGCTGGGGTTGTTTAGTGCTGGCACTCCCCCAGCCAGGCCTGGGTGGACACAAACAGGTTTAATGGGGCAGAGAGTGAGCCCTGGGAAACTCGTGGTCCCGATACCAAACATAAAGTAAAAGGAGATTAGAAAGCAGACTTCAATCTTTGTAATTTAGACAGTAATGCAGGAAGGGGAGGGAGGGAACCAAAAGCAATTTGCAGTGGCAGAGTGAGCATGTAACTGTTTGAAGTTGGCAGTAAGAGTCTGTTCGAGGCAGTTGTGGCGTTACTGAACTCACCCAGTGAAAGAGCATCTCCCAAACTAGGCCAGGTAGCAGCATGGCTCCCATCAGCGGTTCCTGGAGCTCAGCTGCACTCAGGAGATCGGGTCCTGGAGATAAAAAGACTACTAATTAGGAGAGCTTGGCTAATTAAAGAAAAAAAATTAAACTGCTAAGCCCCTAGCAAGGCACTGGTCTGTTAATCACAGTAAGGCAGTGAGGGGTGTTCAGGGAGCGAGTTCTTAAACACCCTAGTAGGAACGCTGTGCTCCTCCTCTTGCTTCATTGGGAGTGTTTGGGGGGTGTTCATCTGCTGAAAATTCGGGTTGCCACTCCTCCCACCGTGTGGGAAGGTGCATTCATGGGTCTGCCCGTGGGTTTCTCTGCGCTCGTGTCGTCATCAGGCGTGGAAGGGCTCTCCCTTTGTGGAGAGCAGCGTGCGCCGCTGCGCCTCTTCTGATAGATCTGTGGAAATCCATAATGGCTCTGCTAATCTTCCTGTTCCACCAGGAGCTGGTTATGAATAAGGAGTGTCATAAACCACGAATTTTATTGCAGTGATACCCATTAAACGTGATGTACAGGGAGACAAAAGTGATGCAGCAAGTGCAATGAATTGTATTTGTTGCAAAGATTAGAACTAAGTGGAAATAAATTAAGCATGATGTGTTTTAGGAGGTTCTATATTCTGTAGCAGGTACAGAAAAAAACAAACTGTTCAAAAATGTTGATGTGGAAAAGATTTCTAAAGTGCAAATGGAGATACAAACACAGGAAAAGAAAAAATAAATGTATTGTGATGCAGACACACATCCTTTGCTGTGCGCTTAGAAGAGGGCTGCAAGAAGCAAATATTCCTTCTGTTCTAGAAATTTGCAGAACCAGGATAATTGCTACCTGTGGTTGCTGTGGGAACCAGAACTTTTCAATTCCAGATTTTAAGAGCATAAAGGCTCAGCCAAATGTGCCATATTAATGTGACTGCTGTCATATTACAGGAAATCAGCCAATTTGTGGTTAATATAAACACGTTAGGAAGGGAGAATTTTGTAAAAGCAGAGAATCAGTTGGTGGTTTTTTCCTCTCTGAAAAAGGCAGTTGGGTCAGGGCCACGGGGGTTGTTCAAAGGCTGAGCTGTTTGAACCCAAAATAGCCTTTTTCTGCACCAGGACTGAGGGCTGGGCTGGTCTCCCTTTGCCCCCCGGGCAGCAGCAGCCCTGGCCTGGCTGTGGGTAGGAGCAGCCTGCGAGGCTCCCGGGTGCTTCTGTGTGTCAGATGTTGGCAGTTAAACCTTGGTGTGTGCCAGGTTTCACTGCTGCTCAGGAGAGTGTCCTGCCCACAGCCTCCCAGCCCACGGCTCCCACCCCTCTGTCGGGTCTTCTGCCCACTCCAGAGACCTCCAGCCTGCAGCCACGCTGGTCTTTGCATCCAAGTGAGCTGCTTGTGTCCCACCTGAGGTTGACTTGTGCCTCCTCCTGGGCACCGCTGGTGCAGCGGGATGGCCACTGGCGCAGCCCCGGCCCCCAGGAGGGGAGGTGCCAACAGCACCCCTGGGTAGGAGCTGTGACCGTCGCACTGGGTGCTGCTCTCCCTCACAGCACGAGTGAAAGCTCATTTTATTTTTCTCTGGGTTAACAACAGGAGAAGCAGCAGAGAGAGAGATCAGGGACTGGGAGGTTGCCAGCCACAAAAGGGGCGATGACTGGTAATGGCTCCTTGGTGGTGGAGCACAGAGAGGAGGGAGAGGAGCCAGCAGCATAAGAGAGGAGCAGAGCACTCTGCACCCCACAGACAAGCCCGTGACCCCACACGGGCGTGTTCCTGGACACCCCCACAGCAGCCCGGACTTGCGGGTTCAAGGCACGAGTGACATTCCCAGGCACACGTTGGGCTGAGGGCCAGGGAGCATTTTATTTATTATTTGACTGGAATAATTTAATTGGGGTAAAAGGGCTCCCTGGCTACAATTCAGTCTCGGTGTGTGCTGTGCAGTCGTCGTTGGTGCTGGCTGGGGCTCGTCAGCCCCTCGCACAGCCACGGCACAGCCGGCTTCAGCGAGCGGGGGGGGGGGGGCTGCAGGCCTGGGCCCGAGCCAGGCAGCCTCGTGGGCACTGCCATTCATTGCCAAGTGTGCATGGTCATTTCTGGCCCCCTCTGGGTACTGCCCAGAACCATCACTAATATATTGACATCTCCAGCATTGCTGCCCTGGTAGGGGTTTGAAGGGATGCTTAAAAAAGCCTCTATAGGCTCAGAGGGGGAAAAAAAACCCACCAAAGTAGAGGGAGTGGAGGGGGGTCACAGCAATGTGATGCCAGAAATCCACAGCAGGAGCACCCTGGCTAGAGCATCATCAGGAAATACTACCTCAAGTGTGAAGCGAGGGCAAAGAAGGCTCCAGCTTAGATACATCTGCAGTGATATTTTGTTGATTGCATAGGGCCCTTAAGGCAATTTTGTTCGAGCCTGTGAAGAAGGATTTGGGGTTTGTTCCCCTGGATGCCATCGTTTCCTGGCTGCCACACTGCCTGGAAAAGTCCCTCTGATTTCTCTTGCAGTGTGCACGCTGCTGGAGCGGTCGCTTGAAAACTTGGGTCTGGGTTTCTAGAAGATGCTGGAAGGAAAAAGAGCAGTTTAGCTACAAACAGTGTTCCTTGCACCAACGTTGGGTTTATGGCTTCTACAAGCAGCGCTTGGGGTTTGCTGTGTTGGCACATTTGGGCTGTGTTTTAGCAGCTCTCCCTGCCGGGCGCTTCGGAAGGCTGGAAGCAGACCCAGATATCCACAGAACCCTGGCTGTGGCAGCTGTGCTCTGGGTGTGCTCCCCAATTCTCATCAGTGTGGTGGGAGAGAGGGATTTTTCTGAGTAAATGGGAAAAATTAGAGGAAACTCTTAGCTGGACCTGAAACCCAGGCATGGGAGATCAGTGGAGCTGGGTACATCTCAACAGAGGTACAGAGGGTCCCCCAGAAGCCGCCCTGCCGAGTGTGGCCACGCGCGGGTGCAGCATCGGGGCTCGGCCCCTGCGTGGAAGAGCTCGGCTGTACCAGCACAGTGGAGATCCTGGTGCTCTGGAGGGGTTTTGGAAGTGCCTGAGCTATTTTAGAAACAAGGGTTAAAATGTTTAGCACGCTTAGGAAGTCTTCTGTTTTCATTTGCTTTGCTTGAGTTAAACTAAAGGGTTTTATCGAGCTTTATTTGAGTAAAACTAAACCTGATGGGTTATTTGAGGGTTTTCCTATACTTCTCCAGTCCCTCAAGCGTAGATGCTGGCACAGCTGCCTCACTCCAGCCAGGCCCTTCAAGGTGAACTTGATGTTCCTGGATCACGGGCATGTGTTATGTCCAGGTCTGGTGCTACAGGCTGGGCTTGGGCTTGGGAGAAGTCCTTTGCTGTTGGAGGTATGGGGTAACATTTGCTGCCTGATGAAGGCTGTAATTAGCACTCTGAGCTGTTGTTTTAGGAATCCAGTACGCAGGACTATGGCAATACTTCATACTAGATTGGATGGGAAAGATTTTAGGTTTGTTAGTTCATAAACAGACAATGAAACTTCTCAGTGTATTAGTACTGCATCAGTGTTTGCATAAATAGCAGGAGTTATTCTAGTAAGAAAGCAATATTCTTGGCATCGTGCTGGCAAAGTGGGTGCTTGTACCTACTTTGAGTAAATGTTCTCATTTTAAAAGGAAGCCAGTCTGTGGATTCTTAGGGTTTGCTCACGAAAGATCTTACAGTACAATTAAAATACCGGCTTTTACTCAATCTTACTGAGAAATGATGTTCATTGAGCAAAGCAAATAACAAGGCTTGATCCTCCTGTCCCTTGGGTATTGTCCCTTTCCAGGGGAGGCAGTGTGATGACCGAGGGCTGGGATGTCTGCAGACCCACTGTCGATGCTCTAAGAGCAGTGGTGGGTGACATGGGGTCAGCACGGGCGCTGCCAGCACCACTCATGCCAATGGGCACTGCCCCTTCGCTGGTGCTGGCTGGAAACCCTCAGACTTCACCCAAAAACATCAGCAGAAAGGTTACTCCAGGTTTTTCCTCTGGAGAGAAATGATCCCATAAATCAGAAGTGTTTCTGATGGGAGCTGGGAGGGGTTTGTGCTCCGTCCCCACGGCCACAGGACAGGGAGTGACAAACCTGTCCACATACTGGAAGTGGAAAGCGAAATAAGGAGTTACCATGAGATCACTGGCTGGAAATCAGCTGTGTTGAGTCAAAATGGCTTTTTCATTTCAAACATCTTTACTGTAGAATTTTAAGAAAACTCAGACTTGATGTTTCCTTTAACACTTTGATTAAACACTTTTCTTCAAAACAGGTTTTGGGCCAAAGCAAATCTAACCAGCTTGGGTTTGGAAATCTGGTTTGGATTTTAAACCTGTGATAGTACAGCTCTTTCCAAATTCCAATTAACTAGAATTTTATTCTTTTTTTGCATTTTTTTTCTACATAAGCCTCTATTCTCTATGCATTTTTAATAAGCTTTATCCTGGGAAAACACGAGAGCGCTAACTGCAAGTGAAAAGAATAAAGGCAGTTGCTGCTTAGCTCTGAAAATCTGCTCAGCGCTGGAAAGCTCATAGTGAAAAGCAAAGCAGTGAAGAAATCTTAGCTCTGTTCTGATTAGAAACTGTGAATGGAGATAAAACCTTTCCTCAAACCTTGTCTGGCTGGAAAAAAACCAAGCAGAGTATCAGCCCTTAGATAAACCTGCGCTCAGTGCACGCTGCCGATGGTGGAATGACCAGCACGAGACCTCTGTGTCCTTACTCTCCTCCTAAACTGCAAAGCTTTTGAGTTTTGGGACTGATGCCCCCGAGGAGGGAGGAGGAGGAGGAGGAGGGGAGGAGGGTGCGCTGGATCAGTGTGAAAAGCTGAAAGCAGAGAGGAGGGAAAAATCCCACGTAAACCCAGATCGCTAAGGAGAGAGCAGTTGTACAGATGATCTTTCCAGAATGTAGACGGTTTTTTTCCAAAGTTTTTGTTTTCAGGAGAACAGATGGGCCCAGGGTACCCAGCAGGCAGGTTTCTGTCTCCAGCCCCTGTTCCCGAGGCTGGTGGGATCGTCAGTGAGTCACTGAGCTGAGCGCAGGCGGCTGCCCCGGGCGTGGGTTGAGACATCGCTGCGGGTCTCTGTGTCCCAGGGGCATGGCTGGGCAGGAGGCCAGGAGCCACGGTGAGGGCTGAGACCCCACCGGTGAGTCTCACCAGCACTCACTGCCTTCACTTGCCAGGTGGTGCCGTAGCAAGGACAGGGACTGTGGGTTGGAGCTGCTTCAGCTGAGGCCAGCTCTGGGGCACACAGCACCCCAAGGCACCCTGGCAAGCAAGGTGGTGTCTGCCCTGGGCACCCGAGGGTGTGCAGGGGGACACCCTGGGGGAGGGGGAGAGAGCAGCAGACCCCCCAGGAGGGGCACAGGGTGAGGCTGCTCAGCCTCCCACCCTCCTGGATTCCTTCTCAGCTGTTCGTGTTGTGGAAACACTGAGAAATAATATTGAGGCGTTTAAATAAAACATCCTCCTGGCTCGGGACTAAGCATTTGTACTGTGTGGCCTGAGCCTCAGGGCCAGCATGCCCACTGTCTGCATGCCTCAGCATGTCTGTTTGCTTACCTGCAGTTACACAATTCCAGAAGTTTCCCTCCAGTTGGATCTGCTGGTTTTCACCACTCCATTTCCATGCCTGCTGTCCAGAGACCACCTCTGCCTCGGGCACCTCTTGCTGGACATGGGGTGCTGGAGCAGCACCCCCCCAACCAGTCTGGGGCCTGCAGGGCAGGAGGGTGCCCCTGCTGCACACAGGGGTCCTGCAGCCATGGCTCAGTGTGGCAGCAGGACACAAGTGTGGGCTCCTTGGGCGTCCTGGTGAGCAGCCCATGGGCATCCCCAGCGCCGCGGGGAGCAGCCGTGCTGGGGAAAGCTGCTGACCAGCCCTTCCCCGTCAGAACTAATCAGTATCAGAGCAGCTAATGGGGAACACAAAACCTATTTAAAAGCTGCATTTACCACTTGGCTGATTCCATTACCTCGTGTAATATCCAGGTGTCAGGTTTCCTCTCCAAGTGCCGGGTTTAATGCGTTCCTGGCCTGCGAGGCTCAGCTGTGTGATGAGGTCCTCCCCCATCCCTCCTCCACCCCGCAGGACCTGGGAGCTGCCAGGAGGAGAAGGGACTGGTGGGGTGCAGGGGCTGGAGGGGGAAGCAGGAGCTTGGCCAAGTGCTCCAGAAATGGGGGTGCAAACACAATAGCTGAACTGGACGTGACACTGCCAGACCTGAGTCCCTGCAGTCCTGGGGACACCGAGCCCATGAAGGGAGATGTCCCTCAAGTTACCAAGGTTTTCCCCAGACCAAGGGGGTGTGTGCTGGCCACCTTCAGCTCCCCACAGGGAAGGTTTTCCCAGTGACAGCTCCTGGATGGGAAGCAGCCACTTGGCTATTCCTGAGATTTAAGGGCTGAGTACTGGGGTTTAGCGTCTCCGTGCAGCCTCCGTTATCACTGAATTATGCATGACCACTTTCATTACAGGAGTAGGTTTAAAACTGTTTACATTTGTTTTCTTAAGGGAGACACCTATCCCTCCTCCTCGCACTGTAAACAAACTGTTGCTGTTTCCCACTTGTGTAGATCCAGCAGGGACAGGGGGGGATGCAGCCGGGGCTACACACGGGCTGCGATCTGCTGACTTGCTGCCTCACCACCGAGTGCTGCTCCCCCATCCAGAACCTTCCCTTTCTCCTGCACCAGTGTGATTCCACCCCCAGCAAGTCCCGTGGTGGAGCTTCCCATCCCCTGCAGCTGATGTCTCCTCCTGGCTGCCGGCTGGTCCCGCTCCAGCGATGCCGCTTGTCTGGAATCATCTGGAATCGCCTGGAACGGTGAATTTGTAAATCGTGGTAATTCTTGTTTCAGAGCAGGTATTTTTGTGAGGATTCAGGTGCTCAGTGAAAAGTAAATATCATCTGTGCTGCTCGCCTGGTTTCCACAGTGGGTCTGTCGTGAGTGGCGTCACACAAGCACAGAAAGCCAGCATAGGGTGTCTGTGCCTCACAAGTTGTGCTGAGGGACTGGAAGAGGCTTTGTGGTGCTGAAATGAGAGTTCTGAAGTCGCAGCCAGTGCTTGCACTGTGCTGGGTTTCACCCAGAGCGGGAGTTGGGGGTGTGTAAATCAGCAGACAGAGCGGTGTGCACATAGCTCCTCGAGTTTCATCTCCTCCCCATGCTTACAAAGCTGAGAGGCCTTTCTTAGCATTTTCTTTTCTTCTGTTTTCTTCCCCTTTGGGCCCTTGAAATCTCTCAGATCTGCTGTGGTATCAGCAAACGTATCTAGAGTTAAAGGAAACCTTATCTGGGGCCCTCGCTGATAGTTTCTGGTCTTGGTACTCAAGTGCCAGCGAAGAAGCCGAGTGCAGCCTGCACTGGAGCTGGTGTGGAGGGGACTGGAGTTGTTGGGGTTCAAAGCTGGGTGCTGGGTGCCTCCAGCCAGGCATCAGGGGTCACGTGTCACTTCTCTGTTCTGGGTTCGTGCTGTAGTGTACGTTACCTGAGGTGGTTTTATCTGTAGCTACAGTTTTATAGAACAAGATTAAGGATGTAATTGGTTTCTTTGATTCTTAACCAGATCAAAGAGAATGACAGAAGTACCGGTGAGAGGGTCTGTGCAGAGCTGGCTGACTCGACAGGGTGGATACATCCACCTCTCGGGGTGAGGGGGGCACTGGCTGCAGGGTGCTGCTCTGCAAAGGACAGGCTGCACCTCTGGAAACTAATGCCAATAAACAGACTGGGTCAGAGCGTGGGGGTTTTCTTTCCCCACGAGCTTTTCCGTGGGTCAGAGACTGCACGTGCACAGAAGTGGTCCCAGCCCCCAGCTGGGCTGAGGTCTGGACGATGCGCTCAGTGCCCTGCTCTGACCTGGCTGCTCCTGTGTAGAGCCAGGGGTTGGCCTGAGGGTCCCTCCCAGCTCAGGAGATTCTGGGATTTTGTAACTCTGTCGAATGTCCTGGGACAGCACCGCAGCTCGGGGACCCTGAGGATGGATGGGTGAGGTGCCCACCGGCACCAAGCGATGTCCCACAGCCCTGCACACTCGTGGTGCTGCAGGTGCCCGGGCAGCTGCAGGCAGCCCCCTCAGGCTGGGGAAACACAGCTGCTGGAGGGGGAGCTGCACGTCTGCTGCCCTTCCTCAGGTCCTGGCTGGGCCTGGAGTGCGGTGTCAGGTAAACCAGGTCAGTAAGAGAACAGGCGTGAGCCTGCTCGGGGTGAAGGCAGGATAACGGGGTGAATCCAGGGATAACAGGGTGAATCCAGGGATAACGGAGTCATGCTGTTTAAGCAGGACATGGCAGCGTGGCAGGGGTTTAGCACCTGATCTCACCGTGTGTGGTTGCTCAGGTGCTGCGTGCACAAGCAGGGAGCTCTCGCTGCTGTGTAATTGAGCCTTGTGCTATGTGATTCCCTGGCTCTGATGCCAGCTACGAGAGTGATTAAATATATGGAGCTCTGGGCTCGTGGGCAGACAGAGGAGCCTGGATCCAGCAGCACAGCTCTGAAAGGGTATTTCAATGCCATGGCTGTGCTCAGGAGCAGCACTGCTGGACATAGACCCTGTTGGGGAGGGACAGAGGGCAGGAGGGTCGAGAGATGCTTTTAAGGACAAAGAATGAAGCTAAGCACTTAGGAGTCTAGAAAAAAGCCCTGTTGGGTACTCTTAGGGTTGCTTTATGGTACATACCCCTCTTAAAGCAATAAACACGGTGTCACCCCTGCAAAGAGGAGGNCCTCTCGGGGTGAGGGGGGCACTGGCTGCAGGGTGCTGCTCTGCAAAGGACAGGCTGCACCTCTGGAAACTAATGCCAATAAACAGACTGGGTCAGAGCGTGGGGGTTTTCTTTCCCCACGAGCTTTTCCGTGGGTCAGAGACTGCACGTGCACAGAAGTGGTCCCAGCCCCCAGCTGGGCTGAGGTCTGGACGATGCGCTCAGTGCCCTGCTCTGACCTGGCTGCTCCTGTGTAGAGCCAGGGGTTGGCCTGAGGGTCCCTCCCAGCTCAGGAGATTCTGGGATTTTGTAACTCTGTCGAATGTCCTGGGACAGCACCGCAGCTCGGGGACCCTGAGGATGGATGGGTGAGGTGCCCACCGGCACCAAGCGATGTCCCACAGCCCTGCACACTCGTGGTGCTGCAGGTGCCCGGGCAGCTGCAGGCAGCCCCCTCAGGCTGGGGAAACACAGCTGCTGGAGGGGGAGCTGCACGTCTGCTGCCCTTCCTCAGGTCCTGGCTGGGCCTGGAGTGCGGTGTCAGGTAAACCAGGCCAGTAAGAGAACAGGCGTGAGCCTGCTCGGGGTGAAGGCAGGATAACGGGGTGAATCCAGGGATAACAGGGTGAATCCAGGGATAACGGAGTCATGCTGTTTAAGCAGGACATGGCAGCGTGGCAGGGGTTTAGCACCTGATCTCACCGTGTGTGGTTGCTCAGGTGCTGCGTGCACAAGCAGGGAGCTCTCGCTGCTGTGTAATTGAGCCTTGTGCTGTGTGATTCCCTGGCTCTGATGCCAGCTACGAGAGTGATTAAATATATGGAGCTCTGGGCTCGTCTGCGGGCAGGAATTCAGCTCATGGGCAGACAGAGGAGCCTGGATCCAGCAGCACAGCTCTGAAAGGGTATTTCAATGCCATGGCTGTGCTCAGGAGCAGCACTGCTGGACATAGACCCTGTTGGGGAGGGACAGAGGGCAGGAGGGTCGAGAGATGCTTTTAAGGACAAAGAATGAAGCTAAGCACTTAGGAGTCTAGAAAAAAGCCCTGTTGGGTACTCTTAGGGTTGCTTTATGGTACATACCCCTCTTAAAGCAATAAACACGGTGTCACCCCTGCAAAGAGGAGGCTCTTACACCAGTGCTGGTGTGTGCCAGCTGAGAGCCTGGGCAGGATGGTGCTGGGGTGGCCAGGTCCTGTGGGAGCCAGGGGGCTGTGTACACTTGCTTTAGGCTTGTATGCTTCAACGTGTTATTTTTGATAGCCAAGGCAGGGTGACCCACAGCTGTCTCACCTTCCAGCCCTTTGGATTCTGTTCTTGTTCGGAAAAGGAAGGAATGATGAGATTTTTAAATGTTTCTGAGATTTCCTAGGGGATAAAGTCTCTTTCTTGTCCAGCTCAGTGCTGTGTTCTCCACAGCACGGGATACAAAACGATGTTTTTATTAAGAACGACCAAGTTTTCAGGCTCAGCTAGAGCAACCTCTGCAAGGCTGTAACACAGGGTCACCAAAACAGCAGCTGCCATGAACTTAACATAAAGGTACTGAAAAACAGTGTTACAATGTTGGAGGAATACAGAAGTATCTTATTTGATACACCTTAAACACAAATATTCAAATAAACAGAAGAAGAGGATCGTGACAAATGGATGTTGAAGTGCAGGTGCAGAAATGAACAGAAGGGAAGACACAGAGTTTTGTTTTCTTCTCTGAAATATCTTCTGTTCCTCTGAGATATAGGAAAGATAAGTCTCTGAGAAAGAAAAACGTTCCTCTTGGTGACCTTATGGATTTAAGATCTATTTCTAAGCCAAATTTTCATAAAAAACCTGCCACACACAATCTCCAGATTAAACCTCATTTTATTTTCAGACAGACATGACCTTTCCTAGCTTTGGATATTAAATATCACAAAACCTGCTGCAATTTAAGCTGAGGATTTCATATTTAAATAAATGTAACTTACAAGCAAAACTAACTTCCCTGCAGAACACAGGGGACCAGGGGGCTGGGCAGGGGGAAGCGCTCCCCTCTCTTCCCAAGGATGCTCCTGCACGGTCCATGTCCCCTCACCCAGCCTGCAGAGAGATGCTGGTGATGCTTTGACCTTCTGGCTGGTGTGCAGGGTACAGCTGTTGTGGCATGGTCAGGAAGAGGCAGCTTTGCCCAGCAGTTCAGTCTGCTGTTAGTCACTGAGCTGTGCATGCAGCTGGAAGGGGAGGAATCCTTGGTGCTGCTGATGCCCTCGAAGCGGCTGCGGGACAGGACCTGGCTGGACAGAGCCTCTAGGTACCACATTTGCAAAGGGAGAAGAGAAATCTCCTGGCCTTTTCTCCCCTGGAAAACACGTCCTCAGTGGCAAAACAAAGTTTGTCTCATTTGCAAGAACTTCAAACTTCAGCAGGGTTTTTCCATCCTTCCCCTTGGAGCTGGAAATGCCTCTGGGTTAACAAATGCTTTGCGACAACTAATCGATGTTCTTCATGTAACAGAATTAACTGGGCCCGCACAGCTACAGATTTGCTCTTTGATTATTGTCAATAGCCAATCTCTTCGTGGGTGAAATGAAGGATCTCAGCTCATTAGCACGTGCTTTACTGAATGTCAGTTATCAGCCAAGGAAGTTAAAGCCTCCGCAGGGACAAGGGCTGTGTAGATGAAGGTGAATGTTAAACAAAGAAAAAGTTGTGCTGGACAAGGCTGGCAAGTAGGAAATAATGTTGGTTTGAACTGGGAGAGTCATTCTGGATGCTTTCCCAAGGCTTTGCTCGGGGTTTGGGGTTTTCTTTTGTGTTGCATTTGAAATTTCAAGAGAACTAAGCTGCTCATCTGCTTGCCAGTATCACCCACTTCCATAGCTGGATCCCAGACTGCTCTGCTGAGCATCGTGCTCGTGCTACACACACACAGCCAGAGCGTGCCCAGGAGAAATCACTGCTGGGGGCAAGGCCAGGAGCAGTGGGTGCAGCAGCAGAGATGGGTTGAAGATGAAGGGTGGGGGGATCCCCTCAGCATTGTGGTGCTGCAGCCAGCTCCTCAGCAGGCTGGATGGGTGCTGCACCTGAGCTCTGTGTCCCCTTCAGACTGTCCTGCCTGCTTTTTCCAGCCCTGAGCTGGAGTCTCCATCTCAGGTTCCTCGTGATGCTGCTCACCCCTGCCCCGTCCCACCAAGGAAATCTCCTCCCTGAGGAGCCCGTGGTTCTGAGGTCCTCGGGTTTGAAAGCAGCCTGTCCCACCACTGCTCCCTGAGGCAGCACCACCCGTGGCAGGTGCAAGGTCTGACAGGGCTGAGGCACCCCAGAAGCCAAGGCGAACCCCGAATTTCCCAATGCATCTATTCAGGGCACAGAAGCGAGTTGCCATGGAGATGTGCTGAGCGCGGGCACGATGCTCGAGTGATGGAGCCTCACAGCCAGAGGCATCTGTTAAGCTTATTTTTATCAATTTTTAAAGAGTATGATGGTGGTATCTTCCCCACCTTCCCCTCATCTCTTGCAAAAGCTTGGCATTTGCACTTTATTGAGAGCACAGGCTTCAGCAGCTTTGAAAATGAACCTTAACGAACACGAAGCACCGGCCTGGGGAACGTGTGCCACGAGGGGGGGAATTTAGTAGCAGGGAGCTGCCACCTTTGACATATTGCTCCGGCTTTAATGAGGGGGAGATTGACAGCCCAAGCCAGAGGTAAAAGGAAGATGTGCCTCTGCTCTCACCTCGGGGGGTCACAGCTAAGCCAGGGCACGGAGCCAGGTCAGGAGGAGGAAAAGGAGCTTTTATTTATGAAACTCTGACTCAGTGGCCGTCTGAAAATAGATCCTTTAATTGGCTTTTCCTTCCCCTTCTTCTGGGTGCGTTGACTCCAGCTGCCTGCCCGCGTTGTTCCCGGGGGAGCTGGTTCGTGGGGCGCTGGCTGACTGTGGGCTAGGATGGCAGCAGGGGTCACAAGTACTGTGACTGCTGTGGCAGGGGATGTCCAGCCAGAAGCATTTCTTTTATTTCACGTGGGTACCTCGGCTGAGAGGTATTGAACATGCATCAGCATCTTGAAATCCTTGCACAAAACCTGCTGTAGGAGCATACAAATGCGTGGAGTAGTAGTAGTGTTCTGAGGAAGAAGTAATTATTCAATACAAAGTGAATATCTGTGTTTTCCTCCTTTTTTTACCTGGTTTCATTTAGCTAAGTGCCATACAAGTCTTGACAATGGGAAAATTTCCACTTCAGCTGAGCTGACAAAAGCGAGCCCGTCTCAGAAGTAAATCATGGCTAACTCCGCTGAGGCTGTTATAAGTCACTATAGAAATGACACAAAGAACCACATAGGGTGTGAGCCAAAAACAGCATGGGGGGGGAAATAAAGCAAAGTTATGGCCCTTATCACTCAGGAAGTATACTTTCCACAGAGATTTCCGTGAAAAATAGCCCTGAATGCCTTGCTGCAACTCAGACTGATGATTCGGTGATGTTACTGCTCACATATTGTGATTTTCAGCATTGTGGCGGTGCTTGAAGGCATTGATTAGGGTCTGGCCTCATTAAACTCTGCAAACAAGTAATGAAAAGCTGGTCTCCCTGAAAATCTTGAACCTGAGCTTCGAACAGAGCAGGTGCCAGGAGGCTTTAGGAGGGGAGATGAGGAAAAGCAATAACAGATGTGGTTTAGGGAATCAGTTTCTGTCCAGATAGGACCATGCTGGGCTGGGTATAGTCATTATTTCATTCATGACAAGGAATCATTCTTTGCTCTAAAAACCCCAGGTGTGCACCAGCCAGGACTGTGAAAGGGTGTCAGGAGTGGTACCCAGGCAGGGAGGGATCCAGCAGGGAGGGATCCCAACTGGCCAAAACCTGTAGTTGTTCTCAGTGGCCGAGCCCGTGGGGGTGTGTTCCTGAAGCTGCTGCCCGGGATGTTTCCTCTGACCCAGGATGTGCCCGGTGAGGTGGCAGCAGTGCTGGGCTGGACCAGCCTCTCCATGATGGTCCAGAACCATGAAGTGATGCTTCAGTAGTTAATAAGATAACTTGTGCTGAGAGCACAGGGCTGGGGAGTGTGGGGGGTGTTTGTACCCTGCCCCCACCCTGTCCTGTGCCCACATCCACCCACCCTGGGCGTCTTCAGCTGCTTGCAGGGACACAGGTATTTCTGTGCCTTCACTCACAGCTGCACACAAAAGTGTTTCTGGAACCCACCAGGCTTCACTCTGGAGCACATAATGCAGAATTATGAGAGTCATTTGCCTGAGTATTATCTAATCGTGGAGCTAAACTGAGCTGTGTGATGATATGGGTACATTTTTACATGAGTAATCTGAGAGGAAGATGCTCTACATAAATGTCACTTGATTTTGTTCTGATTTAACCCCCTTTATTTATTGCCCTGTTCTACCTGTTTATTATTTTCAATTTCCCATCCTGGCATTTTACTTCACTGCACCTGCCACTTCTGATCTCACATCGGGACCTCCGGGAGAGGACAAGGAGGCACCTTTGTGTCATTTTCTGATATGAAAGTAAGAGAGGGAACACAAAGCAAATAGATGCCAAAAAAGCTGCACCACTTGTTCTAAAACAAGTGCTACAGCTCCTTGCAGTGTTGGCAGCACAGCGGTCTGGAGGCAGTCGCCATGCCCTGCCTTGGCTGGCACAACTTGCTGCCCGCGTTCAGAGGAGAGAATCTCCCCCAGATGCAGAGGTGTGGCTGGAATCGGGTCAGTGTGAGCCCAGCATCTCCTCTCCCCCTTCCTGGCTCATTGAGGTTGTCCTAGGGCTGGGGGTGATCTTGTTTCTCCCTAGGTTGTCCAGCTCTGGTCCAACACCAGTGTCACAATGCAGTGGAAGGGCAATTCACTTGGCTTCTGGGCACATGGCTTGCTGGGGGCTGTCCAGGTGGCCCATCACAGCCCTTGGGCCGGGTCAGCCCATGGAGACACCCTGGGGTTGATCCTGCTGCAGCCTCAGAGCCCGGCTGCCTCTTCCCCCCGGGATGAGGACGTTCCCCTGGACCGCGGAGGCGGCTCCGCTCTGAGCGATGGTTGCTGTTGGCAATTCATCAGACATAATTATGCCAATTAGCCCACACACGCAGCTCCGGCTCCAGGAGGGCTTTACGACCTGACAATACATCTCTGCTGGGCAGAGGAGCACAAACCTTTTCCTCAGATTATTGCAAACTAATCAGCCTGGGTAATAAGTTTACAGTTTAGCACACAGCCCGGTCGTTTGGTTACAAATGGTTGGTGTTGTCGCTGGTTTAGCTGCTCTGCTTTGCAGGACTGATACCAATCCTCATTCAAATCAAAGTCCTTCTCATACATGCTCCAGTGAAGTGGAATTTTCTGCAGAATAAGGTGTTATTAACCTAGTGCCGCTCTCCCCGGGAAGGGACGGGCCCTGCCACTGAAACCATTGCTCAGCGATGAACCCTGCTTAAGCAGCGATTAGCAGACCCCCAGCAGCGGGAGGAGTGCAAACCCTGCGACCTCTCGGGCTCCTAGCTGCACTGCCTTCTAGGATGCAAGAGCATTTCTGTTTCTCTTCCCAGAATTTGGGCAAACAGTGGTTTTTACAGCACTTCTCTGCAGCACGTCGCCTTTAGATTTCTGCGTTTGCTTCGGTTATTCCTCCCTTGCGTGAAGGTTTTCTGGGACCATCCAACAGCCCAAATTCCCACCCTGTGGAGCTGGTGCCAGGCTCCCCCCCGTACCCTGCAGCCCTGATAACCCTCATGTTGCCCATGGAGCAGCCAGATCAGAAACAGGGCGGTGATATCTCCATGCCAAGCCTGACTTAAGAGGAGGATGGGGAGGAGAAGGGGCAGAGGGATGTGTCGGTGGAGGGGTTTGCCGTGGCTGAGGCGGTGCCAGGACCTGTCTGTGCTGGGATACTGGGGACCAGTGCTGGCTCCTGGGAGGGATGTGCTGTCTCATGTGGGTGCCCAGGAGGAGGGGGGAGGTCTGGACAGAGCATCACAGTGGTCAGTGTCTGCTGCCGGCTTTACCCTGGAATAGTGGGAGTCACTGGATCAAGTGCTGGTGGGTGGGTTGGTCCACACGAGGAGCATCCCGGGGCTCTGGCTGTAAAACAGGAACATTAGTGCATGGAAAACGTTTGTCACTTCAAAATTGGTCCCATTTCAGAAAGCTAAAAAAGAAACAGCATTTTTATTTTAAGATTTGTCAGGGGTTTGCTGGTGATGATTTCCCTCTCCTGCCACAGTCTAATGTAAAATGAATAAATGCTTTCTCTGCCTTTTTCTCCTACTCAGTAACTTCCAAATTTGTAGAGAAAAGGGAAAATGTGATAGGAGCCCTCCTTTTTCTCCCTCTAATCTTACTCATTCTGGTTTATTCTTTCAGTAGTAAACAGAGGGGTGAATTAAAGAGAGTGATATAAAATTACAGCTCTTTTTTTTTCCCCAAAAAATCCAAAAGCAAACGCTAATTTCTGCTGAAGCTCTCAGACCTCAATCCAAAGGAGTATTTTCATTTTTTTTTCTTTTTGTTGAAGACATTGCTCTCAACTGGGACCAGTTTTTCTCAGGGACAAATGTTAATTAGCTTTCTGCTTTAACCACCTAGGAAGGAGGAAAGGAGGTGTCTGCACGGGTGATGCTGTGGCCGCAGGAGCAGCAGGTCTGTCTCTGAGCTGGGCTGTGCAGCATCACCTGCACCCTCTGCCTGCTCCTCCTCCAGCCCCGACATGGGGACAGGCAACAGCCCTTCTCAGCCCCAGAAACCCTGAGGGAACCCCTGGAGCTGGGAGGGACGTCCTGGGAGCCAGAGAATCCCACTCCCCCTCAGCCAAGCAGCTTCATCTTCCTCTGCTTCATCCCTTTCTCTGCCACAAGGAGCTTTAATTACTGATTTCGGCAGGGCCTGAGCTGTGGGTGCCTGATTGATGCCGTGCTGGGCATCTTTTCCACCCGTGTCTGTGTGTGCCACTGTGTGTAGAGGCCCGTGAAGAAGAGGTGCCCAAGCCCCTCACCCCTCTAGGCACAGGCTGTCTCCTGGGTTTGGGAGAGTTTGGAGCTGCCCTGAGCTTGTGCTTCTTCACGTGGGTAAATTCCCAGCAGAGCCAGATGAGGAAACTGTTCAGGTATCCGAGTGGCTCCTGTGAAGAAGAGCTTACATCAGAGCAAAGAGCTAACAGCTATAATTATTAGCCTTAACCATTTTAAAACTTTGAAGTGAAAAGAAAGTTTCAGCATAAAGCAGAAATCTGCATTGTAGGTATTGACACCGTCCTCACCCTCGTGCGTTGTCATAAATAAGGACATGATAATTAGATATTTTTTAAGGGACAAAATTATTTTATTTGCTTCCCTGTTAGTTTTCATGAGACCATCAGTCATCCCCTGCACAGATAAGATTTCTTATGTTCTCTGACAGGATAAATTATATGGTTCTCATCCAGCAAATCAGCATTACTGTGCGACGTTCTCTCTCACAAAGTGATGTCGGAGGAAATCATAAATTCTGCCCAGGTTTATTAGATCTGTCTTTTATTCACATATTTATTTTATCCCAGTTGAGGTGCATTTTTTTCCTAATTATTAATCATATTAATAAGGATGGGGGTGGGGATGTGGCTTTCTGTGAAACAGAAGCGCTGCAGTGACGCTTGGGTGTTCGTGGACGTGTCGTTAGAGCGCGCGGTGACGATGCAGCTGTCGGCGCGGTGACAGATCTGGTGTGAATGCTCGTGGTGGGAGATGATGATGATAATAAGGCTGATGAGGAACTGTTCTGCCTTGCTCTGTGGGTTTGGATGGAGGATGGAGAGGGGATGCAGCCTTGGCTGGCAGCCTGGCCACCCTGGGTGGCTGGTGCTTGTGCAGTCTCTGGCCTCTGTTGCTCTTGGGGTGGCCAAGTTGTGGCCAAGCCCTGGCAGAGGGGCCTGGCCAGCAGTTACAGGGTGTGTGGGGCAGGAGCATACACCTGTCTGAGCCAGTGCTGAGCATCCTCAGCATCGTTGGTGCAGCCTGAGAGCCTTTTGAGACCACCTAGAACCAGAACTCACTGGTTTAGGAAATCTCAATTGTTGGGGTGACTTATTACTTACTGGCTTCCATGTTTCCATCTCCTGGACACATCTCTCAAGACAAGCTTTGCAGTGGGGGAAGAGGTGGGTTCCTCCTGCTGGCTCCTTGCCAGCAGGGAGAGAGCTGGAGGCTCCTAGAGGTTATCAGAGGCCACCAAAGAGAACGGAGACGCGGCGCTGCGGAGAGCTGTAAATGTGCGGAGCCATCTGTAGAGTGAAAGGCTTGAAAATGAGAGTGAGAAGCGAGCTGGGAGCACCGTTGGCATTTAGCACTGATGAGCCTCATCCCCCGCCCGGCCGTGCTCCTCCGACAGCCCTCGGGAGCTGTTCTAGCGCCGGGGCGGGACTCGGGTCACCGGAGGAACCTTCCTGTCCCCGCAACCTGCACTGGAGCCAGCGCAGCTGCAGGCTGGACCTGCCGAGGTGTCACCATCATGGGGAGGGGAGGGATGCTCCCCCAGCACCCCTGAGCCTCTCACCATGAGGGAGGAGCCGTTCGTTGCCTCCTATGGAACATGAGCTCTGACAGAGGGAACGGCTGGTGCCGGGTGGGACACGGCGCTCTGGTCACCTGGGAACCGCCGCTGGATCCAGTGGCTGAGCCAGCAGCTGGGTGCTGGGGGGTGGCGGCACTTTTCACACCGCTTGGTGTAACTCAGCATCTCTTTATTCTCCCAGACTCATCACAAAGTCTGAGCAATGAGGCTGGATATGTGGGCTGGGGTGAGCGAGGCTGAATTATTGTTGGAGCTATTGATTGAAGAGTGGGAGAAATCACATTAAAGCCTGGATCTCCTCTTACTCTGCTGGGGAGAGGAAACGGCGTTTTCTTAAACTATGAGTCGATAAGTAATTGTTTGAGACTCTTTTGCCTTCTCTGGTGATGGTGTTCTGTAGCTCCGAGGCGGTTTTGGAAGGAGTGAGGCTTTCCTGGCCTGTGGAGGGGTGAAAGCTGTCACATCATCCACCTGGTTAATAGAAGGAAGAGCCTGGATGCCTTCAAGGAAAAGAAAATCTTTAACAGAACAGGAGGACAGCAGTGATGGGAGCACCCATCAAACAGAGCCGACGGGTTAGACCCCACGGCCGAGGCACTTGCTGCTTCTGGTGTCCTCCCCCAGTTTCTGCAGGGGCTTCATATGGGAGAACATTGATGTCATGGAAATGCTGGAGGAGCTGCGACACCTCCTCGAGGTTCCACACATGCAGCACACCAGTACCACAGGGCTCCCCATCGCCCCTGAGTTCCCCCCAGGGAGCAAGACCCCCCTGAAAGCACAGCCTGGAGCCGTGAGAGTAAAGGGCTCGGTGTGCCCATCCCCTCTGCTCCCCAGGGCTCCCACAACCCTTCTCCAGTCCTTAAAAATCGTACTTTTAATTAAAAAAAACCACAATTAACTCTAATCACGTGGCACTCCCAGCTCTTTGTAAGTTGAGAACTAAACCAACTGTGTACTTCAAAGAACTGTGCTGGCCAACAGTTTGTAAGGAGTAGTTTATCCAGCACATCGAGGTTTTCCTCTGGAGAGTTTCCTATGACAGAACAGATTATTTACTCCTTTCTTCAGTCATATTAAACTGATGAGTGAGTAGCAGGGACACACTTCAGGTTTATTGAATGCTTAGAGGTTTTTGTTTTGTTTGATGCTCACTGTTCAAGGCTTGAGTTCAGGGCTGGCAGCCCAGGTCCTGTGAGCCCAGGGATGGGGAGGCTGTTTCGTGGCTGGTCTCCTGAGATTTTCAAGGAAGCTCTGCTTCTTACAGTGCAAGTCAGTTTAATTTTGTAATTAAAACAAACTTACTTTTGCTTTGTGCCAAAAATTTGCTTTTCAAGAACGGAGCTCAGAAGTGAATTCTTTCATTTCATCAACTCCCACAAAGTGAACAGTGGAACCATTTACTGTGATTAAATTAATCACTGAGCAGAAATTAGTGTGAAATAGTCTGCCACCAGAGCAGTCACTAATGATTTTAAGCATTTTACTCTAGGGGTCAGCAATTTCTCACCCCTTTGGGCTGGAATGAAGGGGCTGTCAGGCTCCTTGCCGTGAAGTCTCTCTCATTAAATGAAAAAGGGGTATTTTAAGGATGCCAGGGTTATAACAGGTCAGAACATTTTAACAGCAAAAAGCCAGGGGAGACCCAGGAGATCGGTAACGCTCGAGGCTCCGAGCGTGCCCTGCCTGGCAGCACAGCCTTGCCGGGCCCCGCACCCTGGCACAGATGCCACATGTCACCCGGGGCTGGACTGTGTCTGCTCTGTCTGTGCCAGCACTGCAGCCCTGCCAGCTGCTGTTTGCTGCTCTGTTCCCTCTGCTTGAGCAGTGCCAGGGATCCAGGAGGTGGAGGTGTGCGTGGCCACGCAGTGGGGTGTGATGGTGGAGATGGGGCATGCAGGGCTGCCTGGCTTTGCTGCAGGCAATGAGCTGCTCCCCAGCTCCCCAGCTGGGGACTGGGATTCTCCTGAGCAGTTTCACAGAA
>VXBZ01006791.1:757686-772624 GCA_013399135.1 Heliornis fulica
TCCACATCTCTCTTGACTTGGGGGCCCAGCTCTGGACACAGGACTCCAGATGGGGCCTCTGAGGCCAGAGCAGAGAGGGACAGTCCCCTCCCCCATCCCTGCTGGCCACCCCTCTGTTGATAGAAGTTTATCACAGTCTTTTCTGTGGTTACAGCGAGTGGTTTAACACGAGCCACAGAAAGGGCTGTCATCTCGTTTTCAAGGAATAATGTTCTCCTGCTTCTTGTAACTGGCACAGTGTGGAGATAAAACCGTTCCTCAGAAACAGGCACAAGATCTGAACTGACATTCCCTGAGAAAATGAATTCTGCAGCTAATTTCCCAAAGTGCAGGTTGAGCTGAATAGTCAGTGGACGATCCTAAGGAGCGCGCCCGGGTCCTCGTCACGTCCCAGCTCCAGTTGCTGTTTGTGCCAGGTGCCACCGCAGCCCGAGGGGACACAGCGAGCTGCCCACTGCTCTGGTTCGTACGTGCTTTCTGTTGTCTGGTTGCTCACCAAGATAAGGGCTGTTTTTAAAAGAAATGGCAAACGTTGCTCATGGAGAGGAGGAAACAGCCTTGGGGCTCTGCTCTCGCCTCTCCTCGCAGCTGCCCAACGCCGACATGTCCCACGTGGCTGTGGAGCTCCTGAGTGGGTGCTGGAGAAGTGATCACTTCACATGCAACCTTTAGAGGTACAAAAATAATGTCATTGCATCTCTCATTATCCACCTTATCAGTCTCAATGATATTCACCCACTCAGCTCCTCCCCAGTGAAGTTAATAACTAAGGGCTGCTCGCGCCCTGAGGGTGCTGGGTGCGTACCCTGGGGAGGGACAGGTGACCAAGGACGGCCTTCAGAGCAGGAGCAACATGACCCCTGGGCCCACACGTAGGGCCTGGCTTGGCTTTTGGAGAATTTGGTGCTCTGAGATGGGGGATCCACCCCAGAGCAGGGCCGCTGCGGGGGGTGAGCTGAGGAGGTCAGGGCTGGCACGGGGTGCAAGCGGATGGGCTGTGCTGGTGGCAGCAGATGTGTGGCTGGTCACCTCCACTTGCTAAGGGAGCAAATAGCATGTCCTCGTTCCCCATGGACAGGAAGGGTGATGTCAAGAGGAGGTGGTGCTTTCCATGAGAAGGTACCAGGAATCAGCCTTGTCTTCTGCTGGGGGGGTCACATGGGCAGGTGGGACCTGACCAGGTGTCACTACCAACTACCAGTAGGAAGGATTGTCACACCTCTAATAACTATCAGTCCTTGGAGGAGCCTTTCCGTGCCTCAGCTGCACTCTGTCTAAATCCAGGGTGTGTTAGAGCATCATATCTCATGGGAAGGGAAAGAGAGGGGTAGTGAAGGCAGGAGAGGAGGCCCACAGTACAACACATGTACTCAGTTGAAGGAAATCAGTCGTTGGAACACTCAGGAGAGTCATGAAGGTCATTGCATTAAGTATAGAAATAGATTGTCGCGTATTTTACTGTTTCACGTACCTTGTTTATGTTACTATTACCTGCGTGGTGTGTTTTATTGGTACCAAGTGCCTAATCTGGTGATGCTTCATTATTTCACTAGATTTACATGGCTGACAATAAAAATAATCATTTTAAAGTAAACAGCCAATCATTAAACCTCTGGATACTAATAACGAAGAATTAACTCGGCGTTTGTGCAAGTGCATTAGTGTGGGAAGGGGAGTACTCTGCCAGCCACCCAGTGAGGGCGAGGGATTGGTATAGGGTTTATGTAGAGGAAACAGCTGTATATTGTGTGTTGGCACATCTGGACAGTGGACATACTTCAGGAGCAACTGAGAGACACGGCACAAAGGGTATCAGGTGTTTCCCAGAGCCCCTAAAGCCAACATTTTGTGATTTCCGACACATTCCTGTGTAGGTTCTCTTTGTCCCGGCTGAACCCAGGGCATGGCATGAAGGGGAACTGTCTGGAGAAGAAATTCCTCCCGTGAATCACCTGGGCTTGGATATTTGCACCTTGGAAACTGCCTGGAGAGCGGGAGCAGCTCTCTGCTCTTTGCAGGCAAAAAAAAAAACAACACTAAAAAAGCGTCATTTCCATCGTGGTGAAACGCTCACCTCTTGATTCTGCCCCAACGCCATCCCATCATCACGCACTCCCCATTGTACTGGAGCATAATCAAAATTTCAAAGGGCTTGGATGGAGCTGATCGAAGATGGATGGGGAGTGTTTTTCTCCCCTGACAATAGGCGTTGTTAAGGCTTTTGTGTGCAGCTCCTCAGCTTCTGAAAAATGAGCGTGTAATCTCCATCCTTACATGCAGAGGAAATAGAAAATCCATACAGGCCATTTTAAACCCTATAGATTTCAAAAGCTTTATTCCCCGAGGGGTGCTGAGCAAAATGCTTCTCCCTTGTTGAAAGCCAGCACGACGCTCACCCCGGATTTAGGGGCGCGACGAGGGGTCCTGCACAGCGCTGTGGCAGGGGGAGGATGCTCACTGATGGAGCTGGTTAGTGCTTGTGCTGGTAGAGGGGAGTGGGGAAGTTGTTTAATGGATCTGCTTTACTCTGGAGCAACCAGGGGACCCCAGATCAGCCTTGGAGAGTCTTCTGGGATCTCCTGCCCTTAAGCATTTTGCAGGCTCCAAAGCTATTGTCAAGGAGTAATCCAAAATCCTTTGAAAGGATTCTTTGATTTCAGTGGCCTTTCTTGATGCACAGAATTAAGTCCTAAAAAGAGAAGGATCTGAGCTGCTTGTAGCCTGGGGAGGGGATGGGATGGGATGGGATGGGATGGGAGCTTCTTTCTTACCTTTCACCTCTAGATTTTGTGCATGTTCTTGGGAAGACTTTAAATGAAAACAGTAAGTGGCACCATCTCACTGGTCTGTTTTGGTGACAGATAAATCGTTCTGGGACAAGGTCTCTGTGTAAATAAAATACTCCTAGCAGAATAATAAAACATGGGGAAGATAAGAAAAGTTTTCATCCATTTGACCCTTGTGATAGAATTATTTCATAAGAATTAAGAAGTAAAGTGCATGGGTTGATTCTTCAGACTTGGTGATGCTTTAGATAAGTAGCAGAGAGTTTTCTTTCCTTTCTGTTTATATTTAGATCAACCTCATGCAACAGATAAAACCATTTTGGTTAATTTTAGAAGCCCCTTAATTTCTTCATTACTTTACCAGCATTTCTCACCAGCTCCACGGCCTTCAAGCCCAAGACAGTCGACTAAAGACAAATTAGACCCCGTGCTTCTTTGTCTGCGTTAATGAGTGGCTGCCATTACCCTTGAGATGCTTCCAGGACTGTGAGCTCTTAAATGCCTCTTTTCAATAAGAAAGATATAATTTTAGTTTTTAATGTTTAAAGATTAATTACATAGTGGCCCCTCAGCAGATCCTCAGCTTCCTTCCCCTTCCTTGTGATTTGAGGCTTTAAACTAAGGCAGGGGGTGAGCCAGGCTCTTGTCCCCCACGAAACGTCCTCGGGGTCCCTCCTGGCAGCCGCAGGCGTGCGGGAGCCTTTGTGCCCGCGTTGGTCTCCACGCAGCGGGTGCCCAGGCCGGCGGCTCTCGGGGCTCTTCACTATCCTGTGGGTCTCAGGTTGTGTCAGGGCACAGTGTTCTCCTCCCACCCCCCCTGTGACCGAGCAGGGTGTAAACCCACGGCGGGTTGAGCTCCGGGCCCGTTCGGATTTCACGGGGCAGCGTTGAACGTGTCAGACCGCGTCGGCCGGGTGCATGTTAATAGGAGGGATTCTAGTGCTGAAGTTGGGGCATTTTTAGCAGTTATTTTAAAAATTATAATGCTCTGTGTTTGGCAGCCTTGAGATCACTCCTGGATACCGGCATTTGCTGCTGGTTGATTGATTTCAGCAATTTCACTCCTAGGGCAAACCCAGGATATTCACGTCGTACTCCTTGCGTGTTTCTGGCACGCAAATAAACCCAACTCCAATTTAAAAAATAGTTTTAAGTGTTCCTTCATGACCTATAGCTGCAGAGGAGCATTTCAAATGAAAATAATGAGGTTTGTACAAGTGGGTTCACTTCCCTGTGCCTTCAGGAGAAGCAGCCTGGCCTTGCTGCTCTTGGCTCTCTCTGGTGCTCAGCACCAGACCTTTGGCTCAACACGAACCGTAAAGCGGGTTCCCGGCTGCTCCCCCCCAGTGCAGCTCAGGGGCTGTGGGGACATGAGTGGGGCTTTCTGGAGCAAACCAAGAACCCTCCCACCTATGGTAATGTGGTGTTAGAAGGAACAGACCCTGGAAACCCTCAGTGCTGTGACCATCCTCCCCCAGCTGCGGGAGGAATGAAGTGTCTGCTGGAAGTAGCAGGTCCTTGGACAGGACCTTTCCCTGGTCATAATACCAGACCTTGGGGAAGGAGAGGGAGAGGCGGCGGCTGCTGCTGACTCATACTTGGGAATTGCTCTCAGGTCTGAAAAGGGCTCGAAATTATCCACTAAGTTTCAAGGGATCCAATCCATATGCCCAGGCAGCCCCCAAAGCCCCCAGAGCTGCAGGTCCCTGCACCCAAGGGCCCCTGGACCACTCTGTTTCTGTGGGGGTGGCTCGAAGCCTGGAGGAGACCTGCTCCATGAGATGGGAACTGGGGACAGACACATTCCCAGCGAGGAGGCAACGGGCTCCCGGGGGGCTTCAGCCCTGGGCTGAGTTCAGACTCGATGAAATCTGTGTTCTCTTAGTTTTGTTCAGGGGACAAATGTTGCTGTTCCTTCTGGGGGGAACCAAGCAGCTGTCAGGGAGGATTGGGGGTCTCTGCAGCAGCCTAGTCAGCCTCAGGGCTGTCACACCGCCTGTTCCATCCCGTGGGAGTAGCTCTTACTCGGCACAGGGGAATGGCATCACAGAGGTAAGCGGCCTGCAGCCGGCATAAACCGGCCCCTTGGCTGGGAAACGAATCCAGGGTGGCAGCTGAACCTCCCTGGCAGAGCTCTGCTTGATCCTTCGTGTCCCTGGTGTGCCCACAGCCGTGGTGGCTGGACCTGTCACAGGGGTGGTGGGTGTAGTGACAGCCTCATCCAAGGGAAAACACTACGTACACACGCTGGAAGGGGCTAAAAATAGGGAAGGTTTCTCCATCTGTTCTGCTTGTTAAGGACACAGAGAGCAAACGAGGTGTAAACCCCTCTGTCTGCAGCTCTGGGTGCCAGGGCAGGAGGGAAGGGGAAGGAGCCAGAGATGCTCCTCGTGCCTGGGCTGGAGGGGCCAAGAGGTGCTGTGGGATGGTCCATCAAAACCATTCCAGAGGCATCGCTTCAGCACGTTGGCCCAAGGTCCTGAGAATGAAACAGGCATCTGCCCTGAGCACTGGGCCCTCCTCCAGGCCTTTAACGTCGTCTCTGGAAGGGGTGGACAGTGCTGGGCTTGCAAATCCCCGGAGCCGTGGGAGAAGCAGGGTAATAGATGTGATTATTTTTATGAATGATAGGCAAGAGCTTTGATTTCCATGGGTAAAACTATATAATATGCCAATTCCTAGCAAACCCACCAAATAAATCTACATTCTGTATACAGCTTAATTCCAACTTCATAGCTCAAGTGTATGTGTTTATTCCTGGGAGTAAGCACTATTTGTAGTTTCCAGTACAATGCAGCTCATAATTTTTTCACACCTCTCGGAGCAGGTGACAGCTCGCTTGCAAAGTCTAATTCATTCTCACAGTGTGCTCAAAGCTGTGTTTTTAATGCATGCACAACTAAGACATCAAAACAAGGCTGCAGGCAGAAGGATCTGTCCCCATCCCCAAGTCCCCCTCTTCGTGTCCAGTAGTTGAAAGGACGCCGTGCGGCGCTGAGCCCTTCAGCCAGCCCAGCGCTCGGAGGCGACAATGCAGGAACACCTCACTCTATAATTTCCTCTTGGACAGGGCTCCTTTTTCCTTAATTGCAGGAAGCATTGTTATGCTAATTGCTATTTTGCACAGAGTTAATTCTGCAGTGTTGGACGTCATAATTAAGCCCCCCGCGCTGGAAGGTTGGTGCTGTGCTGGGCGGCACTGCCGGATGCAGGGGGATGGTTCTTGGGCTCAGAGCAACCTCCCCCATCCCCCTGCCCCCCTCCATCCATNTGGCTTGTCTGGGGCCGGGGCTCCTCGCCGGGCGGTCTCTGAGCCCTGAAGCTGTGATATCCTCTCATGTGCTCTAATTGCACTGAGTCAAGTTTTAGGTGTGTTTTAAGGGTATTGATTGTTAATAACAAAGCTGTGGCTGCTTAATGCCGAAAGATGATTCATTGTCAGTGGGAGCAGAGAGTCCGGGGGCAAAGTGTTATTCCTGACACAGAGTCATTTCTCGTGGCAGGGTGATTGTTTCTTTTTACCAGCTCTGTGTTTCGGAGGCCGATGAGCGGGTGGGTTCTGGGAGCAGCAGGGTGGGGGGCTCACAGCAGCTGGAGCAGTGAGCAGCTGCAGAGCCCCACAGCCACCCCAACAGACCCCAGCCCCGGCTCTGGCTCCTTCCTGGAGCCTGGGGGGTCTCAGGGGGAACAACACAGAGTGACAGGGGACTGTCCTGGACCCACCAGCCCAGGAGCGTGGGGCAGGTCCCTCAGACCTGGGAAAAGCATTGGCATTTTTAGTGGAGAAGCAGAGGAATTGGGAATGGGAGCAGCACCCCCAGGGGCTGTGATTAAGGAAGTGACATCGGGTGCTGGGGACACTGCTGGGTGCTGAGCAGCTTTTGGCTCTGGTGTGGACGTGGGACCACACCACTGACATGGACCTCCCGGGTCTGCAGCGGGGTGCAGTGAGTGAGGCCCCGCGGGGACTCGTCATGTTGATCATATTAATGAAAAAACAGCATTTCTCACGCTCCACATTTCTCTGTGTATGTTCCCTCTATTGGTTAATCCTCACAGTTAACAAAATAGATGTTTCTGATGAGCTTTTAGCTTGCAGATTACTTATGTGCGATGAAAAGTGTATTAAAATGTACTATACTCTTTAAAATTAGATTTTTTTTTTGTGATAAGCCATTCAGCTGTAAATGCATTTCAGTCACACTGCGAAGATGAAAGAGCCTCAGCCACAGTATTACTTTAATCAGGCTTGAGGCTAAAGGTAGCTTTCTTTTGGCTGACAAATAGAAGGAATAAATAACCTGGACACTAAAAGTTGCATTAGGCAAATAAACATTTCCACAAGAATTATGTGTGACATTCAAGGGAAGTCAAACAAACCTTGACTTATGGAAAGCTATCAAACCTCTTGGAGAATTAAATAATGGAAAATCATTATGTAGCATTTGCAGCAGCTATTAAAGACTGTCTGTGCTCTCAGCACTCCTGTCAACAAGGGGTTTGTAGCCCAGCGTACGCCGCGTTCATCCGATACCGGATCCGGAGCGTGACAACTGATCCGGTTTCCTCTGAGACATCTCTTAATTATGGTGCAGTTTCTGTGCCTCTGTGGATGCCTCTGTGTGTTGGGGGGTCCCCATGGGACCCTTCACCCCAGCCACCACCAGGCCAGGTCTCGGCTGGGCTCTCTGTCGCCACGTGCACCAGGAGCAGTCGATGGCCACCCTGGCATCCCCTCAGGGCTCCTTGCCTGGCCCTGCCACCACCAGCACAAGGTTCCCAGGAGACCCTCGAAACTGGGGCCTCAGCTAAAGCTGGTTGAGGGGGTGACGTCGTGAAGCTCCACATGACATTGAGCTCTTGAGGGATGTGTCACAGTGGTGGCTCTGTGCCATCTGTGCCGTGTGCTGGGGGCACCGAGCCGCAGTGGAGGCAGGTTGGGGTAGAGATGCCAGGCCAGGACTCTGCACACCAGCGTGTCTGATGACAGTAACACCCTCCAGTCGTGCAGCCCTGCTCTGGAGCAGAAATAGCCGTGCTTGGAGCTCGTTGCTCTGTGCTGCAGCAGCAGATTGCACGGGCAGAGCACGCAGGGAGAGCAGTTCCAGCTCGAAACTGTGATGCCAGGGCCGGCGCGCGGCGCTCTGCAGGAAATGCAACAGTCACCATGACACAAACAGCACCCGGCGCTGCAGTCGAGCAGCTACTGCCACTCTGGGGTCAAAAAGCCTCTTTACAGCTTGGCACAAACTTTTCTGCCAGGGATTTATGTGTTGGTAAGAGCTTGGCAGAGGCAGCAGCTGCAGCAGTAGGTCTGTGGGTGCTTGTGGGGGGCACCCCCAGACCTGTTTGCACTGGTCCCTGCAGCCAGCACAGACGGTGACTGCGATGCTGTTTGCAGTATCTGAGCCCTTCCTAGATAAACCCCCATGATTCTTTGTGGGTTTACTGCACTTGGTGCACCCTGTGAGAAGAGTGGAGGGGAGATGCACTGCTGGGAGTGAGGGGGGGTGTTATAGCTTCAGCACTCCTCCAGCCCCCACCCCCGGTGTGGGATCCCCCTGGGATCCTGCAGGAACATCTTGCCAGGAACTCTGAGCAGCAAAGGCTCGTTTGGGGGTCTGGGTTTGGTGCTTTCATCGTTCCCGTGGCTCCACATTGCAGTAAAACAACTCCTTTCTCAACTCCACTTCCAAGAAGTTAATCAAATAACTTAAAGATGATGGCAGCATCCAGCTAAGTGAGCCCCCCCGGGGGGTGGCCGCAGCAGAACACCACATTAGTGTGTGGTTTGAGCAGCCAACATTGTGGTTCTCAGTTGAGCAGCTGATGCCTGTGGTTGGCTGGTATCACACGTGCTGCACCGCGCTCCGGGCGGCTCCTCGGCGGCAGCAGCAGCGTTTTGCCAGTTACAGAAAAAGCCATTTTTCTCCGAGAGCACTTTCTATTTACTGATCCAGTGAAGCAGCACTGGGATCAAAATCATCTTCTGAAAAGTAATTGATGGAATCAGCTACACAGAGCTCTGTGTTCACCATGAAAGTTTCTCTGGGAAGAGCAGCAAGGCCGAGTGTAGCCCCCGAGCAGAGCGGGGTCAGGGGGAATTCCCTCTTCCACGCGATTCCCGAGGGTGATGATCTCCAGGTACCACCAGTGCCCTCCTGCCTGTGCTCCCACTGCCTGTCAGTGAGGAATGAAGTGATCCCCTCCCCTGAAGAAAAAAGCCCTTTGGGTTTCTGACATCCTCCCTCTGTGTCCAGGCTCCAGCCCTCAGCACGGTGGAACCAGCAGCCCCAGTTGTCTGCATGTGGCCCCTTTCCCACCTGGCCCCTTTCCCACCTGGCCGTGCCACCCTGATGGCGTGGGCACAGAGCCACATGTTGTGTTGGCCCTGTGCAGACTGGATGTGCAGGAGAGCTGGGATCCACAGCATCCTGCAAAACAAAGGGTGGGACAGCGGGGCTGCCTCAGGCCACTCGTCCCACCCTGCTGGCATTCCAGTGGGGTGGGAAACCCTGGAAAACTGGCTGCCTGATGTGCACTGATGGGAAACTCAAGCAGAAAATGAGAGCAACCACTGACCAGGCAGTAGAAATCCCTGCAGCATCCCTGCAGTGTGCAGCATCCCTGCAGTGTGCAGCATCCCCGCGGTGTGCAGCATCCCTGTGGTACCCAGGCCCCGGGGAAATGGGTCCCCAGGGAAGGCGCAGGCTGCTGAGTGTGCCAGCACCTCTTGTGACTTGGCAGTGGGGAGGGGACAGGACACTCCTTGAAGATGTCATACAAAGGAGTGAATATTGCAGGGCACCCAGAGAAGCTGTGGCTGCCCCTGGATCCCTGGCAGGGTTCAGGGCCAGGTTGGATGGGGCTTGGGGCACCCTGGGCCGGTGTGGGGTGCCCCTGCCTATGGCAGGGGGGGCTCTGAGAGCCCTTCCCACCGACACCAGAGTGGGATGCTGTGGTCCTGTAAGGGGCTGCAGAGAGTTAACACAGGTAGAGCTGTCACCTTCGCCTTCTCCTTGCCACAGCCCCGGCTCAGCCTCTGGCCGGGTGGTGTCTGCAAGCAAAGAGCCATCACCCTCCAAAGGTGCTTCGGGAGGGCGGCGGGGGCGCTCCGGGTGCGCTCTGCGCTTGGAGCCGCCGCGGGGAGGCCAGGGCCGGAGCAGAGCCGGGATGGGAGGAGGCGGCTGATGCTCCCAACTGTCCCCGAGTGCCGCCGGTTCCAGCGCAGGTGGGGGCTCCTGGAAGCCGTTTCTTGGCCCCGCTCCGCCGGGACCGATGCGGGGTCCGTGTGATGCCTCAGAGCCGTTTATGTTCCCGTGCGCGGGGTGAAAAGGTTCCGGCGACGAAACTCTGCTCTGGAGATCGCTTTAAATTAATCAATTAGGAAAAATGAGCTGTGTGATGTAAAATGTCCTTGCTCCATCCAAGTCTTTTGAACTATTAGTTCTCTTGAGGAGATTAATTATGAGCGTACAGAGCTAATGCCCTTTTAATGGCATCAGTTATTCAGTTTAAGGAGTCCCGGTACTGAGCACGCTGGCATTAGATATTCATTGTGCAAGTTCCAGATCAAACGAGAGAGGATAAAGCTGATCAAGGAAGGGCTCTTTACTCTCAGAGAGCTGTTCTACACGTGCTGATCTGATGCAAGTCGCAGGCTGGGAGTCGCTTTAATTGTCTTCTCTGTATGTGATTCCAGAAACTGGCTTTTAACCTGCAGAAAAAGGGTTGTTTACGAAGTGCATACATTTGCATCTCAACCAACTCTCCTTGGCTTAATGAAACTTGGAGATGAGCACTTGGCTTCTCATTGCTGCTGGGTTGCAGACAAATTCCTGCCAGGATCCTGCACAGATTTCTCTGCCTGCTCGCTCAGGCTCAGAGCCATTTTTAGCGTCCAGGTTTTTGGGTGCCCATTTTAAGGTAGCAACGGCCTGAGATCACCCAGCTCCCACCAGCCTCATTAGCAGCTGAGACAATTAAGGAGGTGATGTGCAGATGCTCCAACACTGAAGCACCAAGAGTAAATCCCCTTATTCAGTAGCAATGGCAAATAGAAAAGTGAAGGGAACAATCTCCAAAATTATTCTGCTAGGGAGGAGGAAGATCTTTCCAGAATATCTGAGGACCCTCTGGGACGCTTTCAGAATGGCATCTTTTGGGCAAAAAGACTTAATTAGCTGGGGTGGGGATGTGAAGGGAAAGAAGGGTCATTAGCTTGGGAGTGTGATTAGCCAACCACCTTCCTTGAATGCAGTTGACCCAGAAAACCAGTGTGGCCCCAGTCACGGGCGAGTCCACTCGCGCTCCCTGCAGCCAGCCGGGGTTTATCGGGTCTGGATCGAGCTGGTGCCGCAGCTTCCTCCACGAGGGAACCAGATCTCCCACCAGTGTTATCCTTTCTCCATGGTGGAAACAAAACATTTGCTAAACTGAAGAACATTCATTAGCACAAGATGGAAATGACCCAGTATTTTGGTTTCCCACTTGCCTAATTAGTTTTTGCAGATTAGCGAGCAGAACAGCTGAACAATCAATTGGACGTATTAATCAGGCCTATTTTGGAAGCTTTAAATAGAGAATATGTTTCGTCTCTTCTTTCATTTAGGATATAATGGCTCGTAAATGGACACACATAACATAAATTACACCCTTTAACAAGATGAGAGGAGAAAATGGTGAGGTCTAAATAAGGCAAACTAGAGCATTTATTGGCCAGTCATTGGGCTCCTGCCCCTGCAGCTCGTGAGCGAGGGATGTGGAGCCTCAGCCCCATCACTTGACGTGGCTCGAGGATCTGAGGTTTGCCCCAGTGCAGTTCCCTCTCTTTCCCCCTTGGACCCACCAAGGAGATCTGTACAGATGGACCAACGGGAGAGCTTCAGCTCCCTCTCAGGGAGGGTAACACATGGTAGGGGGAAGACTCAGCAGGGGAACAAGAGACCCTCTGGGGTGGCATGGAGTGGCCTGGCATGGAATGGGACAGGAGGTTTGGATCACGGTACCATGAGCAGATCCCAGCAGAACCACCCAGGTCTGCACCTCTCAAACGAAATACCTCCAGCTGTGCACAGGGATGAGTTTCTGGGGGGGGGAACCCAGCTAGGTCAGCTCCCACCTGCTCTAATGGAAGCTGGGGAATAGTCAGGCATGGCTTCTATTTCTCTCTCAGTAGTGTCCCAGCCAGTTTGATGACAGCTCCAAGTGGGGAGGAGGTTTGGGATGCTTTGTCCTGTGTGTGGCCATGGCACCAGCAGAGCCTTCTTTAAGTGGCAGAGTGGATGAGCGGGGTGGCCCGATGGTCATTGTGCAGCTCAAAGGTAAACTTGAGAGTGAGGTCCCTGGCTTAGGCGGGAGGGAGGAGAAGCCGACCGTGGCTGTGTGCCCGCGGTCGCCAGGAGAGCTCGGGCAATCAAAGCAGCAAGGTCAGAGGAGAGGGATCTTTTGTAGCTGAAAACCTCTTACATCTGATCCTGAATGCTGCAGTTTACTAATACCTGAGAGTGATGCTGTAGGTAGGTGTGAGGCAGACGCACAGGTACCCTTGATACATTATTCCTATTTGCAAAGGTTCAATAAAGCCGTGTGGGTTGTTGCCAATTATTTCTACCATCCTCCTTGCAATGAAGTTAACAGCTGACTGCGTTCAGATGCAGCAGTTGTATAAATTCATAGGGCATTTTCATGTTTCAATCTAGTTATGTATTTCTAGTTGACCAAACATGTTCAAATTGCCATTAACTGCAATCCTATCACTTGGTTCACTGGGCAGAAAGGCAATATCGGCGTTTTAACCCTCGCAGAGCTGAAGCTGGAGCCAAAGGGAGAGGAGTCAGGGGGGTGGGGAAGGATGGAGGGGGCCACAGGTCTGGCTCTCTGCCAGACAATGTGCTGTCACGTTTGGAGACACGGGCTCATCACCTTGCCTTGTGCCAGTGGTGGCCCTGTGACACTCGTCCCACAGCCCGTCCCCTCTCCTGGATGTCGGTCCCACCCTGGCCAGCTCACAGCAGGTCTCATCCCTCTGTCCTCAGACAGTAAGGGGAGATCCCTGAGCATCCAGCACCACATGGGCTGCACCCCTGCCCCATCACCCTTGGGACTCCTGGTCGCACCCCCGTGCGCCCATGGGAGCTGCAGCACCACGCAGGGTCACGGTGGCCGCGCGGGTCCGTCTGCTTTACTGTGAACACTGGGACTGCTGAGTCTCTTGTAGCCTTCAGAGCTGGAACCAGCCACCTCCAGGAGCTGGATCCCCGGGCTCTTGGGCCATGGCAGCAGCAATCCCAGCGGCAGGGCTCGGCTCTGGGGTGCTGCTCTCCTCTTCCTCAGCCAGAAAACCCCTCCCAAGCCATCCCCGAGGCTGTGATGTGGTTTTCCCCAGCTGCTGTGCTGCTCTTAGCAGGTCTTGCCTTTCCAAGTGCCGCTTGTCACCACACAAATGGGCTAGAAAGCAGCTTTTCCTGAAAGGATTAACATAATCAGGAATAAGCCCCACAAGCCAATTAAGAGGAGAACAAGGGTCTGTAAGCCAAGGCCTATTAGACAGCAGGGGGTACCAGCAGCACCGAAGGTGGTGCCCCCGGGCCGTGGTCCCAGCAGTGACTGGGGCAGCAGGGTGGTCTCTGCCCCGGGCAGGGCAGACCCCCGCAGGCTCAGGGCTGTGTCTGTCCCCAAGCGATGGAGGGATGTGTCTGTGGCTGCTGTGTTGACCCTGCCTGGCTGGTGAGGGCTGTAAATGCTTTTATGAGCTGCTGCCACTTCCCAGCGTCCCGCCGAGGGGGGTCACGGCGCTGCCGGGCGCCCGGTGAGTTGTAGGATGTGACACTTCGGATTTTAAAGCTGCTGCATCTCGCACCAGCAGAGCTCAGGCAAGGCTCCATCGTGGATAAATGCCTCTGCAAAGCCTGGTCTGACTGTGGGATCCTTTCCACAAAGTCATTTCTTTTCCTTAACACTTGCTGGTTTAACCCTTCCCCCCTGCCATCCTGCCAGCATCACAGTCTTCATCAGCTTCATGAATCTCTTGCAGACCCCAAATCTTCTCTTTACTCGTTTGGCTCTGCAAGGTAACGTGCAGGAGCCGCAGCGCTGCCGCCTCCTGTGCTGGCACCGACCCATGGGCACAGGTAGCAGGGATTTACTGCACATTTTGCTGAGAGGGAAATGGGTATTTATGGAAGGGGAGCAGCCATGGCAGGTGCAGGCCTGGCTGCAGCAAACCCAGGCAGTAGCACAAGTAAAGTCATTCCCAGCTCTGCTGAAGCCCCACAGGGCAAAAGGAAAGAGAAATGGATGAAATTAATGTTAAAACTCTCAGCGTGCAGCACACTCGGGATGTGGCCGAGTGCTGTCCAAGGAAAGTGAGATGTGGCCCAGAGTTACCATGAACAGCACAGAAATTACCTTAAAAATCCACCTCATTTTAATGAATGTGATGTGGGAGAGGGTTTTTTTTTACCTCTAGTTTTGAATCACTTTCCTAGCTCTGCAGTAGAAGCTCACCTCTGCTGCTGGCAGCCCGTAGGGTGTTATTCATTCCAGAGAGCAATTTTTTTTTTTAAATTATTAGTCAAAACTCTCTTTTTATTGATAACATAACTTGGTGCTAACCAGAAGTGTTCCACTCCAGCTTAGCTGAGTCTCCTCCAATGCTAAATAAAGCCCCAGCCCTGCAGTGTGAGCACGCAGGGAGTGTTTCAGACCGGGGCAGAGCAAGGCAAGAGGCAGAGGAGCACATCATGACACACAGATCTGGCACCTGCAGAACGGGTTGGGAGGAAAAACTGTGGTGGGGATGGCAGGGAGACAGCCAGGATGCTGGGGGAGATGTGTGGACCTGGATGTTGATGACAGTGAAGGCAGTGAGACCGGCTCGTGCGTTCCTGATTCCCACCTAAAGGCCTGAGGTACAGAAAGCACCATCAGGCAGGAAAGAGGCTGCAGTAACCAGCCCCAGCAATAGTCCTGACTCCTGCACATGTCAGCTAGGACTGCAGCAATAAAAAATAAATAAAGGAAACACTCCAGACTGCTGCAAACTCCCCAGATTGCACCCAGACCTCCAACACTGCGTGTCCGGAGCACGGTGTCAGCTGGGTGTGCCCAGCACCGGCCACAGCCCACAGCACCGTCTGCAGTGACAGACC
>VXBZ01006791.1:776065-789769 GCA_013399135.1 Heliornis fulica
CCCCATGACCAGTGATCGGGAAACCAGTGATCATTTTGCTTCTGTTACTGGAAGGTTTGTGAAAATCAGTTTCTTTTCTCTAGAGTCAAATACCAACAACCAAAACTCAGAAGTATTCTAAAAAAAATAAATGTAGTGGAAGACGTCAGCTTGTCGTTGAGAAAAGAACAACTGTCAAAACCCAAAGATTTTCTGCCAAAACCCTCTGAAAAATGTTGGCTGAGAGCTGCAGAAAGAGAAGCTAGTCCAAAAGAGTCAGTTTGGGTGTTGTCAGCCTTTTTTTCTGACAAAAATTCTAAATATTTTGAAGAAAGGGGACAGCTTCCAGGAATTTCTGTTTTCAGCAGCTCCCTTTTCTGTGGGTTCTGACCCAGAATTCCCCCTTGAGGGCCGTGCCGGTGGCCCTGACCTGTGAGACCTGTGGATGAGAAGATCCTTCCTGGTCTCAGTGGGGCTTGGCTGCTCCTCACTGCTGGCATGGGCAGGTCAGCTGCGTGGTTAGAGGAGAGGTTTTTCCATTCTGCTGCTTTTTCTGGGAGGTTTTTTATTGCTCTGACATCTTTTCCTCTAATTTACCCGGCGCTGAATTTCAAACCTTGTGGAAAAGTGGAGACCTGAGTCTGGCTTTGGCCTGAGTCACTCTTGGCATTGCCAACGCCCTACGGAGCCCACACATGTTGATTAGCATAAACTTAAACCCAAAGGAGCACATTGCCATGTGGGTGAAGACTGGAGCAATCTGGGCAGCTCATGGCTCAGCCCATGGGTTGGCAATGCCACCGATGGTTGACAAGCCCCTCCCGGCGCTGCGGCTGCCCCAGGATGCCTGGAGCTGCTACCTGGCATCAGCCACAGCCGGCACCTTGTTCCCAGCCAGGGAGGAGAGGTGTGGGGGAGGTAAACAGGTTCCTACTGGGGAAATGGAAAGCAGAAAGTGGCTGCCTGCAGTGAAACCAGCAGCCCAAGGCAGTCAGCTCAGAGAGGGCTAAGGGTGAAGCAGGGAGAGGGCTCGAGGTGCTGCAGGGCAGAGAAAATCAGCTGGATGACACTCTACTCTCACCCAAGGCTCTTATCCATGTGTTGAAGTGTTGTGATGCTATTAAAATACTGGGAAAGGACTTAACACACTCCCCTGCCTTTGCTGCTTCCTGCTGGGCTTGTTGAGCTGTAGTGGTGTGAGACCATAAGATCTCCATACCCAGCATGAAGCAGCCCCATTCGCCTGCTCAGCCTCAGCGGAGCAGCGTCCTGAGCTGGTGATGCTGCCCAACACGTGTCCCCGTGCTGGCTTCCACCTCTGTGCTCTGCACCAGGAGATGAAGAATTCTGCCCCAGGACACAGAGGTTTTTATTGCCCAAACACTTCAGTGGTTTCAGGCTGCTCCAGCTGGGATGGTCCCGTGGCTGCTGGCAGCTCCGCTCCGCCCCGGATGGCATTTCGGTCTTTCCCCTCATATGTGAGCCCTGTGCTGAGGTCACCCACACAGGTTTTGCTGTGGTACTTTTTCAACACGGTATTTTCCTTAGTGGCTTCCTCCAGCTTGGAGATACAGACCTTGGGCATTTGCTTTTCTTTGTAGGTTCAGTGTCAGTTGCTCTTGGAGATAAGGGAAGGGGGATGGAGCATTCCGAGTCTTTGGACACCCACTCCAAATAATTTCAGAGGCAATTATTTCTCCCACCAGGCATGGGAACGGGCTCAGAGCCAGAGCACGTGGCGTGGCCGATGGCAAAGCAGTGATCCCGGTGCGAGGGACGGCCCCAGCACGGCGGGGGGTGGCCCGGCCGGCCGGCCCATGGCACAGCCGGGCCCGGCTGGAGGCCACGTCCCGCTGCGCAGGGCCTGGCAGCCCTCGGAGCCACTGCGGGACTGTTTCATGCTCGAGGAGCTTGACAAACACGAGTGATTTATAGCTCCTGGGTCTGATTTTCATTGCTACTGAGGGCTCTGTGTGTCACTGCAGCGGTGGGACAACCCAGGACAAGCCACAACCAGAGCACACGTGTCTGTGCCAGGGCGAGGAGCAGCACAGATGCCGTGAGTGGAGACACGAAGGTGTGAGAGCAGGAGGAATCCATCATCAGTTGCTCCAGTTGCCTTGCTCTGCCTCCAGGAGCCGACCAGCCGTGCCACTACCTCGGCTGCTGGTGGGTGGGATGTGTCCCAGGGATGGTGGGGGCACATGGGGACATCTCAGCCCCCTCCCAGGAGCGTGGGGTCAGAGGAAAGTGTTGTTAAAAGCCTGTCAGCAGCCTGCCGGCTCTTAGAGCTGCTCCCAGCGTGCCCAAGCCGTCACGGCGAGGGCACTGTGTCGAGATGGCAGCTGGGGGTCACGGTCACCAGAGCACTTACGCAGGAAGCAGCTGCACGGCCACGTGTGACTGGGTCAGGGGGACAGAGCCGGTGCCACCGCGGCTGTGCTGGACCCTGTGCCACACGCTGCCCCAGCTCCGGCACTGACCCACATGGTCCTGTCCCACACGTGCCGTGCAGAGGGGACTTGGCCATCCCCAGCCCCATCCAGACAGGGCACTGAGGTGGCAGCCACTGGAGGGTGGCACCAAGAGATGGCTTCCAGCAGATCACCACTAAACAATCGGTCACCTCTTTATTTTCTGCACCCCGCTGCCCAGTGTTCATGCTGTGGGTGGGCTGCACACACGCATCGTCTCAGCAGAGACAGTGACAGTGCAGCCACGGGTCACCCGAGAATCGCCACGTCCCAGCCGAGGGCCACCAGCCAGCTCCAGCTCCACAGCTGCTCCCAGGAATGTCCTTGTGCCCAGCACTTGCACAGAGCAGGATTTGGGAAGCAAAGTTTGGCTCCTTCCAGGCGTTGCCTCCCTTGCACACATGGCTGCAGCCATGATGGGGCAGGAGATGCTCCGTGCCCGGTGCAGCTCTGGCTCCGGGACACAGGGGTGAGGCTGTGTGCTTCAGTAGCCACTCAGGTAGCCGGGTAATGGCTTTTTCTCTCTGCCACACAGTGAGTTGGTGCTGTGACCATCAGCACAAGTGCAGGTCAGCCTGCACAAGTGCACCAATCCTCTTTGCACAGCAGCCCCCAGGCTGAGAGGGGGGGTCCTGGCAGGGACCCAGCCTGCAGCTGGAAATCAGTTTCCTAGGGCTCGGCATCCAGGGTGGATCCAGTTATTCCCATCTTGAAATTAATCCCTGCTGAGAGAGAGCATCGGCTCTGTGTCAGAGCACAGCAAGTGTGTAAGAGCTGGACAAAGGAGAGCAGCTCCCTGGGACGTGGTGAGAGTGAGTGGGGGGGCTCCGAGGGGGAGGTGCCTGGCAGCGAACCCCTTCCCGAGCTCGCTGCCCTCGGGCAGAGCCAGGGGCCGGAGCACTCGTCTCCCTCCTGCTCGTAAGATGCGATTGCCACCTACAGTCCCCGCTCCCACATGTCTGCTCGGAGTGGGAATGTCCCCGCAGCTCCCAGCTGGGCCCCTGGGACACGGCTCGCTCGCACTGCAGCAAGTTGGGATGTAGTTGGTCTCCCTGCAGGGGAACCCACTGTTGCTGGGATGGGATGGGATGGGATGGGATGGGATGGGATGGTAAGTCCAGCAAGAGCCAGCAGATTCTGGTGGGTTTGCTCTTCCCAGCTGGAGCTGGTGGGGGAGCATGCCATGTCCCCTCTGCCTGCAGGACACCCAACCAGGACTCTGCCCCGAACCCCACGGTGACATAAACCACCCACATGCCTGGAGAGGCATAAACCCAGAGAGTTGGAGGCTGTTTGTTTAATCTGCCCTGACCCCGACCAGTTCACAAATATTCCGGAGTATCTGAGGCACAAATCAGTGGGAAATTCCTGATTCAGGTCATAAAACCCCAATGAAGAGGGAGCTGAAGTGGAAATTACCTTCACGGAGGGGAGAGGAGTTCTGTGGATCTCTGCTGCTCCCAAGTATTCACAGTCAGCCCCTCAGCACACTGTAGATTTGGCTTAGTGAATGTTTAATTTTTCATTCTGGGCTGTAAAAGTAACAGATCCATGTGCTGGGATTCATGTTTGTGAGCAGCTCTGTGCTGCAGTGTGATGGGGGGTGACTGCTCGGGGGGAGTGGGGACTGCTGGGGTCCCCGGGCAGTGCTGAGCCCCGGGGTGACCCCAGCCCCTTTGCAGGGTCCCCAGGCAGGGGTATTTCCCTCCTGCACTTACCCACTCCTGCCTCCTACATCATTCAGTGCCTTGTGCTCCTCCTAAAGCCTATTTACACCACCTGGACAGCACAGCCCTATCCCCATCTGTGATTACAAATTAGCAGCCTAATCCTAAGGATCCTTTTTGCCTGAAGATGCTTGTCTAAATCTGATTTTAATCTGTCTTTACCAGCTGCTCCTGCTGCTGCCCTTTGCCATTTATTTTGTATGTGACCTACACTGGATGCAAAAATATGTCTCATTTTCTCCGATGTCAAGCATCCTTTTAGCTGTGGACGGTGCTTTATGTGTTCTACAGCATGATGGGAGCTCTGCCAGCATCACAATCTCTTCTTTTCCTTAGGATTTATTGCCTAGAGTGAGGTCCCACTCTAATCTTCTCCTCTCACCCCCTGTTTCTTTCCCTAAGAACTACTAAGCTCCTTGAGTCTCCAGTATCATCTCGGATATGGGCAGAGCTCTGGCTGGTTTACACCCCGCTCAATCCCACTCAAGTGCAGGGCAGGGCTGTGCACCCACATCAGCTCGGATTTTTTTGCCTTGAATAGCCTGTTCTATGAATGCTCAGGGGAGGACAATCAGCCTCACTAAAGACTCAAATCCTCCCAAACAGGATTTTAAATATACCGGATAAATCCTACTAATGGTAAAGCTAGCTGTTCCCTCCCAGCTCTCCATCCATAGGATGTGACCCTTTATTATGTTAATGTATGTGTTCAGTGGGTGCTGCTCACAGCCCTGTTCATTGACCTTGTTGTCTGTGACCCCCAGGTCCTCCATTGCAGCTGGGGGTGGGCGTAGGAGGACCCTTTACCTCCGGGAGCTGCTGGAGGCAGTGAGTGCTGGGGGGGATCCCGGCTGCGATGGCCAGTCTGGGGCAGGTGGTACCAGCAGCAGCACCCGCTCCCTGGGACACGGGTTTCGTTTGAGCCACTGTGGAACTAAAGGGGAGAGGAGAGAGCAATCAGCTTGTTCGGGCATCACAAATGGTTGCTGGGTTCCTCGCCCTGGTTCTCTCTTCCAGGCGTGTCTCCAGGCTCACCGGTTGCCGTGCACACTCCTCCTCCGCCGCTCTGTTTGCACACACACACCCAGAACCTGTGTGCAGACACGAGCCTCAGCCTCCAGGCGAGAGCAACTCGCTCTGGGTACACATGTTTCTGCTCTGCCTCTCGAGTCAGGGCTGTTGTGCAGACACAGTGATATCTCCGGGATCCAAGCGAGGAGATGAGCGAAAAATTACACCAGGGCCTTACTAAAGAAAGAAAAGCAAGAACATATGAAGCCTCAGAAAAATGTGCTGGAGAAATTTATGTTTTGGCATCCCTGCCTCCTGCCTGTCTGGGGCTTGTCAGCAGCTGATGAGCAGTAAGTGGAAGGGGCAGACGCTGTGAGCTGCTGGTGCGAGCGCTGCTCTGGTTCTTCCTCTGTCACTCAGCGCCGCCAGAACGAGTGGAAAGTGCAAAGGAAAAATCTCTGAGCTGCTGCGGTGGGAAGCCCAGGGGAGCTCCTGGCCAGCAACTGCCTCATCCACAGCCTCTGTGTCTTCCTTTCTCTGGAGGCAGCTATTAGCTGTGTGTGCTCTGGCCCTGGGGATGGCCCGGGAGCCACGCAGCCTCCCCACACTTTACCCTCTCGCTTAGCAAAGCCCAAGGGGCTTTACACTGCTCAGGGGTTTCCTGGGGGGGCTTGGGGGTACCGACACCTTGAGGACTCTGAGGACGTTTCTGCTTTTCTCTGCAGGAGCTGTGCTGCCACTCGTGCTGAGCCGTGCAGGGACGCTGCCTTGGAGCACGGGTGGAAGCGCTGGTGGGAGCAGACCTGAACCCCGGCCGAGCTCCCGTGGGAAGCGGCCGTGGGAGGCTCGGCCGTGGGCAGCGGTGTTTGCAGGTAAGAGCCTGGGAGCTGGAGTGAGACCTTGCAGTCCCAGTCCCAGCCCCAGCCATACGTCTGGGCTGTTAGCTCGCTCTGGAGCAGGGTTGCCTTCCCTGATTGCTAATTTAGATTTTCCTGCCAATCCCACACAGTGGAATCAGGGGAAATAAAATTACAGAGTTATTCACTCTTTTTGTACAACTGATGTGCTGATTACCTGTCAATCACGGAATTGCATTAACATCTGACAGTGTGTGCATAACAATTACCCCCATCAAATTAAGGAAACCTTTCACACTCAGAGACAGAGAGAGGGAGGAAATTCAATCAGCATAATTAGTTCAATCAGAAAAGAACTTTTTCATCAAGAAGGGGGAAAAACGTACAGCGAAAGCGGGGTGGGAGACAGGTACCTCTGGGGGCCGAGAGGTCAGCTGCACACACGGTGTGGCTGAGCGATGGCTTCCCAGCCGTGGGCACCAAGGGCTCACCAAGCTCTGTGCTTCCTCCCCACCCCAGTTCCTCCTCTCCCTCCTGGCTCTGGAGATGCTCCTCTGCCGTTCCTGGGCGAGCTCCCTCCCAGAGGCTCTGCCGCCCCGGTTTCCCTGCCCACCTGCGGGGAGGCGAAGGGCAGGAGGGGGGTTCCCATCGCTCCCCCAGTGGATCCTCCCCTTCGCACCCCCAGAGAGCAGCTGGAGGAGGTGAGTGCAGGGGGATGTGGGGTGCAGGAGCTGCCTCGTCGCCGTGGGACCGGAGCGGGGTTGAGCAGCGTGGAGGTGGCGCGCTCTCGCGGGAGGATTCGTTTCGTATTCCCCGTGGAGGGAGGGGGATTATTAATGCTAATTACTAACAGTAAAAACAAGAGAGAGGAGAAAAAGCTCAATTAGCAACAATGCAAAGGAAGCTGGAGCAGCGCTGCTGGGCGATGGCGGGCGTGCTCCCACGCCTTCTGCTGAGGTGGGGGGTATGTGGTGCCAGGGCTGGGCATCGCCAGCCTCCTCCCTCACGTGATCACCACGCTGGGGCCTGATGTGAGGGACCACCACTTAAACACGGTGTCTGAAGGTATCAGGTCACCGTGGCCGAACCCAGGATGAGACCTGAGGTGGTTTTATCCAGCACTCTGAGAAGCAGAAAGCAGCTGGAACGAGAAGGGGCTTCAGGACTTCTCAGCACAGCTGGCAGAAGCGGCTGGAGCGATGAAAGGAAGCTCGTGCAGCAGGGTATGAGGCAGCCTCCATACCAAACAGCTCCTCAGTTTTTGCTGAGTTAATTATTTTGTAATTAAATCCAAGTTGAAAGGCAAAAGTGTCCCTGCCACTGAGACAGCGGCTCAGGGGGAGTGAGCTGCAGCGGTGTCAGGTACTTGGGTGTTTCTGCTCCAGCATCAGCTCTGTGTGTTCTGAAGGTTTTACCCAAAAAAGACAGAGACCCTCCGATGTGCAGATCCCTTTGGACATCACCTGGGAGCTGTTAGGACCATGCTGCTGGGGCCAAGCGCCCTGTGAGCACCCAGCTCGCCCCGGGGTTTGTGCAGGAAGACTCCAGTCTTGGAGGTGAGGTTTGAGGCAGTTGGGGCTGGGACAGGGTTTCCCACGTTGGGCAGAGTTTTAAGGCATAGAGAGTGTTGTGGAATGAGATGGAAGGGTCTCCATGGTGGCACAAGCAGAGCAGGCTCAGAGCCGGATGAGAACAGGGTCCTGGCGGGTCCTTGCTGTGAACACTTGTAATGAAACAGGATTTCAAGTGTGAGGACAATTAGTGTGAGGACAGGTTGCTGGAGGGGATGTGGGGCTCCAGGTTTCTAAGAAGAGGGTCACTGAGTGTCTCTCTGAACCCAGTGGTGTAGCAGAGCTGTTCCTGCCCGAGGCAGGGCAGCGGCCCCTCGCCGCGCACTTCTCTGCGGTTCGGTGATGTGCTCACAACGAGTTTTCCCATCCCAGCCCCACTCCAGGACCAGGCTCAGCTTTGCAGAGCTGTGCAGGAGATTGGAAGGACCCAATCCCTCTCTCCAGCCTTTGTAAGTGGTACATAAATGCGAGGGAGCAGGAGGACCGGGGAGAGACGCAAGCACAGCTGTGCCCACGCCTGTGCCTGCTCTCCCGGCGTGCGGGCGGGTGGTACCAAGTCAGGTTCGTTTTCCTTTCCCAAAATATGGTCTATTAATGAATAAGCAAGTAAATAAACCAGTCCTCTCTCGGCAGCCTTCCTGCCATCTGCTTCCATTACCAGCTGGCATCGGCCCATGAGTTTATATCCCATTCCTTCCAGAGGCTCCAAAGCATCCTGCAAACTTTGGACAGCACTTGGCTCTCACTTGCACCTGCGTGTGTCCAGCATAGCCCAGAGCTGACTTTGTCCTCCAAAAAGCTGATGTTGAGGGTTATTTAGCAGCCCACTGAAATGCAGACATCCCTGGCGAGCCACACAGCAGCTCCCCAGTGGTCCAGGGTGGGTGATGAGTGTCAGCTGCTGTGGGAACTGCTCTCACCATGTGGGGTTGTGCTGCAGAGATCCCCCCTCCCGAGAAAACCCACTTTTCTCAGGCCAGGCACAAGGTGGGTGGGGTGGAAGGCTTTTCCCCAGCAAGATGCTTCGAGCCTTAGGTGTGTGGAAGAAGCTCTGCGGCCAGACTCAGACGAGGAGGAGCGGAGTGAGCAATTAGAAACACATTATGAGCAGATGCCAGGCAGAATAATAAGAAATGTGTGGCAAGCCCACCAGCATGGATTGATGAGGCCAAAAAAAAAAGCACTGGGCTCACTCAAGCAACAGCTGCTGTCCTGGAGGGAAAGGTGAGGGAGGAGGAACCAGCCTGCACGGGGTCGGCAGCGAAGCTGGTGCTGTGAGTCCTCCCGCGGGGACGCCCGCTCGCAGGCAGACCTGCTGCTCTGCTGTGGTTGCACAGCAACATCACATTAGGATGCATGATTTAAACATCTTGGCTCCAGTGCTTCCAGTTACTTATCCTGCAGATTGTGGGAGAGAGATGGGTTTCCCTCTCCTTCCATCCCCGCTGTGGCTGCAGGCAGAGAGGGTGAAGCCCCTGGACAGGGGTTTACCGATACGAGCGGTGAAGTGGTTCTTCTGCTTGGGCTGGCCCTCCTGACCTTGGTCATAGAGAAAACCTGATAGCTTGGGTGAGTCTCACTTGTCCCCAGGTAGAAACTTGAGACCCTTTTGCAGAGGAGAGCTGTGCCAGACCCCCTCTGCCTGCCCTGCCAGGGTGACTCCTTCCAACAGCCCCTTCTGCAAGGGGACGGTGCTTCCCCGGCTCTGCCCTGCTCCACCTCAGGCTTCACCCTCCCATGTGTTGTGGGTCCAGGAGGTGCAAGACCCCAACAGCACCCTTGGCCCTCAGGCTCGAGCACAGCAGCCAAGGAGAAGCAGCAGCTGAGGTTTACCTATGGAACAGGGAGGTTTCCCTCATGGATGGAGCCCCAGAGCCCTGCAGTGACCATCACGTCCCTGCTCACAGCACAGGGCCCACAGGCTTGGAGTGGGAAAAGGCAAAAACCTCTTTAAATACCTCAAAGGGGAGTTTATTTATTTACTCATAAGACTAAAGATCAAAACATGCTTTTTTGTCATTAGCAGATTTTAAAATACCTTCTAATGAGTGAGTCAGAGAGGGAATGCTGGGGGAGGGAGCTGAGCCTGTCATTCAGCACACAAGAGGCTGAAAAATCTCTTTGACTTACAAATTAAAGTATAAAGATTGGAGATTACTATGGGCTGCAGATAAGGATGGAGCAAATACAAACCTGAGCACTGGTAGGTGTGCTCTTGACTGCTTCCCACTGGGCCTGGAGCAGTTAAGCTCATGCTTCCCAAGCTGCTTAACACATGTGCAAGCTGGAGAGTTGTGTTAAAGCCCCTCCTGGGAGTGGACAGGTAGAAAGCGGCGCCGCACGCTTAGTGTTGCACGGCCACTTCCAGGGCTGGCTTTGAAACCTTGGCATCCTTAGGAAAACAAGTATTTTTAAGAGGAGCCAACAAGGCAAAGGGAAAATGGTCCCAGCCTGAGTATGAGAAATGAGCCCCAGCTCCCTCCAGGAGCTGCCACGAGAGGTAAATGTCTCCCAACTTTGATCTTTGCCGTCGGTCTTGAGCGTGTTATTTTTCTGGCTTGTAAATGAAGTGGTTGGTGCTATTGTCACCAGTGGTATTAAAGCCTGGAGAGCTCTGCAGCCCTGCCATGGGCTGGGGTACCTTTGCCAGGGGAGGGAGGGGAAGGCAAACCCCCCTGGAAGCGAGCAGGGCCCGTGTGTGCCAGCAGAGCTGGCTGGTGGCGTGAGCTGTCAGGAGGGGACGATGGGCTTTGAGTGGCTCAGAGGGACGGCTGAAAGGCTCATCTGCCTGTGAACTGCTGGTGTCTCCCCTGATGAGGAAGAGTGCTCCTTCCCCCACTCTGCTCTGACCCCTGCTCCCCACAGTGAGCTGGTTTAAGACTGTCCCCAAGCCCCCGTCCTGTCCTGCCCGTAAGCCGAATGCAGCCCTGGGGAAAAGCTGGATGGCAGCTGCTGGGCTGGGTCCAGCGCACCAAGAGTGAGCACCGAGGGCTCCTCCAGCCTGTGGGACAGCCCTGGCCACTGCTGGGAGCATTGGGGCATCCCCAAAAAGATGCCACTTGGCTGTAGATTGCTTAACTGTGACGATTGCCCCATTCCTACATGTGTGGCACTTCTTGGCCCAAGGAGGCAGTAAGATCCTGGAGGCAAATTTCCGAGCATCCCAGCGAGGTGCAGCACACTGTGGCTGTATCCCCAACCTGTCCTGGGCACAGAACCCTCCTTGGTGGGCAGGGAGCAGACTGTGCATGTTGGCTTTGTCCTGTGTGCAGTGAGGTGTGGTAGAAGTCAAGCAGTCCCTCAGGCAGCTGTGGGGTGTGAGCAGTGCGGTGTCAGCCTGGTGCTGTTCCCTGGTAGTGGTGCAGAGTGCCATGGCACTGCCTGACACATCCTGGGGTGAGAAGGGGGATCAGTGTGCCTGAGCCTTGGGCAAGTCACCCCATCCTCCTCCTCCTTCTCTAAAGGCTGTGTGATGCTGGCTGGAAGGGCAGCACTTCCCAGGGCATCCCTTCACGTGGGGCCATCGCTGTGAGGGGATGCGGGCTGGTACCTGGGTCCAGAGAAGACACCTCAGGCCACTTCTGGCAAGGGCTTGGTGCAGACAACAAGCCAGTAAATTCCTGTATTCCCACTGTGCAAATCATCCAGCAAATGGGCCGACAATGCTCCCTAGAAATCATGCCTGTTTATGTAAGAGCATCGCCAAGAGTCGGAGCCAGGTCCCTTGGAAAGGGGGAGTGTGGGTGCGGGCAGGGGGCCTCAGCCAGGGCAGGGTCCCCAGGGCCACGTGTGTGACCTGAGCTGGAGCCCTGGCTCTGGTCTGTCCACCCTGGCATGGCATCTGTGGTTTAAACACGTAATAGTTCTAGGAAATACTTCTTGTAAGTAATAATGTTGATATTTAAGAGAGTTTCTTTTTAAAGGTATCTTTTAAGGAAAAATCAAGCTTTAGCTGTGATTCATTCCCACTTGACAATCAGGCAGACACACACAGGAACAGATATTTCAGCATATATATATATATGCACACATAGACACATACATATCTGTTCAAAATTGGAAAGCAATCAGTTCAGAGATTTATTTAATGCTGCGTTTCACAAGTTTGATAGCCGGGTTGGTAATTGCCGCACTAATAACACCCTTCATCAAAGAGACTTGCAGGCAAAAAATAAAAAAAAAGCTTAAAAAATTTAAATGGCAATAAATACAAACTCCTGCTGTACACCACCCAACGTTTTTGAAAGCCAGCATCTAAATAGCAAATGAGCTGACACTGAGCAGAACCGTATTTCCAGCTCTGTTCCTTGTGGTTTCAAGAACTCAACGATTTTTGTATCATGGAAAAACTTCCCAGTTAAGCATCAAGCGCCTCATGCACGTGCTTGTGTCCTTGGAACCTCAGACAGGACCTTTGGTTCAGACAGTTCTGGGCCCCTCAGTTCCAGAAGGACATTGGCCTCTCCTTGGGAGAGTCCAGTGCTGGGCCACCAAGGTGATGAAGTGAGTGTAACACCTTCCTTATGAGGACAGGCTGAGGGAGCTGGGGCTCTGGAGCTTGGAGAAGAGGAGACTGAGGGGTGACCTCATTAATGTCTATAAATATGTAAAGGGTGAGTGTCAGGAGGATGGAGCCAGGCTCTGCTCAGGGATGGCCAGTGATAGAACAAGGGGAAGTGGGTCCAAACTGGAACATAGAAAGTTCCATCTTAATATAAGGAGGAACTTTTTCCCTGTGAGGGTGACAGAGCCCTGGGCCAGGCTGCCCAGAGAGGTTGTGGAGTCTCCTTCTCTGGAGACATTCCAGGCCAGTCTGGACACGTTCCTGTGTGATCTACTCTAGATGATCCTGCTCGGGCAGGGGGTTGAACTGGATGGTCTTTCAAGGTCTCTTCCAGCTCCTGATGTTCTGTGATTCTATGAACAGGGCTTCGGTTTTGCTGCTGCTGGTCATGGGAAGGGGCTGAGGAAGGGACTGTCCCCAGGGTGATGGCCAGGCAAGGACACGCTGGGGACCGCAGGAACGCTGGGTGATGCAGGATGGGCTGGGGCTGCAGGGGTTTGGTGCTGAGCATTTCAGCAGGTGAGAGGAGGGGGAAACTGTTCAGCCTGCTCACGGCTCTGCCCCTTATCACCGCTAATGGGTATTGAAACGTGTGTCCTCGACAAGCAGAGCAGGACCTGGCATCACTCCCACCTGCTGCCGGCAAGGTCACGGCTGCAGACCTGGCACTGCAGTGACAGCGCCGGCGAGAGCGCAGGCAAAACCTATCAGAACATAGGTGATTTGATTAGAAATTAATTGGCCTACATCAGAGCCTTTAAAATCTAACAGATTTGCTGCTGATAAAATTAAAATTAGAAACTGAATTGATTAGCCTGTGCCAGCAAAGGAACCAAAATGTCAGAGGCACCAGCTGCACATTTGCATTTGGTACTTAACAAAGTTCTTACCAAAGCGAGTGAGAGATGTTTGACATTTCCATGATTTCTGCAGTTCTAATGTATCTTTTATTGATATTAATTGAAAAATGCAAGGGAGTAAGGAGGTGAGAAGTGGCAGAAGGGAGTTTGGCCACTCCAGCTCAGCAGCCAGCACGGAGTATGGCGTGTTGTCCCTGCTCTACCGTCATTCAGAGTGATGGCCATCGGGTTGTTCCTCCTTCTTCCTCTGGGATGGGGATGGTGGGAGTGTCAGGTGCTGCCTTGTCTGTGCTGGTGCTGTGCAAGGACCCTCCAGGTCCAATCCTGCTTCACTGTACTGGCAGGGCTCGTCCCGCCGGCTGCGTGGCAGCGGCAGGCAGACAGTGGGATGCTGCGGTGGCAGCAGCCTGGGTGGGTTGTGCCATGTCTGTCCTGACTCAGAGGTGTGATGACGATCACAGAATCACTCAGTTGGAAAAGACTATTGGAAGGTCTCCCCTCAGCCTCCTCTTCTCCAGACTCAACCCCTCCAGCTCCCTCAGCTGTCTCTCAGAAAGTTTCTTCTCCAGACCCTTTCCCGCCTGGTCACCCTCCTCTGGACCCGCTCCAGGACCTCCATGTCCTTCTTGGAGTGAGGATGAGGATTGGAGCAGCCCACCAT
>VXBZ01006792.1:0-52121 GCA_013399135.1 Heliornis fulica
CGAAGCAGCCTGAGTCAGGAGAGCTGCTTTGGGGGGTGGGGGTTGGCGGGTGCGTGCAGTCGGCACAGCTCCGTCCTCTAGCACAGAAAAGTTCCCAGCTTGGAAGAAGAGCTCATAGCTGATGAGTGCCCAGGGTCAGGTCTCTTGGTAGAGCAGCTGGTGCGACACATCTGGGCTTCCGCGGTCAGGGCTGGCTGAAGGCCCCATCACATCCTCACGGACCGGAAATCCCTAGACAGTGAGCGTCATTTTGATGGGAAAGGGATGGAAAAGCTTGTTTCTAGAGATACTTAAACACAAAATCATTCTCTAAATCAAACAACTGTTGGTGAGCTGGGAAGAGATGGAGAAGAAACCCTTTTATTCTATTTCAGTATGAACCCTCTGCAGGTTCTGCAGCAGAACTGAATGATGTGACGCGTTTCACGTGGAGGGGGATGCGGGACGTACACGAGCAAAGCACGGGACCTAGCTCATCCCCAGCCTCGTGTGCCTGAGCCAGACATCCTGCCTTGGAACAAAGAGAAGCAACCTGAGTTTTCTACTTGCCTTGCAGGAAGGGCAGGGATGAGAAGACTGGAGAGCAACGCAGCAGCGTGGGCCGCAGCGGCTGCCGGAGCCATGTGGCATGTTGCCGTGCCAGGGCTGTCTCCTGGCCCTGCCCATGCAGGACCGCTCACACTGCTGCGGTTGCTCCCCTGTCTGCAGAGCTGTGGCAGAGCGCAGGGGAAATGCCTGCCCAGGGCTGGAGTCAGGGTCGTTGTGCTCTCCATCGGAAGCCAAAGGCTCTGGGAAGGCCGGGGTCTAGGACTCGGACAGGTCTTGTTTGTGCACTGTAACCACCAGAAAAGCCAACAATTGGGTTATATTCCATAGAAAAGTACGTGTTCAAGTTGGTGAAGGAAATGAGTATAAGAGTAACTCTTCATCAAAAATTTCCTGTCTCTTTGGTAAAAGACTATCCTAGGAAAGGTGATGGAGTTAGGAAATCACCTCATGCATTCCTCAGTTACATTAAAATAGTGAGATGCTTCGGCAAGGCACTTTAAGGAGCTTGAGAAAGTAACAATGGAACTAAGCCAAAATCTCCCTGGGTCAAGATGGGTTTTGTCTTAAGACAGGAGACTACCAGGATGTTTCTTCTAAGCTTTATGTTTGGGAAGTTCCCACAAAAATGCAACGTGCAGTTTAATTTTTCTCTCTTTTTTCCTATGCTTTGGAAACTGGGGAAATGTGCAATTTCTCAGTTCACTCCACCTCAGGTATGAGGGGGAGCTCAGACAGCTGCTCACCTTTGTCAACTTCAGCCCCTTCCTCAAAACCTGAGACAGCTCTGGGCACATGGGAAAGCCTGGCTGGGAGAAATACAGGTTTGTCCCAATTCTGGCAGATAACCAGGGTGACTTTAGCCATCGGAATAAAGGGAACTGCCATTGTTTGGCAGGATCCCGACATTGAATTTGCACCTTCTCAAGAGTTTTGGTTCCTACGTGCATTCACGCAGCACGATGTCGGCCCTCACATTCCAAACAGCCTCAAGAAGACAGCAGTGTGTGCACAGGAGGAAGGCTGTGAGCCAGAATCATTCAGCTAGGTCCTAACCGACTACGTTTGTCCTCCAAGAAAGCTGAAAAAGGAAGGAGAAATGTAGAAGAGGGATGGTTTTATTTTTTCTAAAAGTAGTGTTCATGAGTCCAGTTCCCTTTGGTTTGCAGTAGAAAACACAGTCTTGCTTCTGAGCCAAGAACTCTGAATTTGCAAAATCTTTAGATGAAATCAGCTATTGATGAGCTGCAGTCATCAGTGCAGCACTGACCAAAGTTTCCGCATTGACCCACCTATTAAGGGACAGCCCTCAGCAGAGCACCTCTGCACCAACAAGCCTGGGGCTGTTCTTCCGTGTCTTCAGTCTTTACTGGCTTTCACAGTGCCACTGGAAGCATTCCAGCCTCCCCTTAAAGTTCTGTACCTGGTCCCTTAGTGACAGTGCTGGTAGGACCATGCCTCGTCTGAGCTTTGCGGATTCGTGCCAGACCTTTGGGAGAGCATCTCCGTCAACTGGCACCCAGCACCCCTCCGAAGCCCAACAGCACCTCTGTGAACAAATAACCCATCTCCATCAGGCACAAAGAGCTAAAAGTGCTGTTCAAACAACCAGTGGTTACCTGACTTCTGAGCAGGTGAGAATTCACCTGTCACCAGTGGTAAGATCTCTCAGGGCTTCACCTGAAGCCCGTCAAGTGTTTGCCCTCAGTAACCAGAGCTGCCCCTCTCCGAAGGACACAGCCCCAGGCACACCCCTCTTTAGTGGTGCAGGGGGCCCTTTCCCGGCTGAAGGCTCCACACCTGGCAGATCTGTGCCACCAGGCACCATCTCCAGGCTGAACCCCTGATCCTTGCCAGCACTATGTCCCTTTTCTGGTTGCAGCGTTAACCCTTCCCTTGCTCTCTTCCGCTAGAGGTCTCTGCTATAGAGCAGTTCTCACGGCCCATCCCGAGGCCTTTCCATTATCCTTCAGTCATTCTGCTGACTAACTCGACTCTCATTTAATATGGTCCTAAACCCCCTTTGGCTGTGAGAACTGAGACAGAGGAACAGAAGGCTACTTTTCTTCCATTTCACTTCATTTTAAGAGAAACATGTATGAAAAAGACAAATGATACCGTTTCTATTACCAGGTAGTAGCTCATATCCTCCCTTACTCTTTCCTTTTTAATATCATCATCAAAAGTGATGCACTTCAATTCTTTTAGGCATACTTTGATGATATTGCAATATGCTGTTTATGGAAAAATCAAATGACATTTTTTTATGTCAGCAGCACTCTCTGCTATTTCCCCACTAAAAAGCAACATTTAATTTTTGAGTTGCACATTTGCAGCAGTTGCTGAGGGCGGAGAGTCTGCTTATTTATTTGGTTGGTTTTTACTACAATGTACTGTCATGGCAACTGTACCGAGGGCGACCGCATCTGGAGGTAATTTATATATGTCATATTGACTGCAGTGAGATTGTCTTGTACCATTTAAACTTTTTCAGCCATGGGGAAAGGGCAGAGTTGGGCTTTTGAGACCCAGAAGCAGCTTCTCCTTAGTAAATACATAAACAAACAAACTAGGGAGAGCACCAGGAGCAATGTGAACATTCCTTGCGTTTGGATGCAGAGCTTGCAGCATACTGAACCGGGTCCAGTATCTCGGGCATTGCTGTGATCCTGCTGATGCATCACAGGCTTTCGGCACCGTGAGGTGGGAGGCAGCGGCCGTGCTTCGCACAGGCCGTTTGGCCAGTGGTGGCCAGGCCTCTCACCCTTGGCACCCACCCCATGCTGCCCAGGCCAGCGGCAGACCCTCCTGTCACAGGGATGATGCTCCTCTGGACATCCCTGTGAACAGAGAACTGCACTGAAACCCACTCTGAGTCTCCAGCACGCGTGGCATTGAAAGGGACTAAGTGTGGCCACTGGTGCAGTTTCAAGCGCAACGTGCCCGACCTCGCTACGCCGCCTCTGTGGCGCTGCCACTCGCCCATCGCTGGGTATCAAGGCTGAGGTTCCTGGCTGCTGCCTTTCCAGCACGAATGGCTTGGACACACTGGAGAGCAAAACCAAAGCACTTCTTGGTACTGCGACTCAGCCGCTTTGGCTGTAAACCAAGAGAGCTACAAACCCTGAATGACAGCTGGGCAGAGGTGATGGCGAGTCTGACAAGTCTGTCTCAGCCGGGGGGAGGGGGAATCTTAAACCGTTAGAATGCCTCTGGGCTGCAGCCATTACCACCTCCCCGAGAGGGCTTGGCAGTAGCTGCACCAAGAAGGGTCACTACAGATGACACCTGGAGCAGAACTGTCTGCTCAGCCCCAAGGCTGCGGTCCCCGCCGGTGCTGGGCAAGGCTCCCCTCAAACACAGATCACACTGGGAGCACAGGCCCTTCCCACTGACACACACACACATCTTTCTCCCATGTTGGCCTCTTCCAGGAACAGCTCAGGTTTCCAGGAGGAACAACTGGTGAGTCAAACCATACCTCTACTGAGAGAGGGTTTCCACAGGTAAATTAGCACAGGAACACTGCAGTACCTAATTACAGATAATTTCCTGTTCATCTCTAGGTACTTCTGACCCTTTTACTGTAATTCTTGAGCACTCACAATGTTGAACAGAGATTTTCAATAATTTAACTTGAAGGGGCAGCCCTTGAGCTGGAGCAAATCAATGCATTTGGATTTGGAGCCATCAGGAGGGAGGTGTGTTAACTTCCACAGCGGAGAAGTGGTCTTGATTTACCACAGCATGTTACAGCCTCGCAGCTCTTTGTGCCACTCACTCTCCCCAGTTCTTGGGGAAAGTGTGGAGATAAACAGAGAATATTTTTGAGTATTACTCAGCCCTACACAGCTGACACCAGAATCCATGAACTTGAACAAAACAATGTAGAAACCTCACCTAAATCAGGGTCCCAGGAGCACCTGACTTGCACGATCGGAGACTCCTGCCTTGTGCCAGCCCCATTTAGCAGCCAAGGCTGGAAGGTCACACAGAAGGAACTCGGGCTCAGTCGACAAAGGATTCAGCTGAGCTTTAATACATATTTCAGCTTAGAAGTTTTTGAGCTTTGATTTTGATTGCTGCTTAAGATAGAAATTGCACAACTAAACAAGAAAGGGAATGGGTGGAGACCTAATTGGTAGCATCTATTTAAGAGACACAGATATAATAGAACATCCACAAAACTTAAATCGGATGCCGAAACAAGAAATACAGTGGAGGGATGGTTCTTTGCCAGGACTGTGGATTTCAAGAGTGTGCCCCAATTGCAAATTAAGCAAAAGCCATAATATTTTCTTTTCTGGAAAACACTGCATCTTTTCTCAACACTTGCCTGGCTCCACAGAGAAGCGATTGACTGAGAAAACAGGAAATTATAGGGAGATGCCAGCTTTTATTTGCTACGGGAGGTTAAAGGTTCCCTCTAGCACAAAGGAGCTTTTCTTGGCCAGACAATCCCATCATGGTATACATCAGCACCACTAAAGCCTGCAAAGCTCAGCAGCACTCAGGAGATACCTGGTGAAACCAAAATGATTTTTTTCAAACCTTCACCAGTTTTCACCCATGCACATCCACACAACAGTATTTGGCAACAGAAATCTACTAGAAGAACCAGCAAGATCTCCGGTTTCTTTGCAAGCAACATGCACAGCAACTGGTGCAGCTCTGTGTGTAAGCACAGAGTCCCCAGATGTCCTTCCAGCATAAAGCCTGGCTTTCTTGCACTGAGATTAATTATTATCTTATCTATTGTAAGTTGATGCAGGTTTTTTCCCCACACACCCACATGGCCGTTTCCTTCTGATCTGCATTTGCAGCTTAGCTACTGCTTAGCTGAAAGGAAAGAATTTGATAATACCTCCTAAAAAGATGCCTACACTGTGGCTGCCTGTTCCAGCCAGCGACAAAGAATGGAGATGTCAGCTATTGACAAAAAAACATAAAGATCCGTTTTCCAAGCATCCCAAGAGAAATAACCTCATCATATAGGTACTTCTTGTGCATTCCAAGTTGTACAAAAGAAAGAAAAAGGAAAAAATATAAGCAAGGCTGAAGATCTGACATGAGCTTCTGCTTAATCAATCATTCTCATTGGATTATAGCTGTTAAAGTGCATAATTATAAACAACAGATGGAGAAACGCTCAGCTGAAAAACAAAGGGGTGGGTGGGGGGTGGGGGAAAGTCACCCTGATTTCTGTTTGGATGCGAACCAACCTTCCCCCTTGGTGTTTCAGGTTGCAGCATTGGCTGTTGGGCGTCTCGCTGAGCGCAGCGATGGCATCACCGCGGGTGCGTGCAGAGCCCCGGGGCCAGCCGGGCGCATGAAGCCGGCGACACGGCCGCGCCAGGCTGCTCGCTCCGCGCAGCCATCTGGGAACGAGGCCTTTCGTCGGGAGAAGGCACCGAGGTGATGGGCTGAACTTATGGGAGGAACCAGCGCCTGGCCAGGCAGAGATTTGGGGGCCCGTCGGGAGGCGTGAAGGGCCCGTGTTCAGTAAGGGCATGGCCAAAGCTTTCTTCAGGCTACAGAAGTTTCTCCGTCGGACCCAGTTTCTGCTCTTCTTCCTCACAGCAGTGTACCTGATGGCTGGCAGCCTGCTGCTGCTACAGCGGACCCGCCTGGTTCTCCAGCAAGGTTCTCGTGGGACCTCCGCTAACCAGGCCCTGCCAGATGGGATGGCCGGGGTTGGGATCCTCGACCCCAGGACGCTGCAAGACCCCCGGGCCGGTCCCAGGCTGCTGGTGGGCATGGACACGATGCAGGAGCCGGCCCTGGAGCAGCGGCACAGCCCGCGGTGGCTCATGTCCCGCAACTCGGAGCTCAGGCAGCTGCGCAGAAGGTGGTTTCACAGGTCTGTCAGCGACCAGGAGCCCATGCAAACCACGGGGCTCAAAGCGATGAAGCACACGGCTGAACACACAGGTAAGGGATGTAGCCCTGCCCCATCTCCTGGCACACGTGTAAACCACACCTCCTCCTAGGACTGTCCCGGGCTGAGACTGGTGAGCTGCAACGCACCTTCCTCCTGGCTCACCACCACTTCCAGATGGATGGAGAGCCTATGCACAGAGCAAGCAAAGTAGGGTCCTAATGCCCCGGCCACGCTGAGCCGTGCCTTCCCCCAGAACGGTATTATCGATTCAACAGAAGCCTGGACAGTGAAATGTGTTTCCCTAATTTATTTCCTCGTCAAGCAGGCAGAGATGAACACTGTTTAATTGACTTTTTTTTCTCCCAGAGCAGGGAACACTTTAAAAAGTGGGGTTTACTAAACAAGCTACACAAAACATCACAATACTCTTAAGCCTAAAATTGGTTTTGTACCCTCAGGACCACCCCCCCCCTCCCCGAGCTGCCTCATCCCAGGCAAGCATCACCCCTCACCAGGCCTACGACGCGCTGCGTGGAGGGGCACAAAGCTGGGTGCTGCAGCGTTGGGTCTTACTCCGCTGCTCGCTCTGCAGCGGGACAGAGCCCGGCTGCAGTCGGCTCCGAGGGCTGCAGGGCCTGGAGAGCAGACATCCCACAGACCCCAGCACAGGCAGCAGCAGGACTGACACCGGGTGACCGAGCCTGCTCTGGAGGCTGCAGTGTCACACCGTGCCAGGCAGATTGGCAGAGAGCGTCAGCGCAGCGAGCGAGACAAGGATTTGTTGGGTGCAAAGCCAGAGCTGTCCGTTCCGAACGCTGCCGCGGATGAGGCGTTTCGTACTGCTTCCACCACTGCCCAGGGCACAGGGACAGATGCCACGTGCAGCTCGGGCCTCAGAGTGTCCCTGCACGTGACTCATTCACAGGAGGATGTGAACGAGAGATCGCTGGAGGTGGCGTGGGAGGGACGCGGGGGGGAGGGTGGACACCGCTGTGTCGGCTGGCCTGCCCGTGCCTCCCCACGCGGGCACCTCACCCCGCACACCGAGTCTGCTGCCGCTGCCCGCTCGACTCAGAGTGCCCATATCAAAAGTCTCAGGTAAAAGGCAGAACATCCTTGCTGCGGGTGTGTGACTCCCAGCTCATCAACAGCCTGCCAGGGGTGTGCAGTCACAGCCTGCCAGGGGTGTGCAGTCACAGCCTGCCAGGGGTGTGCAGTCACAGCTTGCCAGTCTTCTAATTGCATGTTTGCAAATTGCCAGTGCCCAGGTCTGCACATTTGCTGTTGTGTTTGCAACATTTAAACGTTTGATGTATTATTCCTAGTTCCAAAAACCATTAGAGTGGCTTGGACATTACTTTATTGTTAATATAATGCTTTTTGGTTTCATTTTTCATCATACATTCACTTCCTGTCAGCAGCTCATGTTACTTAATTTCCCTGCATTATCATCTCAGTACTGCTACTTCTAAAATCAAATTTCCTTTTTCCTCTGTATTTTAATGATAAAATGTCCTTATAGCCACAAAATTGCTGCATAACAGCGGAACTCCACATCATCCTTCCAATCATATATGAAAAAGTGGGCTGGATTTCTATAGCATTTTGTTCAGGACAACAAAAAAGGGGCTTAACATTGAGTGTGGTTTGAGAGAAATACTTTCATATGCTAAGTAAAGCAAGATGTAGTTTAAGGCTCATTTGCACCAGAGAGAAAGAGACAGTTCAGTGCAGTAGTGAGACAGCACTGCCTGGGTAAGACTGAAGTTACCTGTCCGTGCAGCTCTACTACAGCTCTGTGTACCCAAACAAAATTGATTTTCTTCCTATTTCTCTTGCACCGTTTCATTATCAACCAGAGATTTGCACAGAAACTTGGGAGAAATCCAGCAAGACTTACACCACTTGGAAGACTACCTTGTCCTTCAGCAGCGTGCCGTGCTGTGTTAGCAAGGGGCATCGGGCAGGGAGCTGTGCCGGGGCGGCCGCGGGCCCTGGCCCTGCGAGGGCAGACCCGCTGTCAGGAGCTGGGCAAGGGAAAACCCGGTTCCTTCCTTACCCGGAGGGTTGGTACCGGCAGCAGCTGCGCAGGTACCGAGGCACAACCTGTCCGGGGCAGGANNNNCCCCGGCGGCGGCACGCGCGGTGCGGGTGTTGTTCCTCGGTGGTTACAGCCCAGAGAGCAGCTTAGGGCTCTGCTTCGCTGCTGGGTGGTTTCCCCTCTCCCAGTCTCCACCCCACGCACACAGCTAACCCCGCTCTCGTGTGCACACAGGCGCCTACGTGGGATGCTTCAGCGATGATTCGAGGGAGCAGACCCTGAAGGGAGCAGTGTTTTATGACTTAAGGAAAATGACTGTATCTCACTGTCAGGATGCCTGTGCTGAGAGGTGAGTGGCATTTTTTCACTGCAAGTTTTTTCTGACAATGAATGGAACTGAATTTGAAATGGGAAATGCATGCATACATTAAACATATAGCATCTGTGAAAATGGTGATTATCTCATACCTTCAGGCATGGTGTAGCTCTGCTGCCTTGCTTAAAGTAGACTATTTCACTGCTGCCTGTTCTCTTTATTATAGTATGGCTACTTACAGCACATTGTTTGTTGTCCAGGTCAAAAATTACTGGTTTTTTAGAAAGCTTTTGTTAGATTTTTGTTAGGTATTTCCCTCTGGCCCAAGTCTTTGATTTAAAATACAAGAAAAAAACCCCAAAACCGAACAACCAGCACTCCCCAAACCAGGAGACAACAGGATGGACAGGTGTGGGGTAAGGGGCAGGGCCGTTCCCGGGAACAGCTCCTGGGGTATTTGCTTCCCCCGGTCCGCAGGGAGTGCCGTGCTCATGGAGCCCAGCACCTTAGGGCTGCCCAAAGTGCAGCTCAACCCTTCTTGCTGGCTTTCCCCCCCTGCCCAGCCCAGTCTCCTGAGATGCTCCAGACAGGGATGTCCCTTGGTGTCCCTGTCTGACAGACAGCCTGTCAGACACATTTAGGAAGACACGGAGCCAGGCTGGATCCAACACAAGGTGCCAGTTAACAGAACCTCCGAGAGCTGCCGTGCTGGGCAGGCTCCGGCCACCACCACGCGCTGCCAGGGCCCGCCGAACACCTCGCAGGGGCTGTGCCAGGCCCGGGCTGGCTGCGTCTCTGGAGCAGGCAGGAGCTGCACACGCTGCTCGGGGGACAGGCTCCCGCCTTCCTCACACGTGCCGGTACCGACCGCGCCGGGTTTCGTTCCCCGCAGGGCTTACACCTACGCAGGCCTGGCGTACGGAGCAGAGTGCTACTGCGGGAACAAGCTCCCAGCAACCACCTCAAAGCCCGAGGAGTGCAACAGCGAGTGCAAGGGGGAGAAGGGCTCCGTCTGCGGAGGGGTGAACCGGCTCTCTGTGTACAGGGTGGAGGAGCTGCGGGCAGGAGCACGACGACGTAAGTGGGTGCGCGGCAGAGAGGCGGCTGCTCTCGCCACGGGGATGCTGCCACGGCTGGGCTGAGCATGTGTCCCCGCGGCTCCTCTCGCTCCGTTTGTCACCAGAGCTTGGAACAGCAAAGGCCAAAGGTGCCCGCAGGGCACAGTGTCCTTTCGCTGCCTCTCTGGTCCCCAGCCCCCTCCCCAACATAACAGCACTGCTCACTGCCGGCAAGCGCAGAGGCTTCCCTGTTGCGTCTGCCCCCGGGCTGCCGCGTGGGCAGTTGGGGACCCCGGGGGAGGACAGAGACCGCGGCAGCATCTCAGCTGAGAGACTTTCGCATCCATTGTGGAGTGACAGATCCACACGTTTACCAGAGAGCCCTGGCAGCAGTGCCATGCAGGGCAGGAAAGCGTCAGTGCCACCCTAAGCTCAGAAATGACCCCAAGTAAAATAAGTACCACAGGACAGCAGCAGGAGAGGAAGCAGAGGCCAGAGACAGGGCACACACGTCTCTTCCCTAAGAGAGAAATGAGACCTCAGAATTTTTGCTCTTCCAAGGACTTCTGTTCTAGAGGCAGTTGGGACTTTGGCTTCATCTTTACATGACAACACTTACTCTGCTGGTCACTCAGTAGCTTCCATGGCAGATACAAGAGAGAAACCTTTGGGCTGACACAGAGCATGTGAAATACCTAAACAGCCGAGCGGTCTTTACTTTTGGCAAGCTCACAAGACTTTACAGATGCTGTTTGCTGAGAAGAAGCACCAAGACCTTAGGTTGTGCCAGTATTGATGGTACTTCCTTTCTTCTTAAAGACAAGTCAAGGTTTGTACAATAATCCACCCAGCTACATATAAATTATATATCAAAGGTACACAGACCAAAATTGCTAGTGTCAGGCTGACAGGCACGTTGGCAGGTTTCCCAGGACGTGCATCACTCTCTAAATCTTCAGCATAAAATATATATGCATATTTCACGGGAAAAGGCAGGTTTGGGTTTTTTTTTTTAAGTATTAATGAATTAGTCATCAAATTAGTCTAGCCTGGAGCTAGATTTGTATTTTGTTTGCCCTCAGTAATACCTGATATTTGACTGTTTGAAGAATCCCACTGACACAAGCTAGCTGAGGGGCCAACAGAAGTATTAATCACGATGAACAAGTATATTGGAAAGTAACTCTGAAGCTGTAATGGCATCTGTGATTTACAGTATGCACTACTGAGAACAGACCTTGCATAATGCTTCTCCCTACACAGAGCAATCCAGTGCCATCCCATTTAAACCTCCCCAGGCACAGGGTTTGCTGGATGCCCTCTCCACCCCTCGCCTCCCCTTTCCCACCCCGCTCCCTGGGTGCCACAGGCTGCCCAGTTCCTGCACGGCAGCACTCGCTCCCCCACATCTCATTAACTGCAGTGAAGCTCAAGGTCTGCACCCAGGGATCCCTGTGGCACACAGCACTGTTCTCCTTGGGGCAGGATTCGTCCACCCTCTCCCAGAAAGCAGGCAGACATCAGCACAGCACAGCTCCAGCCTGCTCTCTGCAAGCCCTGCTCCCTGCCGCCGTGGGCAGCTCAAGCTGTCTTCCTGACCACCCGAGACACCTCTAAACATGTTCCGAAGTACCTTGTTTGGGGATGTAAATATTAGAATGAGATGTAGTAGGAAGCCTTTTGAAAGCATCCTGAGAAGCCAGAGCACTTCTGTTCCTTGGTTCTTTGGTGCTCACAGTCATCTGGTCCAGCTCTTCGATTTGCGTGTCTCCGAGTGACCCCAGAGATGCAGCACTGCTGCTAGCGACTGGCTTGGACGCTACCCAAGAGCAGTATTTAACCAGCTTCTCGAGATCACTCTTGCCTCATGCTGGGGGATCTGGTCCCTTCAGAATCAATTCTTTGTCCTCAAAAGTGCCCTGTGTCTCTCCTGTCACCTAGCACATTTCCCACTCCACACAGGCCCAAATTCATTCCCAAACCCACCTTTCCCCCACTGAGTCGTGCCAGGCGGATCCTGTCAGGAGTACAGAGCGAGAAGCAAAGGCTCTGTGAAGCCCACAAAATCCTGGAGGCAGCAGAAACGCCACACAAAGTGGTGGTTTTCTAAGGGGCCACACCGCGGTATCTTCTGCGGTGCCGTTGGTTTGCCTGTGCCAACACACAACCTCACCTGGGGCAGTGAGTTGCCATGACAGCTTTGGGTTTTCCTTTGGCTCTCGCTCAAGCAGGAGGGGAAATTGTATTGCTGTTTCTAAAGCATTTGGACCAAATCCTGGTTCAGTCATCGTGATGGAAAACACGGAGCAATTCTGCCAAGCTCTGTGGCATTTATACAGGAGCAGGGGAGATCAGAGCCTGATGCTAAAGACTCTAAGAAAGCTGCTCCCCCAACAGCTCACAAAAGCCTAGTTTAGATTTTGAAGGCTGCAGCAAAGTCCCTTGGCCTGGAAGGAAAGAGAGTGGGTTGAGGAGAGGGGTAGCTCAGCAGCTGAGCAGGAAGGGGGGTCCCTGTGGGGGCTTTTGGGATTCGTTTAAATTCCTCTGCTCCTCTGGTGCAGATCACAGGAAGCTTTGTAGATTTTTACCGGGGTTTTTAAGCCTTCCAGGGGAAAGTGTGTCTTCAGAAGAAAGCTGGGACTTGCAAACAATAGCAATGCCCTCCACTGGTGGAATTTAATGTCAGCTCTTTGCTGCAGCCCTACTTTCAGTGGGTAGCACAGAGCCAGAGGTGCACACTCCTTTCCATGCCACAGGATTTGCCACACTCTTGTAGTGTATTTCTCTTACCTCTACAGCATTTGGAACATAAAATTTATTTTATTTTTTTCAGCATCTGAACCTAATATTGTTCTTTGTGAAGAAGGCAGGATACCACATACACTGTTGTCTCAAGAGAAACCTATTTCATATCCCTGCAGGGAGGAATGTTATCTATCGAGGATGTTTTAGAGCTCCAGAAAATTTAACAGACACCTTTCCAGCCTCTTTGATACAGCCCAATTTGACGGTGGAGACGTGCTCTGAATTTTGCTCCAAGAAAGTAAGAACAGTTCTCATTTCACATCCTTTCTTCCTTTTTGTTATTTTAAAACTTTAGTCTGCTAAGAGACTGGCAGAGATTAGTGCCTTCAAAGTTTGAATTTGTACATGAGTTTCTAAAGGACAAAACTCAGAGTAAACACCCAGTGATGCATCTGGTCCAGCCACGCTCCCGAGTGGGGAAGGAGGGAGGGAAAACCATCAGTTTGCACTACCATAGCAAATGAGATTGCAGTGCTGAGGTACCTACACACCAGTGTCTAACTGTCAGCCAGGAATGTTACAAATCTTAAATACATATTAAAAAAAAAAAAAAAGAATCTGCCAGAGAAATGTTTTATCAAGTAAGCACACTGAAAGCAGGGACTTCCCTGGTACTTTGACATGAATGTGTCTCCACACCAGAGCACTGGAGAGCACCACTCTCACAATAACCTAATTTAAATCTATTTTAAATTAAAATGGAGCAGTTGTAGAACTTCATGCCGATAGTCAGGACTACGGGAAGGCAGTGACTGAGGTCAGTTGTGTGCTTGCTGGCTTGTGGACAGAAGGTGAAAAGGGACATGCTAACATCTGCTGTGCTTGCACACACCCCTGGCCTGAAGCATCACCTCTGCACATCCCCCATGCTGATCACAGAGTAAGACCATGGATTCAAGAACTGCAGGAGTTTGACTTTGATGGGCTCAGGAGGGAAGGACTGGCCCAGGGCCACCTCTGCTTTAATGGCTGTGGCTGCAGCCAGTTCCCTTCCTCCCCACCCCGATGGGGCTTATTTCTTTGTGCAGAGGAGGGTTCACTGTGTGGTCAGATTTAGCCTGCAGCCACACTCAGCTCCATGCTGCAAATTGAACATTCAATTACTTTGTCTCCTAGCATCACATAATTGATTAAAACTATTAAGGCACAAACAACAAATCTGAATTACTAGGTAGAGTGGGAAAGCTTTTCCCACTCAACATATGCTCGATATCAGCTCATCAGAGATTTAAGAGCACACCATGGAATTAGTTCTGTGCAGCCAGTTGCAGCAAGGCACCCCTGTACCCTGCATACAGCAACACCCTGTACCTAGGACAGGGTAGAAACGTGCATACAAACACACCCTCAACACAATTCAGTGCTCAGCAAAGCAGCAGGTCATGCACGATTCTTTCCAAGCTCTGCCATTAATCTCTAGTTTAATGGTGGGGAAAAAAATCTTGGGCTTTCTGTGTCAATTTACTCATATGTAACATCATTTTATTAATATTTACTGATGAAGTGCAATTAATGATTGCTCCTCTGTCTGGGAGGATGGCACGAAGCATGTGAAGTCATTTTCATCTGTGCTCAAACATGAGGTCAGTGTCTTTAAGCACAGATGTGCCACGCTGCAGTTTGGAGATGGCTCTTCAGAAGTGGTGTTTCTGGCCACATGGCCAGAGAAAAACTGCTTCCTCGTAGAGGGAAAATTCCAGTTTGCAGGCAGAAACAGAACTGTTTTGCCCTTGGATCAAATCTGTAAATAGTTTTTGACAATGTCATATCTCATTCACTAAGCAAATGTTGGCTGTTTGGGCACAGATGGCACATGTGTTGTATTTGAGTCCTTATCAGAGGATGAACACGTGGGGAAGAGCGAGAGATAAGCTGCTCAGCAGTCCTGTCACATGCTCCCAGACTCCAAAAGACTTTTAAAAGGCGAAAAGCACTGATATGGGATAGGTAGGATTGAACACTCTGCACCCAACTGGCTTCCTTCAGCCGTTCTGCAGCCACGCCGGGCCCGTCCCCGCACACCAGCACATCCCCGGGTGCTGAGCCAGCCCCAGGGGCACTTTGGAAGCCCAAGGAGCAGCAGCCCCTGTCCTCCCAGTAAGCAGGAGAAGAGGCCTGTGGGGCCTGCCCCAGCCAAGCCAGTAAGTGTGGCTCTGTCGAGCACCTCAGCACCTGCTGTGTTCCTCAGCAGGTAACTGGCACTCGATTCCCTCCGACTTCTCCAAGCCCCATCACTATCAGCAGAGCAGCCCGGCCCGGCCGTGCCCCCCAGCGACGCTGCTCTGTGGCCCCAGCCTGCGCTGGGTCGGGCTGCGGCACCAAAACCTGAACCCTTTTCACCAAATCCACTGAAGAGGGATTTCTGGCAGCCAGAAACACTCCTTGGGAGTCACTTCCTCACAACCTGTAACTCTGCAGCTGCGCGCTTGCAGCGGTCACTCGTGGGGTCGTGGGGTCCCTACCGAGATCGAGGCAGCAGGACGCGCCTGTCCCGGAGACGGACCCGGCCCACAGATGGGCCCTGGTGTGAGCAGAGCTGTGGGCCCGTAGCTCACCCTGGCACCAGGTAGGGCTGAGGCTGCGCTCAGCGCCACAGCTCTGCCTCTGCAGCATGGTCCCGCTGACCAGAGCCGAGAGAAGTCACTTGGTGTCCGATCTCTAAACAGTTTTTCCAAAACTGCAGGTAACTGCTCCCAGATCACCCCCCACACACATTTGTTTTCTTCAAACTGTGGAGATGTAACACTAGGACGTAGGCTTGTAGCTTTCTGGTTTTAGACACAATTACAGCAGTTGGTGGGCCTAAACCTCCTTCTTCCCTTTAATTCTTTAAGGGCAAGTTTCTGCTACACAAACTCTGCTGAAGGTAACTGAATAAGGAAAACCTCCTGGCAGCTGACTCCTCACCTCGGGGAAATATAAAGGGATGTTCAGGAGATGATCCAATGCAAAAAAATCATTTTGGTGGGAAAATAAGAAATTTTCCCACACTGGTGTTTTGCAGGTGGAATTACCTATCAGGGGCTGCAGGAATACCATAAAGTTATCTTTCAGGAGCAATGGAAAAACCCCAGAATATTGCAAATTTTCAGGCTTCACAAGGCGTGTGTCTGAAATCCACTTTTTAAGAAGTTGCCACGTGAAAGACAGTAGTAGTATGAGCAGCATGAGCTTTACCACGATCTATCAAACGCTGCTTTGATCTTGACAGTGGCCTTGAGAAGATTTATTTTTCTTTGAACAGCAGCAGCATTCCCTGCAGGCTGTTGGTGCCGTGGCATTTATGCCCTGATCTATTTTCATTTCGTAGGAGTTTCCCTTGGCAGTCATCCGAGGGCAGGAGTGCTACTGCGGGTACCCCACCGGCCACTTCTCGCTGCACGACGGCGCCGACGGGCTGCTCTGCACCGGGACGCACAACGCCAGCGGCACTGCCGGGGGGAAATACTGCCTGGTCTATCAGACACCCGTGCAAGGTACGAGCTGCGGCCTTGCCGTGCCCGGGCCAGGCCCACCACGGCTGAAAGCACCCCCCGCCCCTCCTGCGGCGGGTAAGAGCCATACAGCGTGTCGCAGTCCTACCCCAGTGCTGGCAGCACACTACAGGCAGGAAACGGCCCCTGTCTGGATCCCCCTTCCAGTCACTCTCGATACGCACCTTCTCTCAGGGAGCAGCACAGCCTCCTCCCCCCAGGTGGAGAGAGGCAGCAGAGCCCAGGGAGATGCACCCTGAGCCCTGCAGCACCCCGGGTGCCCGGGGACAAGGACTGCAGCCCACTCTGCTCCTTAGAGCTACACCCGACCCCCATGTCACACAGCCACCGATGCAGCTCTGCAGACTCCACTTCTGCTGTAACCATCCTCCTCTGAAATACTCATCTGCACGTTTCAGAGCCAGAAAATAAAGCAGAGTAAGGCTCCCATCCAGTGAGCCATTCGGGTGGCACCGGCAGCTTCACCCACATAATGATTTGCACAGAGCTTGGTGAAAGTTCTCACAAGCTTAAAAACGAAAAGTGATTTTGGGGATTGGCGCTGGGCTTGTTTTCTGCAAGACCCCTTTTTCCCACCCCCATCTCTCAGCCGAGGGAGACTGCAAACTCTGGCACGTGGAGAGACCGCGCAAGAGGAACGCGTGTTTTCGTGGCATTGCTAGTGCTTCCCACGCCCGTGGGGACCAGCAGCAGACATCCTCCTCTGCACGGTGCTGGCACTTTGTTGCCACAGCTTCAACTAGAGGCTGCTTTAAACAACAGAGTAATTTCTGGTTTATTTCCTGGTTTCTTTTTCAGTCATCAGAGGCCCAAGATTGGCTCTAATCCTTTCCTTTAGTTGGCCCAGTAAGAAGTAAGGTTAGGATTCATGAGGCCTGTATGGGAACCAGGGCCCTAACCCCACGGGAGATCATCACCACGTGGGCTGGTAGGGGGCTCAGCACTGCACTGGGCCCTCAGGAGGGGAATGACAGCCTGGAGTTTCAGCTGAACACCGTTCCTAGCAGTAGGAGAGGTTCTCCTGGTTATAAAACTCACAATTTCCAGGTGTAACGGCACATTTCAGGTTTCATTGAAGAGCCAACCTGCCAGGCAAATAGCCGTTAACAAGTGGGCACCCAGGGGCTTCTAGCACAACTCGCTGGCAAGTGCAGCGGTTTGTGGCAGCTCTATCAAGAAAGTGCTGCCCGACACAGAACCAGCAACACCTCTTCGAGGATCATCTCTTTGGGCTCTTATGGCCAAATTAGTTTTGGGCAGTAGCTGGCTCACAACTGAACTCAAATTGATCTCCTGTATTCACACGAGAGAGAAAAGCAATAAACACTACAATCAAGAGCTGTCAGTGGAGTTATTAAAGAGCCACGGTGCTAACAATGTCTTCTGTACTTGCAGACACCCGCTGCACGGACAGGAAATTCTTAACCACCAAATCCAAAGTGTTCGTTGCTTTGTCGAGCTTTCCCGGCGCCGGGAACACGTGGGCCCGCCACCTGATAGAGCACGCCACGGGCTACTACACGGGGAGCTACTACTTCGATGGAGCCCTGTACAACAAAGGTAGCGTATCCCGAGGGGTGGGGCACACAAAGCCCCACGGATGAAACTGTTAGAGATCCCTGATTATTCTGGGAGGACAGTATCCCGAGGGAACACTGGGTTGATTTAGCAAGCACAGAGCTGACCCAGTGAAAAACAGCCCTGCTGCCATGAGGTGCCCCGGTCATCCCCCAGCAGGGACACCCTGGCTCCCAGTGCTCCCACCAGCAACCGGCGTGGAGAGCACACGTGGCCTGCTCCTGACCAAGCAGTCAGTAAACCTCGTGGGTCAGCAGCAGGCCAGGACTAAATCCATCCCCAGTCCTGGGTGCTGGGTTTAACTGACTGGTCCTTCCACGGCAGTTTTACACCACTGTGGGTAATGACTCGGATCAGATGTATCATCGAGGGAAAGGCCAACGATCCCGTCTTGTCAAACAGGTTTTAAAGGAGAGAAAGACCACTGGAGAAGCAGAAGGACCATCTGTGTGAAGACCCACGAGAGCGGCAGGACGGAGATCGAGATGTTCGACTCGGCCATCCTGCTGATACGGAACCCGTACAAGTCGCTGATGGCCGAGTTCAACAGGAAGTACGCCGGGCACCTGGGGTACGCCGCCGACCGCAGCTGGAAGAGCAAAGGTAACGCAGGGCCTCCGCTGTTTGGAACCTGGCTGTGTGGCATGCTGGGAGGGGGGTAACACAGAGGGACCCCACTGCAAACAAATTCAGTGGGACTCGAGTCCCACCACAGCTGAGATCCAGCCCAGAAGCACCCACACCTGCACTTCGGCAGCGGTTCTGGTCTTGCTGTACAGGGAGGGTACAGCAGGAGTCGTGCAGCACCAGCACTGTGGGCACAGGTGTGCAGCAACCGGTACAACAGTCCTGTCCATACAACACCCCCGTGTGCAGCCCGTTTGCCAGACTACACGAGGTGAAGAAAATTTGCCCCTGCAACACGTAATAACTGTGAGAAACCTAATGTAAGATTTGGAGGATTCAGTGGAGTGGGACACGTCCCAAAGGGAGTTTTACAGCGCTGCAGAGGTGCTCCCACGCTGCAGATAAACGAGGATAAGGGCAGTAAGGGCCTGAGAGTCACTGCTCCCTGGGCACACAGAAAGGTGTCCGAGCACGCCTGCCACACATCACGCACTTGACTGGCAAGCTGGGTGGTGGGACCACATCTTCCACCACATACCCTGCAGCAGGGAAGAGATTCAGCTCGTGTTTCTCCCCATGCCCGTTTCAGGCACTGCAGCTGCAGCTTGGCAAGCAGGCAGCACAGGGCTGGGGGGCCGGGGGAATGCCCTGTCACAGCACATTTCTTCCCCAAGTTCACGTATCAGCTTTCATCAGTCACAACTCAAGAGCTATTCATCAGAAAACAGACAAAGTAGTCCTTAGAGAAAGCCCAGAGGGGATGGCTTTCCAGTACTGCAAACTGCAAATTGTTCCAGTCAGCCAGAAATACTCTTTGTCCAGCCCAAAAGCTTTACCAGGACCATCGTGACCCTTGGAAAATTACATTATCACAGGCAGTAAATAAAGATCGAGGTGCTGTTAACAGCAGAGACAAAGGTGGGAAAGTGATCCACTAAGTTTTGTCCCAGTGACCCTGAGAGGAGACCTTAAATCCCTACCACATCCCAGGGACAGAAGAATCTCCCATATGAATCCCATTTCCTTATCCTGCCTCCCCATAGGCAGGCTGGTAGGCACGGAGAAAGATACATTACTTGGCAGGTCTGGAAGTGAGGAACACCTTGGGCTCCAGCCAAGACCAGTGCATAATAAAACAGTCAATATATTACTGTATAAATATTATATATTATTTGTTTACATGGATATAAAGAATAAACCTGTCTCTCAGTCTACATTTGAGGTAAGAGGGTAGGAAAGCCACAGAAGCAAAGGAATTTGCTTGAGTTAGATGGCAAAGCATTCCAAAGCCACAGCCTGAGTGACAACCATCCCCCACCCCCTTCCCTGCTCCCACCCGCTCCAGCTTCCAGGCAGCCCTTTCCCCGGGCACTCCTGCCCCATGTGCGCAGGGCTGGCGTGCGCGGGGCTCACACCAGACAGTCAGGGGGAGCGGGGGCAGTGGGGCTGAGCATCCCCTCTCCGTGCCAGGAGCTGCAGAGCCAACCTGCTGTAGCCCAGCAGCCGGCCACACTGCGCTTCCCCAGCGCGCCCTCCCCGTGACATCAGGGCTGCCCCAAGGAGCTGAGTGCGGGACGCAGCGCACTAACGCTGTCCCCGTGCCCCGGTTCTGCTGTCCTCCAGAGTGGCCCGACTTCGTGAACAGCTACGCGTCCTGGTGGGCCTCCCACGTGCTGGACTGGCTCAAGTACGGGAAGCGCCTGCTCGTCGTCCACTACGAGGACCTGACGCGGAGCCTCATCCCCAAGCTGAAGGAGATGGTGGAGTTTCTGAACATGACCGTGACAGAGGACCGGCTGCTCTGTGTCGAGAACAACAGGGATGGCAATTTCAAGCGGTCTGGTGCCAGGCAGAAGGATTTTGAGCCATTCACCCAGGAAATGAAAGAGCTTATCAACAGATACATCCTGACAGTTGATGAAGCCCTGAAGGGAAGAAACTTCACAGGGCTGCCCAGAGAGTATGTGCCAAGATGATAACCTGGCAGCGCTCCGCCGTGCTTAGAAATAAGTGTGTTTTGTACAAAAAAAAAAAAAAAAGGACCAGAGCTTTATAGCAGTTCAAGCAAAGATACTTGTGGAGTCTGCTGAGCAGTGCAAGTTCTCTCCACTCTTGGGTGTTCTTCAGGACATGAAGCGTTTCACAAAGCGAGGAGTGAAGGGTGGGAACTGGGTTATGAACCAAGGCCAAAAGCCATTAAAACCCACCTGCGAGTCCTGCACAAGCAGCTCAGAGCTGCAGCGGAGCATCCCTGCTTCTGCAACAGGCATCCTGCCCTCTCCACCCACGGCTGCACAGACCTGCCAGGGGCTGCTTGGGTGTTCACAGCAGCGGTGCTGGAAATGGATGTACGCAAAGTGGGAGGAAAAAAAGAATAAAACCCATCAGCCATCACCAACCATCATCTGTGCACTGGAGACGATCGGCTGCTTTCTTCCCAGCAGCTTCCTTCACACCAGTTTCCTTCTCCAGGGTTTGCTGGCCCGGTCCCCTGCCACAGCAGTGCCACGTCCATAGGAGAAAAGCCCTGGGTGCTGAGTGGGGAGACGCTTCAGGCCTGGCCCCAGGCTCAGGAACAGCACGGCCCTGGGCCACCTGAGCTCCGCAGGGAGGTGGCACCGCAGCCAGGCGCGTGGCTGGGCCCGTAGGGACACACAGCAGCACAGCACGGCCGAGGCCGTGAACCCCGGGCACCGCCAGAGCCAAGACCTGGCCCAGGGGCACGGAGGCAGCCCTGGGCCAGCGGGACGGGAGGGGCGGCTGCGTGTGTCATTTGCCACCCGCTGCAGCTCCTGTGGTTTGCTCCCTCCCGTGCTGGGCCACGTGTGTGACACAGGGGGGGCAGGTGCAGGGCGGCCTCGTGGTGCTGCCTGGGGCAGCTTGGAGACCAACCACACAGCCCAAGGGACTGCCCTGCTGCAAGATGCTTTTGTTCACGTGAAATAAAGGATTCCTTAAAAACTTGAGTGAAAATACTAGTTTTAATAAATCAAGAGGTTTATATAAAGGGAGCTGGACTTGTCTGTGTGTGTCATTGATGCTTTAAAAAGACCAAAAACAAACCCCAAACCCACCTCCAAAACATCCGTTTCTTCCAAATGGGTGTGCGGGTTCCGTGCGCAGTCGCTGCTGGAGTGCGCACTCTGGTCAGACGTGCAAAGGGAGAGGAAGCACCACGTGTGCCTGGTGTGTCCAGGGCATCACACTGGAAAGGTTTTGTCTTTCCTCTCCTGGAAAGCCACCTCCTTCACACCACAGGGGTGCTTCAGCAGATGGAGACCCCCTGAATTGCCTCAGGCAGCTCTGTTCAGCCCGTCTTCCCCAGAACTTGCTTTAGAGGTTGCTCGCCCTTCCCGCCCTCCACGGGGTTATCACTGGACAGAGAATACACCATTGGAGACACACACTGCAGGGTGCACAGGTAAAGGTCTCTGTGCAACTGGGCAGGTGAAGCAGTGGGGACAGTCCAAGACCTGCCAGCTGGACCTAGCGTGGGAGAGCTCTGCAGAAACACTGTGCATCCAGTACAGGTTCTGGACCAAACTTTACAGACTCCTGCGCTTGATGCCAGGTCAGGGAGTGACTAACAATAAATCTACTAAAATCAGCCAAGTAAGTTGCATTTGGGCCTGTCACACAGTAGAAGCTTATTGGCAGATGTTGGGGTTTACTGAATTATTTCTCCCCCTGCATTTATTTTAATGAAGCATAGGGGCAGATGAAGAAAACTACACAAAATAACCCCAACCAACCCAAGCAGTTTCCCTGCAAGGGAGGTTTTCCAACACTCAAGCTCTGTGCTTATCACACTGAGCTTTAATTAAACAGGATGTTTCAGTCAAAAAAATAAGTTATCATGCCATTTAAAGCCATGTTGATGTTCACTCCACATACATTTTCCTTCTTATTTTGAATTCAATAAGAGCACATTAGAAATGGAAACAGGCACTCAATTCCCTCGAGCTTTCAGCTTCCTTCAGGAAGTTTAGGCTGTGGTGAGTCATCAGGAGGCAACTAGGAAGAGCAGGGAAACTACCTTTGAAAAGGAGAAGAGTTCAACTCTTGAATTCTTTAAAGCAAAGCACTGTCACAATTAACGAGTTGGAACTGAGACTCCCCATTAAACTGCAGATTCATTTTGCACATCTGCACCGAGGTCACCTCTGCTGCCTGCCCCAAGGACAGGAGAACCTGCAGCCACACCATCAAGTTCAGCCATCTTCTCTCTCAAAGACAGGAGCTGCTCACACTCTGCGTCTCTCCCCTCCTTCCACAACAGCCGCTGCCAGGACCTCCAGGATCAGAGACCACCCCTCACCTCACCTTGCAGCCATGCAAGGTCCATCATGTCAACGTTCCCCAGGTGCTCCACAGCTCTCGGTTGTGTGCCCAAAGTTGACAGGCAGCAACACTTGTGGCCACACTCCCCACAGACCAGGCGGGACATGAAACCCCCCACAGGTGTTCACTCGCTGCCGACGCACCGTAACGGCGCAAACCCAACACCGGGTTCTGCCAGACTCCCAGCCCTAGGGCTCAATACCTGGATGAGGTGACTGCTGGCTTGCAGATGGGAAGAGCAACCCCCTCTGCCCCATCAGCGCTGGGGTCCTGGAAAGCTTCCAACACGCAGATGGGAGACAACCCATGGGGACCGGGTCAGCACCCCGATCAGCAGCCTGCTTACTCCTCTGTGGGCTCCCTCTCTTCTATGGGGTGGGGAAAAAAAAGGAGACAAACCTTACTAGGAACAGAGGCCATAATAGTAGAGGAAATAGTTTTGCTTCCTGGAAACCAGCCTCAAAATAAAGCCTTTAAAGCAACACTAAAAAAGCACAAACGTCATCACCAGCTTTCACGTGCAATTCAGCCATTCTGTGCTGCTTTATTAATTTTCCATTAAACTCATTTCTACTAAAACCTATTATTCACTGCTAAGACCAAGCTACTACTCCACTACAGCAACATTAACCTCCATAAAATAATTAAAGGATGGATTACCATCATGAGACCTTGCACGTCACCTCTCTGGAACCTAATGTGTCTTCCAATGGCCTAGAATATAATGAGATGGTCAAATATAGAACGTTGGCGCTTTTCTCAGTTGTGACATTTATTCAGCTAGAGAGATCCAACTTTTCCACTGCATTACTTATGATTTACTTTTGACCCTGGGTAGTTGAGAGTAATCCTTAAGGAAGCTGCCCCCTTGAATTTCCTTTTTACATTAGCACTTAATTACTCTAACAAATTTCCAGTTGTACAAATTATAATGGACTGTAAATCAGCTCTTCCCCTTTGAACCATGTCATCTCATGGGAAGGCATTTTTTAGCCTTCTTCATACTCAGACTAGCAAACACCTCAATATGTGTTCTTGCTCCTTACAGTGTCTGTTTTCAATTAATGGTTCTTGGAAGTTCTTGTCACAACCCTCAGCCTACTACCTGAACTCCCTGGTCCAGCTCCAGCCTGTGGGGCTCTCACGTGGCACTGAAGCAGTTGTTTTTATGCAAACTCAACAACTCACACATGTTGAGGAACATGCAAGAAGCAAACTCAAAGTGATCACCTCAGCACACGGGGGCATCGTTAACGGGTGGGTAGTTTGACCAAGCTGTCGCCAAGAGCGGCAGAGGGGACGTTTCTTCTCAGTCCCGTGAAGCAGTGTCAAGCACTCCCATAAATGAGGACAGATACAACTGAAGTGCATTATTAAAATGAAATGTTTGATGCAATAGTTAAGATTGTGTGATGGGCCCCAATTTTAATTGAAATCAATTCCAATTAATGCTATCTCATTTCATCAGGCCGGTCTCACCCAGCCCTTTACGCAGAGCTCTGCCTCCCCCCCGTTGCTGGAGCCCCCTCATCTCCTCCCAGCCCTGGGAGGGTGGTCCACAGCCACCAGTTTGGTTCGAGGGCAGCAGGAGGGATTTCTGAGGTTCAAGGCTCACAGAAGCCTTCAGCAGAGCTCCTGCCCCCACAAGGATCAGCAGGCTGCCCCACGGTCACTGCTGCCACCCACCCGCAGCGCTGAGCAGCATCACCGAGGCGTGGATGGGGGGTGCTGTGCAGACACGAGCACTTACAGTTACTGAGGGGAGAATGGGGAACGCTCCTGTGTGTGGACCACTGGGGAGAGATCTTTCAGGGTCAGTTCTGCACTGGTGGGGTGGGTCAGGAGAAACACCGTGTACTGGAGCCCTTCCTGCAGATCCCCGCTGACTGGATTACAAGCAATTATCCTAAAACCCCCGCAGGGGCAGAGCAAACCTCACCGCCCTGGGGCTTAAGGTGTGTCTTAAGGTAAGTCTGCATTAACCTACAATGCCTCTGAACAAAGCACTTAGTGCAGCCTGAGCCAAATTACACAGCTCATTTCGTAGGAAACTCATGTCACAATGGATAAAAAGAGAGATAGGGAAATGATTTAAAGGAAACACCTTGCTAATGACAAGAACATTTCTTTGAGAGTAGGGATTTCAAGGAGCAGTCTGAAGTAGAACTGCATCCTTCATGAAGCATCAAATACACTGGAAAATAAACCGGATCTTCCACGCTGACTTAGCCTGTTAAAACGATGCTCTGGAGAATTGCTCGACGCACACAAGCGCAGGTACCTGTGACCGCCGGGCAGGTGGTCCCGCGCCCTCTGCGGGGGTGCTGGGTGGCTCAGCCCTGCCTTGAGCCATGCACACCCCAGGGTGCACAGGGCCAGGACCCCAGCTGGCCCACGCTGGGCAGGGGGCAGCTTGGCAGCGCCACACGGGCGCCCACCGCCCCGGCAGAGCGTTTGTTTTCCTAGAAACCGTTGCGGCCGCAGTCACTCATTTACATGGATTGTGCTGTGCCTGTTTTATGCCTCTCTCCATTCCAGCAGAGACTAAATCGAGCTTTGAAGTTTAGAGAGAAATCCCAATGCTGTTTCCCGAATCCTGGGGAATTAAAGAAAGGGGGAGAGCACGAGTAAAGAAACCACTCTATTGTTTTCTGCAGCTTGAGCCTGCAGTGACCGACTTTGAAAACAACCTTAGTGCCTCCCATCATGCATTATTCATATATGCTAAAGCTTGTAAATATAATTTTCAAAGGTTAAAATAAAACTCCTTTTTTGTACAGGTCACAATTATTATTTTGACACAGCAGCTTACATCATTAATATTCAATAATAGATGGGGGGAAAAAAAAACCCTGACCCAAACTGAGCGTTTTTCTCCTCAGTCCAGAGCATCAAGACATTGCTCAGAAAACTGGCAGGCTACGAATGCACAAAGGTTTTCCAGAAAGGAGGGAGGAATTAAGCATTTTGATTTTACATAAAACCAAGTAGCTGCCAGTTTGCCACTGACTGAGTACGTAGTCTGTCAAAACGTCTATTTGCAGGGATTTTCCTGGCAGAGTTAATAGTCTTTGGGGACCAAGTAGTAGGAGTATTTCTGTGTTCAAGAATATTAATGACAATTTAGTCCCAATTAGTGTTTGTATTTGATTACTACAACAATATTAGGGTGCATCTGGAGTGTACCTGGCACACGCAAGTCTGGGCTGATTTCAGCTGTCCTACACTGCAGAACTCGTGTACATCCACGTTCTACAGGAAAACCAGGAGGTGCCGTGAAGTTTAGACAAAATACTCGTCTGGAGAAGCAGATCAGCAGCACAGCTGAGGGCACAGTCCTGCCTACTCGCAGTGCTGGGTGTAGCCTTGGGAACTGTGCTCCAGCAGCAGTGACTGGAGGCACAGCCTGAGAGTGGGGAAGAACGAGCACTCTGGAGACCCTCAGCCAAACCATGGGAGACCCACTTGGCTTAATGGAGACCATGAGAGCTTAAGGAGTTTCACATCAGGGAGCAGTGACTGTTCTAGTGACACTCACATCATATTTTGGATCCACCCTGGGTATTACACACTTTATTCCTGAAAAAATATATATGGGTCGTAGACAGAGCACTGCATTACTCATTTCACAGCACCTTTGCTGCAGAATTAGAAAAGACTGCCTTCCCTCCTCAGAGCACTGGGAAGGTTAAAGGTTAAGATTCACTTTCCAGCATAATGGCATCATCAGCCTTTTCATTTTCCAGTCTGCTAAAGTCAATTTTGAAAGTTTAAATTGAACTGGCTTAGTTCAGAAGGCCAGTAAAGATCCATCTGCAACACTAAGCTCATCCCATAACAGATTCCTCTGCATGGGACATGTCCACAGCACCGCTCACAGCACCACCCTGTAGCACAGGGCCCATCACAGTGTACTGGCACTAGCACCAACGGCAGCAGGCAGCAATGATGACTTGTACAGCACCAGCCTGCCTCAGGCTACGTGGATTTACTGAGCATGAGGTCAGCTCCACTCCATCCACCCTCACTTATAAACCCACTGTCCCCACAGCAGCTCACGCAGCAGAGAGCACCTTGGAGCAGCAGCACAGCACACACAGGAGGAAGAGGTTTCTGGAGATACTCACTTGGAATCACCTCAGCTAGAAGAGTTTACTCCAAAGTTACATTAAAATTAAGCATGACTAATTTTCAAATCCCAATATGACATTTAATGGACATTTTCTAACCCATGTTGTCTATAGAAACCCGTCTGTCTCCAACACATGGGCAAGACAAGCACGCAAAGCACACCAAAGAGTCAGCAGCTGATAGAAACCTCCTGTGAGGAAGGAAAGGTAGAGAAGTGCTGCACATCCACACTGTCTGCCACACACAAGGAAGCCAGGAGAAGGAGAGGAACAAGGTAATAAAGACCAGCTGCATAAATTGACGAGTCTCTAAGGGCCCTGGCATAGATCAGGACCGAGCAATTCCCAGTGCCAGACACAGTGGGAAACAGCCACTGACAGTTCATGGAAACAAAACCAAATTGCACCCACCAATGTGAATGTACTGAACAAAAGAAAAACTCATCAGGGTAAATCGGTTCTCTTCGCACCTCGAGACACCAGCCCCCTACACCCAGGACCCCTCTGGGAACGCTGCACTCGTTGGTCATCACCAGAGACATCGTTGCTCCCACCACCGTCACGATTAAGTTTCCTGTTGAAGGGCAAACCAGGCCCGAGCTTTGGGCACGTGTTCGTGTCTCCTAATGCTATTGAGGAAGGAGAGCAGGAGTTCTGCCACTGACAACTCTTTACCAGCCAGGAACAGGATTAATCCTAACTGCCAAGGACAGACATCTGGTTAAGTTTTCCCACCCAGCAAGTCGATAGCACAGGACGTTCCCCTGGGCTTCTGGGATATTATCTAGTGCTTTGTTTAGCCTGAGCTTTGTGTTGATGCCCACAACTAGCACCGAAGCACCTCTCCAGTTAATTACATCGCTACGCAAGATCGATGTGTCTCGTGGATCTCCAGTCCAGGGCACTTCACCACACCGGTGGAGAGGCAAGGTACCGAGGGTTAGACCCTGACAAGGGCATCCTCCTCCTGCTCAGCTGAAACCTGCTCATGGAAAGAGGTCATGTTTGAGGCATCCTGAATTAAGAAAGCAGACTCACAAGCAAAGCCCCTGCAGCTGCCCAAGCAGCACTCGCTGGAAGGGCTGGGTTTTGGTCAGTTTGCAGTCTGGGCTTACAGCTGCTGTTTGTATGCGACCGAAGGTGAAGCAACATCCTTCCTGGGCCTGTTCTCTTCCTTGCACCAATTCCACTCATACACACACAAACTGTCCTTTCCTCTCTCTCTTAAAGCAGCAGCAACAGGAGAGAGTGAAGAGGGCAAATAAACCTAAGCTGCAAATCTCTTCAGGGACAGGAAAAAAAAAAGTCCTCTGATCATATCTACAAAGGCATTAAGATTAAGTTCTGAGGTTTATTTCAAGTAGAGGTTTATTCCAGACGCTAACACAACCTCTACTGACTCTCCACGTACAGCCAGCACAACAACATCTGCAGCATTATTAGGGCAAGGAGTGTAACTGATGCTTTCTTTGCTATTGATGTAAATATATGGCCAGGCACAGCTAGAAAAGAAGATGCAAAACACACACAGACATCCCCTGGGGTCACACAGGAAGGATTCTGAGCTAATGGGATAACCTCAACCTGGTAACCAGCACACTTCTTCCAAGTTAGAAAAGCTAAAACGCTTCATCTGATCACACCCCACAAGATGCATGCTAAGTGTAAATATAGCCAAGCTGGAAACTGCAACAGCATCAGCATATATGCAAAACACCTTTAATCAGACCCATGCAGTGTGGAGCCTCCACCACAACACACAGCACCTCATGAAAGCCAACACTGCTGTTTGCAGTCGCCAACTTCCAAAGTAACAGCAGGCCTGCACCACAGTGCTGAGAACTGAGTCACATGGCATCTGAACATAAAATTACGCCAATTTTATCAGTACTAGGCTCATAATAAAACTTTAAAAAGAGCAGAATGAAAAATGAGAATGGCTTTTATTTAACTAATCCAAGAATTAATTAAAATAAAGATTTGCTGTCAGTTGTGAGAATCAACAAATGAACACAACACCATTCTAATAATGGCTTACAGCGCTGTTTTTCTGCTAGGATGCAATATTGATTGGAAATCCTTGGGATGGAACAAATTGAATATTTGGGCAAATTTAACAACTGTTTACTTGCAAATGCAGATGCCGAGTGCTTAACTTGCAGTGAGCCTCTAGGTAAGCTCCAGATGCTGCAAACAGGGCTGGCACAGCTGCAGGTTTGGGTGGTCAGCCCTGCAGGTAGCAGGGTTTCACTGTGCATAGGTGTGACTTGGTCCTGTCCCACAACAGGCCATCTGTGCCCATGCTCTGCTGTGTGCAGACTGTGCAGCCTGCAGAGTCAAGTGTGCTGAGGAGCAGGGCTGGCATCCAGGGCACAGCATCAGCCACAGCACTCCTTGATGGGAACCCCACAGGCTGCTTGCTCTGAGGCTCCAATTCGCTGCAGCACCCAGGCATCCAAGCATGGGCACCAACGTGGACCCAGACCCTGCTGTCTGCTCACAACTCCACCTCTCGGGTCATGTGTTTAATGGCAGAGTCACAAGCAGCTCCCTGCTCACAAGTGCTGATCCACCAAGCAGCAGGACAATGCTGAGCTGATACCAAAGGCACTTACAGAAATAATCAGACATGAGCCACCCCTTAACATGTCGCTACTGAGCCCGCTGTCCCTTGGGCTTCAGGTTCTGGATTCCACAGCTACATCTTAAATTGGTGCCAAGGTCTCAGAGCTTTGAGCTTTCAATTACCCTAATTCAATAAAAAAAAGCTTTTAACCAGTTTGGTGGGGCCGGGCAGGGGGAGGGGAATAATCACATCCAGCAGGAGAAAGAATTCCTCTTGCTTCAGAGCATGTGACCTGAAACATTTCATCCCTGACCCCAGAGAACTGTCCTCTGCCCCAACAGCACGATGCAGCCGACACGTCTGTTGTGATGGGCAGAGCACAGAGCATCCTTCCTGCTCCCGGCCCCCAAACACCCACTGCACAGGTTTAAATTAGACACAACAGTGTGCACGTGCTCTGTAAGCGATTTTCCACGTGTCAGCAACACACAGAAAGCTCTGAAAGCAGCTACAGCCTCTGAGAGCACCCCTGCTCTGATCACTCGGGCTGGCCTGCGCGTTTACTCCTCGCCAGCCAGCGGCCCGGCCGCGCCGAGGCTGGTGGCCTGGCCGGGACCAGGGAGGCAGAGAGCACCGGCAGCCGTCTGCTCCAGCTCACTCTGCGCTGCCAGGTCTGTTTGTTAACACAGCAGAGGAAATCTGAGGAAAGGCATCAAGAGGAGACAGGGTAAGGATGCCAGGTCACCCATGTTCAAGCCACAGAAGACTGTTACTGGGACCACATCCAAGCTCCGACTCCCTCAGGCACCCGCCCTAGCCAGGTTTACAAACAGCTGGTCTGTTGTACTACCGAGTATCTGGTCTTATAGGAAGTCAAGAAAAAAAGAGCAAGTATGTTTCTAGCAGTAACTTATCTCAACACAGGCTTTAAACCCTCAATTTATCTCTATCGTTGCCAATATTTAGCTTAATCTGTTGCTCTCTCTCTTACTGCTAAGAATCCCAGAAGGATGAGGAACTGATGCACACGAAGAACTGAACTCCAATTAATGCAGGCTCTTGCTAATTTTTCCAACACATAACTAAAACATTTTAGCTCACTAGTTTCTCATTGCTGAGCCTCCAGAGAAAAGGCTTCTACATATTTATTTTTTCCGCAGGTTGGTGTTTATCACCCACCACGGCTGTGTCAAAGCCATGAAGGTTTGCAAGCAATGACTCCATCTTACACCCTCCCAGAAATAAATATTTCAATTAAAGTGAGGAGCAATTTAAATATTAGCATGAGATTTCCAAACAGATTTAAATAACGTCCCAGCTGCACAGCACCTTGTTCTTGTTGGGTTCATCATTTTAAAGGAGAACATACAACATCATCCAAACTCACATTCCTCCAACTCACCAGCAACAGGACACCAGAACACCTGTGAGAAGCTGTTCACGGGGAGCAGGAGCCACAGCTGTAGCACATTTAAAGCTGAGCCTTTGCAGTAGCTTTACTAAGACAGGAGGAGCCAGTAACACCAGAGCAACAGCCAGGGAGGGGGCACACAGGAATGACCCCTCAGCTTCCACAAAGCCAGTAGCACCCACCTCATCATCACCATGGGCAAGGACCAGTGTCCTATCAGCCCAGCAGCCACAAAATCATCTGCCACAGCACACACAGTCACAGTTGTCCCCCAACAGCAAGATTCCTACACACAGATTCTTTAACCAAACCCACAGGCAGTCTGGAGCAGTGCCCTGCTGAATCTGAGCCTCTGCTCTAGCCAAGAGCCCCCTGGAGCTGAGCACCAAAGAAACAAGAACATTCTACTTACAGAGACAAGCAGAGAGGCGACACAGAGCAGCGGTCCTGGGGCTCTTTGGCATCTCCCACTTGGTCAGGGGCTTCCTTCGACAAAACATCTCCTCTCCACCTCAGCCCAGGCAAACAGAGCCACAGGGCACAGCACAAGAACTGCTACAAGCCCCTGCCCACCACGGAGCAGAGACCAGCAGGTGCCACAGCTGCATCCCCTCACCATAAAGTCCACCAACAGTGGTAAACAGCCCCCTCGACCCTGAGCAGAATCTCCATTCCCCTGGGCACAAAAGCAGAGCTCCACACCATGCCTGGTCCCACCTTCATCTCCACTGAGGCCCAGCCCCTCAGCAGCAGGACCTAGTTAGCACCTCATTTAGGAGAAAAGCCCCAGCTGTGCCCACCACAGGTCCCTCTCCAGCCCCAGGTCTGTTCTCACCTGTGAACTGGAGGGTGGCTAACACTGGTCAGGAAGGGAAAGGGCAACACTGCTTCCCATGATGGCTGAGGAAAGGTAGGAGTGGGGACTTCTGGTGTGATGTTACCAAGACCTACTCTTGCTGTTAGCATGGTTTGTTAAGGCTGTGTGATACTCTGTGGAGGAATCCAACACCAAGCTCAGTCTTGGTCAGGAAGAAACACAGAAGCCCTGTCTGTTAGCCTTTCTGTGAGGAACCAAACCACAGGGGTGTCCATGGAGGGACGATGCCACGTGCTCTCAAGGTGGTCGAAGCTCAAGCACTTCTATCACTCCATTTTCTCCATCTGCTTCCACATCCTGGCTGTGTCCTGCCAAGGGGCAGGGAGACACGTGACAGGCTCTGCTCGGACACCCAAGGGATCGGGCACATCTGAGGTGTGTGGCAGTGGACAGGGAGCTGCAGGGGTCTGCCAGTGCGGAGCAGCTGCTCTGTGCTGGTGTAGAGCTCAGGTGCAGTGAACATCACCACAACCACACTGACCTGGGGACTGAACCCAAAGTGTAGCTTTCAGCTTCAGCTGTTTTTAACAGCAGTGCAAGCAAAATAGTGCCCCAGCCTCAGAAAGAAAACATATTGATTTAGTTAATTAGGCCAAGCAAAGCTTTCTCATATTGCCTCATTTATCCCAAATTAAAAGCAGCCTTTTGATTTTTTTTTTGTCACTGAACAATATTTTCTTTCAAGAAGCCATTCTAGAAATAACTGCACTACTATCTGACAAGCTGAAAGATAAGGGACCATTCAGTCTCTTTCCAGCACTGGTATGTGCTTCTCCTCTGTGCCACTAGTTCATTAATCCCCTGTATCTGCACTCCATTCACATTTCTTCCCTGCTGTTTTCTGCATAAAGAAGTGCTTTGTGTCTTCTGAGTGCCTGTTTAGGGACTAAAATAAACAGGACTATATGAAAAAGGCCCTGCTTGTCCTCTTCAGCTTCAAAAATAATCGTGTGTCTTTTGATCTTAAACCACAATTCACCATGTAGTTGAGAAAGCCACTTAAAACCCCTACATACCAACACAGAAGCCCGTGGACTCCACAGCACACAAGCTGCACACACGTGTGAAGCTTTGCAGGATGCTCTTCACTGCCCCAGTGCCTGGTCCAGTCTGTGGAGTGCTCAGACTGGAGGAATACTGCCAGCAGCCATCCTCTCAACACCTGAATTAAATAACTTTTAACAAAAGCCATAAATGTTTTTTTAAAAGTCATGAGACATCTCCAGCAATCGATAAAACAAGCTTGTTATAAGCATGGAAAGGCTCCAAACACTGGAGATGATCAGGCTGGATCCCCCTCGAGCCAGGCACGATCCTGCGGTCTGCAAGCCGGTGCTGGGAAGCAGCCAGGGAGCCGCAGAAGGATCTCCTCAGTCACCATGGAGTGCACCCTGGATCCACTGAGGCACCTGAAAGGTGCAGCCAGCCAGTGTTAACGGGTAAACGGGGCATTTGTAGTTCATTTGAAGAATACTCCTGAGGAAACAGGCCTCCAGGTCAAAGCTGTGCTGAGACATTACTGGAACTCAACTAACCTGTCAGCCACTATGAGGCAACATCAAAGACCTGAGGACAGCCTGACCTTTCCAGATCGACAACAGTTCTCTTTGGTTTCTCCTGATTTGACTGCAAAGGGAAAGCCCATTGTTAGAAGCTGCCTGTCAGCGTCCAGAGGTGTTTGTTCTCCAGATTCTGCATCTGGAAAGGCGCAGTGGCAGGGAGCCCTGGCGGGAATCCCGTCGCTGTGCTGGCAGCACTTGCGCTGGAGGCAAGCGGAGGTCCCTGAGGGAAGGACGCAGCGCTGGGGCCCAATCAGGAGTCCCCGTGGGCCAAAGAGAGATTTGGTTTTTTTCACATCTGTGTCTCAGAGGGAACCTCAACCCGTGGTACAGTGTCACCGAGCAGGGAAGCAAACGGCACAAGTCAGTTATCTGCTGAGCTGGGACCGGCTGCTTCGGGTTTCTGCTTTCAAGACCAGATAAAAAAGCATCTCACTGCTCTCCCCCTGCCCAAATTCAGCTGAGTTTTGCCATAAAGTTATATAGCTCAGGAGTCAGTCATCCTGCTGTTCCAGTGCTGTCAAGGACCGTTTCCTGAACTGGTAAAACTCAGCATCATTCTCTCGACTTCAGATTACTTTTGGTTTATCAACTGCTGAGGATCACCTCCTTCAGCCATTTCAGGGCAATAAAAGGGTTGCTTAAAAAAACCCCAACACTACAACTGATAAACAGCCAGTGCAAGGAAACATTGAAAAAGATTTCTAAGTGCAAGTTGTAAGGTTTGAATAGGTACCTCGATATTTTTATATCCACGTGTGCAATGAAACACAAGGTAGTCACAAAGTGACTTGGGTTTGGATACACAAAAGGGCAAAGAGAGTAGAAAGTGCACACTGAAGTAGCACAGGTTTAATGGTTTTAAGATTTTAATGATAATGAGATTAGCAAGAGAAAAGCAGTATCGGTGTCCCCTGCTGCCTCCACAGCCTGCAGCTCCCTTCTGCCTCTCCAGTACAAAGTCAGCCCACAGCACCTTGGCCCATTAGGCACACACAGTAGCCACTGTGTAAATTAATTCAGATATTCAGTGGAAGTACAGTTATGTCATGAATTGGCCTCCACTAAAAAATTCTTTACTCACCTTGGGCAAAAGACCAGAGTAATATTTTTAAGTTTGCTTCAATTTTGTTTCAGCTACAGCAGATTTATCAGCAGCTTTGCATTTTCAAAGACTCCAGAGTTCTTGCATTATTCAGAGGCAATCCTTTCTGTAATCATTCTTTACATTGCATAGGTAGCAAACAAGATTACTTTTTAAAGGGGAAAAAACAGTATGTATACATGCAATAGCTGATGTACCAGGAGAGCATCTGCGCTGCTGGGGCCAGGGGAGGCTCCGTGCAGTCACCAGGGATGCAGCTGAGTAGGCTTCACCCTATACTCATTATCTCCACGATATCTGTATCAGATCAATTTAAGGCAAGAAAAGAATTAGCAAACACAGCAGGGAATCACAGTCAGAGTTAATAGCCCCTGGGAGAATCTCTTCCCAATAGGTTCCTAGCAGGAGTTCTAGACTCCTGAGATAAGGGACAAATAACCAAGACTATCTTGGGTGAAAGGATCTTAAGAAGGGGCTTTAGGAACACGGAGCTTCCTTATCAGCTGGCTTCTATTGTCGTGTTTCTGAGGGTGAGAAGGAAGCAGGGGAAGTCTTCCCTGGGTGCTTCTCAAAGGCAGCTTGAATGGGTCTCCATCCTCCCCAGAAGGGGACAGGTCTGCTAGGGTCTCTCTCCAGTCCTGTGTGGTTATTGCCCCATTCATTTTCACAAGATCTGGAAGTTAATGTTATTGCTGGAGCATCTGTAAATAAATATCAAGGTCAGCTGCTAGGGTCTGGAGGATTCCAAAGCCAGACTAGAGTCCTCCAAGTCCCAGCACAGGGCTTTGAGCCATTCCTCTGTCCTGGAGGAGCCAGGATCCCGGAGTCCTTACGGGCACTCGGCAATGTGCCTCCCACACTCCAGCTGTTACAGTGCCAATGCTGTTACAGGTAGAGTTCACCCTGATGCTGAAACACATGAATGAGTGTTCCACATACCCTGGATTTACATACCTTGGATTAACAAGGATTTAGTTGAAAAAACCCCAACACAACAACAAAGGCCTATTTTACATCACCCTCCCTAGGTATAATTCCTGTGCATGTTCTCCATCAGAATTTCAGATCACTACAGCTCCCAGGGTACCTTCCTCAACCAAAAACAACGTGGTTTTTGCTTTGGCAGGAGAGGTGTCTGCTCATAACGACCCTGGGCAGCGCTACAGGCTGGGGGCAGAGTGGCTGGAGAGCCACCAGGCAGAGAAGGACCCGGGGGGGTTGAGGAGTGCAGATATGAGCCAGTAGTGTGCCCAGGTGGCCAAGAAGGCCAAGGGTATCCTGGCTTGGATCAGAACCAGTGTGGCCAGCAGGTCTGGAGAGGGGATTGTGCCCCCGTATTGGGCACTGGTGAGGCCGCAGTTCGAGCAGTGTCCAGTTCTGGGCCCCTCACTACAAGGACATCGAGGTCCCAGAATGTGTTCAGAGAAGTGCAACCAGGGTGGGGAAAGGTCTGGAGGGCAAATCTTAAGGGGAGCGTCTGAGGGAGCTGGGGGAAGTTGAGTCGAGGAGTCTGAGGGGAGGAGACCTTCTCCCTGCCTGGAATGACCCAAAAGGAGGTTGGAGAGAGGTGGGCGATGGTCCCTTCTGGGACAAGAGACAGGAGAAGGGGAATGGCCTCAAGATGCACCAGGGCAGGTTCAGATGAGATGTCAGGAAAAAGTTCTTCACTGAAAGAGCTGTTGGGCTGTGGAACAGGCTGCCCAGCGTGTGGAGTCACCAGCCCTGGATGTATTTAAAAGATGGGGAGATGAGGTGATTATGTTTAGAAGAGGACAGGGACGCTTCGACTCAATGATCTTAAAGGTCTTTTCCAACCTCGTCATTCTGTGATTCTGCGAATCATTCCAAAATTTCCCGTGGCCTATAAAGAAATTCCTGTCAGAGGGATGCTCAGTAAGGTGAAGTGGCAGCAGCCATTTCAAAAGGAGTCAGGAATGCCACTGCTGGAAAAACAACCCGGTGTCGGCCATTTTTCTCTTCACTGAAAATATTTTGCCTTCCCCTTCTTCCAAACAATTAAATTTACTATGGTGAATTGGCATGCAAAACTGCCCTCTGCATATACAGCGCTGTTAAATTACTCTATAATTACTACTAACATATTGTACTTATAGCATTTACTATGCTTGATGTTTCCATCAACATAACCTTATTGTGATCTATAGCAGTAAGGATAACAATTAAAATGATATTACTCAGTTTTAAACAGCCACTGACAAGTTCTACCCACATTTACAAGCATTGTTTCCATCACACATAGCCACATCCATCAGCCACATTAATATTTCCATACAGCCTTTCTGCACCAGTTTCCCCATGTACAGGGTGAAACACAAAAGCCTTCCCTGCATTTGGGAAGAACTGGGAGGCCGAGGGTCCAGGGCCGTGATGAGGTACCTGTCTCCATGGAGCAAAGACCTGAGGCTGCAGGAACCCAGGAAAGTTCTGCCAACAGTTTCATCAGCACTGGAGTTCCCCATGTAACTCAGCAGGATTCAGGATCACGAGTCCTCTCGGCCCTTTGCAAATCCTGGTGTATTGCCCTGGAGGGCTGCACAGACCACAGCTGCCTAGTGGGGGACCACCGGTACCCCCAGAGCTCAAGAGTGCAGGTGGAGCAGCCTTGGCAGGAGTGGAGAGGAGGACATGAGGAATGAATGGCTCTGAACCTCTTGGCATCTAGGAAGACAGCCTGCTCCACACCACCCTCCTCCGCTGCGGCCAAGGAGAACTACGGGGACCTGAAGGCCAAGGGTAACCACCACTGCACCGCTCTTGTTTCTTTACAGAAACATGCAGGTATGACCTGCTGCACTCTGAAAGCTGAATTTGCCCCCTGAGGATTCAGAGGGAGCCATCACACCTGGCAAACCTGTCAGCATCTAAAGCCCATCCCATCAAAACCCACCATAAAATAATCGTTACATCATCATCTTCCCAAGCCATGGGAAGCAGCAGCACGGCACTGGTGAACAGCTGGCAAGTATGAGCCTTGGTGCTGTGCCTGGCCCAATGTGTGTCAGAAGGGTGGACTAAGTGCCAGGTTCTGATAAGCAATGAAAAAATGGGTTAAGGTTTGCAAAAGCATTTCTCCCTGGCATTCCTGCACTTCCAGCGAAGCTGGGGGCAGTGGTGGAATTTTTCAAGGAAAGACTGAAGCTCACCCTGGACAGACTGGAGACCAGAGGAGATGCCTTAGAGCTCACTGAAAGGACCATGCTGCAACAGACAAGTAGCCCCAAGTGTTGCCACCAGCTACCACAGCAGAGGGACTTATCCACTAGCATCAAGCTTCCAAATAAATTACTTTATGGCCCAAGATGTCTAACATGAGGTGCAGTTTCAGATCCTTTGGCTTTTGCACACCCAGCTGGAGACCCTGTAGCAGGTAGGGACTGCTGCACCCCTCAGTTCCCAAGGCAGTCAGAAGGCAGGTATTCCCCAGCACCCAGCAAAGCAGAGCCACAATCCCACCACTGGGACTGCAACCAGCCACACAGACTGTTCCCTGTGCACCCCCTCAGGGCCAAGGACCAGATTTAACCCTTGGTTAGAAAGAGTATTTATACACCCACTTCATACAAGCAAGTGCAGACCCATCCTAAATAGGTTAACACTAAAATTGCTTTTGGAAATGAAGTCTTCCATTTTTCACATGGAAAAGGAAATCCATTTGAATACTAATAGCATTCATCTTCCCTTGCAAGCAGCGCTTCAGATTTGTAGTCTGGTACAGAAGAACAGCATGAGGAGGCAGGGTAGAAGCGACCTCAATTCTGACAGTCACATAATTCTGCAGTTCTAAAGTTATTGGAACGTTCTGGAGCATAATGCCCAACAATCTGCATTCCAGATACTGCCATACAGACTGAAGGATTGCTAAAGGTTGTGTATCCCAGCTTTAATGCTTGTGCCCTTTTCTCAAATTAGCAATACTGTCAAGCTCTGATGAGATCATATCTTTGACATAGAGCAAAATTATGGTAACATTCATGTGTGATCTTATCCACTACAACTCCTATTTCCATGGGATTAGAAAAGGAAAGAAGGTCCCATTAAACTGTATTACAGAAGGTGACATTCACCCCGCAGCCACAGAACATGTTCGAGCTCTACGTATCACACCCTGTGAAGAGAAAGTAGAAAATTCAGAAGCAGCAACAAGGATCCAAGCAGTTGTGTAATACAATCCCAGCTACAATTTACTGCTGATTATAATTCTAGGCTTCTCGACATCAGTGAAGGAAAACAGATGAAGTTTGGGGGGCTGTTTCCACACGTATCATTTAAGAGAGTGCCTACAGCAGCTGAGGATCCAGCTTTACTTGAGAGCCAGGGTTTGAGCAGCATACTTCCCCTATAATTTAGCAATGGCCAGGACACATTAAAACATCCTCCCACTTCCTCAGGGGAAGGATGATTAACACCAAGAGAGAGGCGTGCTCTCAGCTGCTACAACCCCTCCGTCACTCCTGGAGTCCAGACCCAGAGTCATGAGAGCGCCGGGGGCGGTGGTACATCAACTCGGGGGTCTGTTCCATTTAGAGGCACCCCAGGCTGGTCCTACTGGGCTCCCAGGAAGCGTGAGAGCCTGTGGGGACCTACCCCTGCCAGCTGTGGGGCTGAAGCCAAGCAGCAGTCACTCAGCCCCTGCCTCCCCCGGGATAACGCAGCCTCTGCGCACAAGGCGCAGCAGCTCAAGGGGTTTGCTAGGCTGGGGTGGGCCTTCAGCCCCCACTCTTGAAGCCCAAGATCACCTGTTTAAATGCTTCCAGACACCAAATTGCAGCATTGCCCTGCACTTAACAAAGCTGCTCTACTGTCTAATGAGGCCACAGGTGTAGGGCTCAGATTGGATTGACCCTAAAGCACATGAGGATCAAATCACAGTTGCAGTACTGTGCATTAGTTAGACAGAGGCACTTCAGTGCAATAAAACAAGCTGGGATTTGTTGTCACCCATCCTATGCCTAGAGCCACTTTGAGTTTCTAAAGCTCTGAGCACAAGGGAAGACACACACGGACTTGATACCCTCACAGCACACCCACTGCACGGGTCTGACTTCCCCATCCCATTCAGTTGCTTTCACAACAGCAGTCCAACATATATGGAAGTGATTCCTCAAGACTCAGGGGTTCCTCCCAGCACACTGAGCCTGCCTGAGGCAGCAGCAGAGCTCCCAAGAGCTTCTACAACTCTGTGCAAACAGCAAGATACTGGGAAACCAGCTACATGCTGGTGGAAGCTGTGGCACAATACAACCAGCACTTACTACTGTGTATCAGGACCTATGGGGTCAGCACCTGCTCACACAGAGCACATCCTTGCTAGCAGCTTTGGCTCCAGTTTCAGACACTGAAACTTCACAGTAAATAAAAACTGGGATGATACTGCAGCCAGTAAACTTTCAAGAGTAAATGCCTGTAATCACTGGTAGCATAAAACCAGCAGTGACCTACCAAGCTGATCCCAGGCTTGACCAGGAAGATGCTGGGCCAGACCCACCTGACTGCTCACAGCTCTGCAGTGGAGAGTGGGGTCCAGCTCCTGATGGGCTTTAGCACAGCAGACCCCCATCAGGACAGTGTCTGACAGAAAATGGCCATGCAGAAAAAAGAGAAAAAAAAGAGTTGTTTTTAATGTGAGTTTCTGTAAAACAGGGCCAGAAGGTTTGTTACATCCATCTGTGCCTGTTTTGAAGATTTGTCAACAAATCTTCAACTGTGCCTACACATAGTTTGGAGACTCTCAGATGAGAACCAAGCAAATACAGAGTTGTTATAAAGCAGCCCAGGACGCAGCTAGGCCTGATCAACACGCCTAAAGCCTACAGAAAGTCTTAGGAGCACCTACAGAGAGCAGGAAAGCCAAGAGTAAAATTCTCATTTGATAGTGTGGGGCAGATTTCCCCACCGTTTGTGTGGCACCTCCAGAGCACAAGCACGAACGCTGCAGGCTCCTCTGTCATAAACAAAACCACTCTGGAAATTGCCCCAACACAAGAACCCAGCTCCAGAAACTTCCCTGGGTCTGAAGGAGGAGATGGGAGTGGGAGTTTCTCATGGATGCTCCTCTGTAACGGGGACTGGCCTGACTGACCGGGGCAAGGGCTGCATTTCAATTCCAGCGTGGAGCCACCGAATCGGAGGGAGCTCTGGAGGCCCCACCGGCTGCATCTGGCTGCTGAGGAGGTGGATAAGCAGCTGGTGTGCAGTGGAGGTTTGGCTGCCTGGTGGGGACTCGGCTGCCCTCGCCTCTGGAAGTCCCCGGCCACGGGGAGTGCTGGGAGTGCTGGGAGGGATGAGAAGCTTCCCCGACACTTCCCAGCAAAGCCCGTTTGCCATTCAACAATTGTGCAGCCAGAAAACATGTCACTTCCCACAGGCTCCCCCAACCCCCCCATCGTTGTTATTAGCCCACTGTCTCACACAACCCCTCCACCTGCCACGTGACTCAGGCCGTGGTTCCCCGTGCCTGGATGTGCTCTGCACACAGTAACTCAGGGCTGGGAATGAAAACGTGACTCAGCTCACCACGGCTGATCCTCTCTGCACACAGTAACTCAGGGCTGGGAATGAAAACGTGACTCAGCTCACCACGGCTGATCCTCCCGACGCACAAAGCGCCAGCCGAGCGCCCTGACCACGCAGGCGTGCAGGCGGCCTTGGTGAACACGGGGCCGTGTCTGAGGAGCCTCAGCCATGGCCAAGATCAGCTGGTGGCCAGGGAGCTCAGAACAGCTGTGGAGGCTTGGGCAGAGTCTGTCATCAGCTTGGCTGACTCAAACACGCTCTCGTGTCTGCATGGGAATAGCTGGGACGGGGAGAAAAAGTGAAATGTGATTTGAACATCCACATGCAAAGGGAAGGACATTTCAAATCCCTTCCAAAAGCTGTGGGTGAGAAATCCAGTTCTTACATGAGCCCATGGAAAAGGAGAAAAGCAAGTTCACAAGAAAACAAACCAGAAAATGAAGGGTTTCAAACAAAGGCAGAAAAATTTCAGATGGGAAAAATTATCCACATATCCCATGACATCTCCTCACACTGTCTGGCTTCAATGTTCCAGTGCCTTTCACTGTCAGTGAGTGCACAAGTACCTGTGTAGTCGTAGTCTGTGTTCCTGTGACACAAGCCACTTTGGTCCTGGTCACACAAGAGATGGGTTTGTGTCAGAAAACAGAAAAAAATCTCCCCCTTTTGAAGCCATCACCTACAAACTGCAATTTTGCTCATCCCACATAGAAAACTGCACTTGTGCTGAGCACTGCTCACAGTCGTGTGACACACCAAGCTCCATCGTCCTTCAAGTGGCCAGGAAGCCTTCCTCAGCCAAGGCACAGGCACTTGCACATGTCCAGCCCTCTGTCCTGCCCATTACATTAACTGAAACCGATGTGGTGGAAGCTGCAGGAGGTGAATTCATCACACTGCATGAAAGCTGCTGCTCAAATGGGAGCTGATCTGCTTTCAAAATGTCTTGCTGTAATGGGTCTAGTGGTATTTTGTTAAAGAAAGAGACATCTAGTATTTAATGTTCTTCATCTTTTAAAAGTGAGCAAATACTTGTAATTAAATTAATTATGATAATCACGCAGGTGTCTCACGTGCTCTAAGTTGGGGTTTGATTTCCAAGAAGGAAATAGTTTATTCCTTTGTTCTGCTCTGCGTTGGACTGGGAGGACAGTGAATAATTAGGGCAATACTACAGACTTGTAAATGACTACAGGACCATGACACGTCCTCCCTGGAACCGGCTGTTCCTCAGGACGCAGCACCAGCTCTGGTGAAGCCCCAGGCAGGTGGCTCCCTGCTCTGTAGAGAGATGAAAGAAGGGATGGTTTCATCAGGAAAGCGATCTGAAATCATTCAGAAGCACCAAGCAGTTCTCAGCACCTTCACCTCGGGGGTGGGAACTGCAATTTCCATTTCAAAAGCATTTCCACGGCTTTAAAGCAGGTTATTCCAATTAAGAACAAAACATTACCTTTTCCTTCGAATTTCATTTAGACAAATTCAGGTCATGCTTAGCAGAGACTGTTTACTGAGCAGTGGAAACCACTGGTCCAGCTTCTATCAGAGTATCCCACGTACATCTGTAAAGGAAAGGAATAAACCCTCTCCAGTCACTTCTCTGGGTGTTGGATTGTGGATATCCACACCAGTATCTCACAGGAACGGGAGAAGCACCAAAATGGGTCTTCAGTTAACAGGCTGTACCTGACACAGTTACTGTGCAGTCAAAGAAAAATAAACGACCTTTAATTGATGCTGGAATTGCAACGTCCTCACATGGCTCAGTTTTAATTTCTGAATTAAGAAGTTTCTCTTCTTAACAGTCGCTCTCAGCAACTAACTGTTGCCTTCTGCCTTCTGCTAGTTCCATACGGTGCCCAATAGCCAAATTATCACTTAATTCCTCAGTAATAGCTGGACTCTTTCAAAGACAGACCTCAGCCCAGGGAAAGCTCATGAAGAAGTTTAACAGTATCTTAAATGATGCTGAATTACACAGGAATTCTCATGGATTTGCATTTTACATTTATATTAATGCCAGATGAGTTCATTATGATTCATCTAACGCTAATGAATGCTAAAGGAATAAGTAATGATCATGACATTACAACTGTGCCATAATCCTGTCCCTGTAATTTCAGTCTCTCTCCTATTTTCCACCTGAGCGGAGAATTGGTTGCTGTCACTGGCAATGTGACATCCTTCTCCTGCTCCCATCCTGAGTCAGGTTAACGTTTTACGAGACCTTCATGTGTTTTCTGGAGCATACAGCTTGAAATCTTGGGCAATGGGCATCCTTCCAGGGTTCTAAACAGCTGAAAAATCACTCGTGGTCCTTGCTGATTTTGCTGCCTTTGCCTTTCCCTGGGGATTGCTAGCAGCACCCCCAAGCTCAGCCAGCGCAGGAACATGTTCCCCTTGTCCCATCTGAGGTCTCTGTTTTGCCAGAAGCATCAACCAAACTGCCCAACAGATGCAGATTCCCAGTTCACCTTGGCCAACTCCTCTGCTGCTGCTGGTGTGCCTTCGAATGTACATGGGTCTTCTGGCAGTGCAGGTGTGACTTACCTCGATGCCAGCCATTTACACTAATGACTTCACTCCTGTAAATTTAAATGATGTGTGCCTTAGGCAGGAACATCATTGGGGAAAACAAAAGGCTGAAAAAAATCCTGGCCTCATAATTCCTGTAACAGTAATTCTGTTTCACATCTTCTGCTGCATTATTTTGCTTTCTTAACGCTGCTCTAAACCCCTTTGGCAGGAATAGCTAATAACAGCTTGGAAAAATTAATATGTATGTTAGATGGAAACATTCTTTTGTTTCCATGGATACCAGTGCAAAATCTCTTCTGCAAGATGTCTTCCTGCAAAATGTTTAATCGGCAGCAAAAGAGCCAAATACCTGTAAATGGAGAATGAGCTTTAAAAAATCCTGTCAGACCACTCAGGACACTTCCTGGCTCCTGCAGTGACAAGCTCCCAGCACATGACAGCTGCTTCTTGGGTTATTCATGCTCCTGTTCGCTTTGCAGCATCCAAGGCTGCCCTGTCTTCAAAGGGATTTGGGAAGATGAAGCTGCTGGCCCCTGGCTGGCATTGTCCTGGGCTCCAGCAGGCCAGCTTGGTCATCCATCCATCCATCCATCCATCCATCCATCCATCCATCCATCCATCCATCCATCCAGGGAGGCCAGAGGAGCCTCATGCAGTCAGTACCACAGAGAGAGGCTGTAGCACCTGACTTGTTCCACAAGACCTCCACCAGTCCAGGGCAAAGGGTCCTGCTCCAACACTTTCACTCTAACTTTCCCAAGGATGGCTTTATAAACACACCTAAAATCTTGAACCCATTTCAACTTCCACTGAAGAGCCTCTACCCCCTCTCAGCACCTCTTCTTGCTTCAGACCTCTTACATTGCTAACACTTCTCAAAGACCCACCTTCAGCTATTAGGGATTTAATGAAGTGTCTTTTAATTATAACAGCTGTTGATTTAATTACCAAAGCCTTTATAATTAGACCACCTGCACCATCCTGCTGCTAAACTAGAGGTTCAGAAATTTGTCTGTCTCGCCCCAGTGAGCAGTCACCCTCTGAATTTTCCAGGAAGATGAAGGTGCCAGTGGCTACAATCACAGGTGCCACCACTCCCCCTGTCAGGAACACAGAAAGTTCCTCATGCTGATAAACATCAGGTGTACTGGTAAGGACAAGTAACAACCGTGTAAGTTTGGTGCCTGTTTCACAGCTCCTACTGATTTAAAGGGAATCAGCAGCCCTTGTCCAAGCAGTCAGCTCGAGAAGTTGTTTGGAAAGCTTCTAGCACCACACAGGACAGCTGTAGTGAGGTGTGCAGCGAGCCTTGCTGTGTGCAGTCAGTACCATGCAGCCAAGACAGCTTCTTTAATTTTGGGCTCCTTTCTGATTCCTTGGGAAACTTAGACCATTCAACTTTGCTGGAGTGAAAAGTTAAAGTTTTGGAAATCTAGAAATCCAGAGCTAGAAATGCTGAAAAATTGCAGGTCAGAAACTTTACAGATCACCCCTTCCAAGGGGCTGATTTCAGAGATGCTTTAATTTCAGCTGAAAAATAAACTCCCAGAAGGTAGTGGACACTTACGGTGGAAGGCAGTGGTATTCCAGGAACAGTCAGCCCAAGGACAAAGGCCCTGTTGGATGGGGCAGGAGCAGTAGAGCAGAAACATTCATGAATCTTGATGGGTTAAAAGACACGTGAAAAGGACAGAGAAGGTTTTGTTATCCTATAATTTCAATCCAGTGCTACGCTGCAGCTCTTCCTAGACAGCCCTTAGTGCTATGTGCTGCATTTTCTCACTTAGGGGTGATGAGTGACCATTCGCTGCACAAAACTGTGCATCATCCACCCTTCCAGCGGTCACAGCGCCAGCCCATGGCCAATGCAGTGCCTGCTGCCAGCTTTACCAGGTATGGCTGGAGCTGTCCATTTTGTTCCTGTGCAGATCTCCCTTCTGCTGCACCTCCCCATGCTTGCAAATATCAGGTGGGAACTGCAAGAGAAGTATTCATCTAGAGAAGAACTGCCTATTCAGTTACAGTCACCTCAGTTAAACTGTGTCCTGGTGTGAGGGCTCGGTTATTCTGACAGTGGTGAATTTCAAAATGAATTTGATTTCCTTTTGCTGGGCAGTATTTCCTCTTGGGCTGGCAGGCATCCTGGACTGGATGCTTTCACCTACCAGAAGCTATTTCCCTTTTGGACCACTGCCACAAGCATGGTGTCCAAAGAAGGGGAGAGAGCCCCGACAGCCGGACTGGGCGAGCCAGCAGCAGTGGGGACAGCCCTGCGCAGTGCTGCAGACCCCAGAGCTGGCCCAAGAGCCCCCTGGCCTGCAGGCAGCCACCACTCCCCTTCTGCCCAGGGCTTTGGGGAAAGCCCCTGATCAAGACCAGGTCAGACCTCTCTGTGCAGCCCTCGGCTGTGGATCAGTGCAGGCTCTGTCAGCTGCCTTAGCTGAGCGTGGTGAGTAGCACTTGACAGGTCATTGACTTGCAGTGACACACTTTATTAAAAATTAGGGGAGACTGAAGCTCTTTGCTCCTTATTAGAGTGCAGACTTGTTAGGAAAAATGTAGAGATATGAAAACTATTACAGGATCCACCAGAAACAGTCCTTCTGAGACATTCAGAATAGCAAAAGGTTAAATTAAAACTTCCCTGCTGCAGCATAATCAGGAGATGGCCAGGCACAGTCTCCATGTTATCATGCTGCGTGCGCTTAAATTAGAACAGCGAAGTGGATTTTATGTATATACAGCATGAAGATATTATAATACACAGACCTGCTTCCCCTCTCCAAATGGCCTTCTTTTCCACTTCTGACTGAGTATGAAACTGTTAGTGCTTGATTCAAAGCTCACTGAGCAAAATGTGCTGTTCATATCAGAAAATGGGCTTCAGATGTCCCTGTGGCACTCGTCTCACCGCTGGCAACGCACTGGGTATGGCTGGTGATCAGGAGGAAAGTAAAACACTCACAGACCAATGTTCTTAGTTACAGACCGCAGGTACCATCCACAGCATGGGGCCAACACCGTCAAGTGATGCAATGAGCAAAGTCTCTGGGAACTGGCCAGGGGCCAACTTTGAGCTGTGCTGGACACCTCCTATGCCCGGTGACCGTGAGCACAGCTCAGCACCGGTGGCACCTACAGCAACAGATGCCAGAAACATGACCCAAGGAGACAAGCAGGGCTGTGTGTCTGAAGCACAGGCCATGGGGCGGATCATGTCTTCCCCCTCTTTTCAGGGCCAGGGTCAGTGCCAGCATTGGGATGAGCATGTGTCACAGTGCACACAGAGACTGCACGGACCAAATGCAGGAACTGGACCCAGACAGTCACAGGCTGATTATACAGCACGTTTGCCACACGCTGTTCTGTATCACCACGGAGCCACCTGGGAAACCCAGCGCCATGAGCGAGCACCGCTGAGCACTGGCGGTGGGGAGCCATGGGGACAATGTTCTAGCAGTACACAGAGCACAAACGTGTCTACAACTTCAGCCCAGAGCACAACTCTGTCTGAAGATTTGTCTAACCCCAGCACGGGGGCTGAACAGTGTCAACAAACAATTAACACGCTCCCAACCAACCAATTAAATCAATGGCAAGTGGGGAATTCCAGCAGACAACTCAGTTACTGTATTAGCAGCAAAAACGACTGTACACAAGTGCTGCCCCGAAGAAACACCCAGCAGGAAAAGCTGGGGCTCCTCGCTTCAGCACCCGCCTCCGCCACGAAGAAGAGCCTCAGCAGGAGGTGGGGACCAGCCTGGCCTTGAGGTCGTTGTCATGGTCCACTTTAGGTGGACGTGTGATGGTTCATTTTGCTGGGAGCTCACAGCCCTGCGGTGTGGAGGCCGGACTGACGCAGGACACGCAGGCCCCAGCATGACACACGGGGAGCACGCGTGCCCCTCCAGCCAGGCCCATGCCCCTCCAGCCAGGCCCGTGCCCCCCTGTCCAGGCCTGTGCCCCTCCAGCCAGGCCCATGCCCCCCTGGCCAGGCCTGTGCCCCTCTGGCCAGGCCTGTGCCCCTCCAGCCAGGCCTGTGCCCCTCCAGCCAGGCCCATGCCCCCCTGGCCAGGCCCGTGCCCCTCCAGCCAGGCCTGTGTCCCTCCAGCTAGGCCCGTGCCCCTCCGGCCACACTGCACATCCTGCCCGAGCTACTGTGGAGAGCTGCTTAGCTCGGAAAATTCAGAATCCACCTGCTCATTACGTGAGATAAAATAACTCTCACTTCAACGGGAGCCGACATGAGCCGAGAGAAAGAGCAGATGTGTGGAACGGGGGCTGTTTGATCCGTGCTTTGCTAGCTGTTGTATCAGCTCCTCTCGGGAGATGAGAAGGAATATTAGCCAGGAAATTACTTTCCAGTTAGTTCAAGCTGTGTTTTGCAATGCTGATTGAGGTGGAAGGTGACAGAAACAATTGCTAAATATCAATAATATTATGTACACAATTAAAATGCAGCCAAGAGTCTTTTAATACTAAACAAAATGAGGTTGTGAGCCCATGCAGGGTTTCAGTGATGTTGCTAGGTTAAATCTTCAACTCAGTGGAATATTTGAAAATGTAATTTTTGCTTCCTCCTCCAAATCCCTTTTAATATTCACAATTGGCTTCTCTGTGAGAGAATTCCAGCTCTGAAATGTTGTTTGAGCGGAGTAGCTAAGGATTATCTGTAATAAAACACTGTTATTCAGGACAAATCTCTATAGACATGTTTACTAAATAACTCTGATATTTCACAGAATAAATTACATTAATTAACAACCACAACAGCAACAAAAATAGGTGGTTAAACGTTTCAGTCGTGGCCATGATAAAGAAAAAAAAAATCAATGCAGAACCTTCTGTTGGAATAAACCCTTGAGATCCCAGCCAGGAGTCTGCGAAAGAGCGGGGGCAGCCCAGAACAAGCAGCGTAGGGAAGAAGGCAGCATGTCCCAGGGAGGGACCAGTCAAGGCTGGGACACGGTGCTGGGCAGGGCCCTGCCAGGCAGTCAGACGGCGTGTCCCTGGGCAGGAAGCAGAATGGTCCCCATGCCACCCCAGGTCCTGGCACAGCTCTGCTCAGCGTGCTATGCCAAGAGAGGATGTGCTTGGTCGATGGTCAGGGCGACAGTTTTCCCAGAGAGAGGCTTGTTCAGTAGGTCTGCTCCTTCTTCTGCCATTGATCCAGTGGTTGACTTGGACTGAAGTCAGTTCCCTCTCTGTGCATCTGTTTTTCTGTGGGCTCCCATCTCTGACTCTTTGCCAGGTGCTGAGAGCTGCAGCTCTCTGGCTGGGCTTGGCTCCTGTCTGTGGGGAGCTGCAGCAGGGCTGCTCTGCCTCAAGGGGGTTACTGGGTGCTCTCTAACTTCGAGTATCTCCAGTGATGGGCTTGGAAGCCTGACTTTCAACTCTGAAAACTGGAGGCTGTGCTTGCTCTTGCAGTAGGACAAGGAGAAGCCTTTGTTTTGGCTGGATCCTTCTGTCATTTTCAGTAGCAAAAATAAATGTGGTTTGCACAAGCTCTGAAGGGAAGGGAAAGATGTTATTCCTAAATTGTGCGTGGTGCTACTGGATATGATAAAGGACTGAATGAGTCAGGAAATGTAGCAATTTAGTAGCATAAAAAATAAATCAATAGTCATGCAGCAATATCTACAGTATTGGAACACAAGAATGTAGATGAAAGCCTGCGGGTCTGGGCGAGTTAACCCTTGCCTCTACCAGTCCCTCTCCTGGGCAGTGGCGGGGCAGATCTTCAGCGAGCCACCTTCGTCCCTGGGGCTGAGACCCGTGATCCCGGGCAGACAGAGGCCAGCGTTGAAGAGGGAGCAGCCACGTTCTTCACACACATGCAGGAGGATTTCAGCAGCTCCCAGCAGCTGTGGGTTTCATCCACTGCCCCAGCTGTGGTGGTGGCAGAGCCAGCATCTCAGACAAGGAACTGTCCCTAAGGAGACATCTCACCGTAATATCCGGCACGCGAGTGAGACTCTTTTCTCCTTACCACCCCTAAACACAAGCAGAAAACAGAAAGATCAAAGGAACTCCATTTCAGGGCAACATCACCTGTTCTACACATCTTCCACATCATCACAGGTGTGGTGGGAACACTCACACGTGCAGACCAGGTAAAACTCTGACAAGTTATCTGGACCTACTTCTAGTCCTTAGGAAGGACTTGTCTCACCAAGATATCCATAAATCAACGCATTCCCCCAGCGGAGGAAGAGAGCGGGACACCACTCTGGGGACTGTTCCTTCTGTGCATTGTACTCACCTTTCCTCTGACTAGATTTGATTCTTGTTTGACCCAGCTCTGATTTCAATAATGTGAAAATGCTTGGAAGAATATCATGCCAGGAAATAATATTTTAATCCTTTTTTCAGACATGGATTGGAGTTCCATCTCTGATATCAGTGCTATGCACATAGAGTTCACTGATGGGATTTGTGTATTTGGTCTTTGGGCTTCTCTGGTGATGGCATAATTCTTCCCCTGCTGATCAACATACCCAAGGGAAAACAAAGAGCTCTACAAATTGTAGGCATCTGAGCTGCCAGAGAGGTGGCTCGGAAAATTAGTCCTTCTTCAGAAAGGGCAGGAAAGAATTGTTCCTGCTTGGGAGGGAAAAAAGAAAAACTCTAATTTTTTACTAACACAGTAAAAAAAGGGCAAATGAACAATAAAGAGATTTACTTGTGCGCTTTGGGTACATAAATAAGAAAATACTCTTGTGGAGAAGGTGACATGCAGCATTTTTCTGGCTGGAGGTCTACATCCAGCAGCCCCCAAAGGCAGCAAGGACGAGGCTCCATCAGAGTCCCCAGGAAGAAGGGTTCTGGCTACCAAAATGTCACCTTGTAGTGCACCGCCAGACCCATCTGGCATCGTTCACCGCAGTATTCTCCCCTGCAGAAGCACACAGTCCTCTCTTGCCTGCCCCACAGAGCCTTCCCTGACACATGGGTTGGTCTTTGTGTCCCTCAGGACCCCAGAGGTCCCACACCACCACGGCTGTCTGCAGCTTTGCATTGCCTGGCAGGAAAGCAAACAGTTTGGACAGGGAAACACAGAGCGTGGCTCCTGGCAGCAGAGGAGAACAAATGGCCGTGATGACAAGCTACCACAGGATGCTCTGACTCAACAGAGCTGGGCTTCTTCACCACTCAAGTTATTTCCAAAGCAGATGTTTCCTGTGTGTGATTATTTCGCTGGTAAGTGCAGAACAGAGTAGGGAAGGCAGATGTTATCTTGACCTCTACTTTCAGGAGCCTGATGGCTGATTTTTATTTCCGGCACATAATCTGCATGTATTCATCAGGGAGATGATGAAAAAAAAGGACAGCAGCAGCGGTAGCAGCTGCACCCCAAAAAAAGTTTCTTTTTGCTTGTCTGAGTAACGAATACAGAAGAAAACATGGAATGACCTTGGGCTCCTTCCACCTGCTTGTGCATTTATTTTCTTTATTTCTGTGTTTCCTGTTTTCTCCTGACTTCCTGCTTCCTCTGCGTGTTCAGAGCATCCCAGGACACTCTACTAAGCACCGTGACCATGATGCAGTGCAGGAGTGGTGCTGAGCCACAGGCAGTGCTTGGGGACCCCAGGAGGTGAGCCACCAGCCTGGGACCTAGTTCTGATCCCACCACAGTTCTGCGGGGAGGATGATTTTCCAAGGCTGGTGTCTGAGCTGTGACCAAGGGACCCCATCCTGGGGGGTGCAGAGGGCTCTGTGGCAGCCCAGCAGCCTCCCCCCACACCATCCCTCTCCAGCCGCTGCTGGGCTGAACAGAGTGAGGCTGAGGCCACCCTGCACAAGCCCTGTCTGCACCTTCCCTGCCAGAACACCTCGGGCCACCATGGGAGATAAATGCCTCTGAGCAGGTTTGTGCCCACCATTTTCAATCAAGGAACCACCATGTTCCTGTAAGGTATCGTGGGCTTACTCCTTTGTGCACAGACAGGCTACCACAAACCACCAGTCACTTCAGAAAGCACCCATTAACGTACTGGCTCACTAGCTTCTGTATTCCAGTGCTGCAGATGGCCACCAGCACAGGGGACCCCACCCAAGGACCAGCAGCGCGGTCGCCCAGGGCCCTGCCACCTGAAACACCTTCCCTCGCGCAGCGCCCTGTTGCTGCACGTGAAGAAGCATCTATCCCCCTGTGCAACAATGAGAGCTGGGAGGGATGTTTGACAGGGCTGGCTGGGATCCATGCTGCTCTCAGCAGGGGTTGCCTTAAAACTGAATGGGAAACAAATCTGCTTCAGAAAAAAAGAAAAGAGGATTTCAGTCAGCACAAGGTCAACCAGGTCAGAGCTCCTGTCAATGCAATGAACATGGAGCAAGGCAGATTCAGACAGAAGAGAGAAGGGGAAGAACAAACTGCTCAGGGTCAAGACAATGCCAAGATTTCTGGTCTTGGGATCTGATGAAGGTCTAAATCTGGAGAAGCCAGAGGAGCTACTAAAGCTGGCCAGAGGAGCAAGCCTCTTCTCAGCAGGAGCAGAGTCAAGACGGACGCAGCCACAGGGACTCAGCAGTGTTCCACCTGCCTGCAGGTGCCCATGGTGCTCCCTGACTGCCCGGCACGAAGCCCGTGCCCCCTCGACACTCCTGCAGGGGCAGGGGAAACCGCTGCAAGCACCCAGTGCTCTGATAAACCACTGCAAGCACCCAGTGCTCCCACACACAAACCGCTGCAAGCACCCAGTGCTCTCACAAAC
>VXBZ01006792.1:52196-77923 GCA_013399135.1 Heliornis fulica
CCCCAGCGCGCCCCCACACAAACCGCTGCAAGCCCCCAGTGCTCTGACAAACCACTGCAAGAACCCAGTGCTCTGATAAACCGCTGCAAGCACCCAGTGCTCCCACAGACAAACCGCTACAAGCACCCAGTGCTCTGATAAACCGCTGGAAGCACCCAGTGCTCCCACACACAAACCACTGCAAGCACCCAGTGCTCCCACAGACAAACCACTGCAAGCACCCAGTGCTCCCACAGACACGCCGTCACTGAGAGCGGGATGACTCAGCCTGAATGGTTTCAAAGCTCATGCACCAGCCGTGGAACATCCTGAAGGGCTTTATCTGCCTCGGTGTGACGCACTGAGCAAGGAAGCGCGATCGTTACCGCAAGGAGAGGCACTTAGCAACACCTCCGATCACAAACTTCAATTGTCTCACATAAGCACCCTAATACGGATTTAATAAGATTGCCTATGTTAATTATATATCCATTTATTGTTAAAAGAGCACTGAAGATTTAATAAGAGATAAATCCAGATGTCTCCTAATTAGCTGAAAGCTGCATGAAGTGTGGAGGGTGAAACTCGCGCATCACCAGTCGGCGTCAGTCCCACGCGGGGTTGACTTCTGCTCAAAGCCTGGGGCACAGGCCCTGCGCGGGTCTGGCCGCAGCGCGCAGGCCTGGCTTCACTGCTGGCTTCACTGCAATGCATAACCACCTCTGCACCAACACTAGCTGCTTGCACAGAGGTTTTTTTCAAATCAATTTAACGCTTCACCTGCAATTCACCACCAATATAATTAGATCCAGATTATGCATATTCAACTATTACTCACTCTGACTGCTGCTGCTCAGCAACATGACATTTGAACAGGAGAAAATAAAACAAAACTTCCCTTCAACACATGAATGGAAATGTTAAATTCTAACAGGTGCTGTGTGGAGCACCCTTCTTCACTTGCAGTCAGGCTTATCAGACCTGCTAGGTGTGAGACAGTCCCTGATGAGGCCAGGGACGGGAGGAATCACAGATCTATGATCTGGCTTCCTTCCCACGGAAGGCCAAGCAAGGATCAGTCACCTTGACCTTCAAAGGACCAGACAATCTGCTGCAGAGCTTTCTAGGCCAAGAAGACATGGGGAATAAGCATTTGTCTATGCTTTAGAGTAAAAGCTTGGATCTAAATGTGTGTGGGGTGAGAGCTCTCATTTTGCTGGACTGGATGGTTTGTACAAGTACCTTGGTGCAGTGGTGCTGAGCGCAGGAAGCGGTGCAGCACTGCACTGCCAGTTCAGGGTGGTGTCAGCTCCCCTCAACAGGATGGGAAGAAATAAAAGACATAAAAAAAAAAAATCAATGCCTTCCTGGAGATGTTCTATGATTCTAATCCTTCTCTCCCTCTTCTCATATAATTATTTATATCACTTTGTCTCAGTTTGGGTTGATACAACTGCAACTGTGCTCACTGCTGTGAGCATCCCCTCATTAATACTATTAATTGCTAATAACACACAACAGAATAGCTATTCTTTCCACCCCAGCATTGTTTTAACGGTCATTTGATTTGGTGAATCGATTTTTGAAAGTAACACATGATATTAATTAATCATAACAAAATGCCTGGAAATTGGATAAGGAGAGAAGACAAAAAATATGTAGGCTGCCTGATGAGCAGAGCTGTCAGGTGGCTGAGATGGGCACTGGGTCACACTGTCTGCAGGCACGACGAGCCTGGCTGGCCAGGCCAGGAGGCAGAGCGCAGGAAAGCAGGATTCTCACAGCATAATCGAAGACACCAGACTCGTGATATGGGAGTGTCATGAATTTTGTCATGTAAGATGCTTGCTGAAGTGATAACAATAAGGCATCAATTATCATTTCAAGTTTCTCTGCCTCTGATGGGTTCAGTTTCTCTGCTTTCTTGCCTCTGTTTTAAGTTACTCACCTGAATTTAGAGTCCCTGAGTGGGATTCAGAGCCCTGCAGAGCCAACAGACACCACTGTCACCTTAGAAACCCGCGCAGGAGCCCTCCCTACTGTCTTGCTCGTCACCACCTCAGCAGGGTGACCTGGGTCTGAGTGAGAAGGTGCAGATGGGCAGCAGCTCCCCATGTTCTGGGACAGGCTGCCCAGGGGGGGTGTGGAGTCTCCTTCTCTGGAGACATTCCAGACCCGTCTGGATGCTGACCAGTGTGACCTGCTCTAGGGAACCTGCTTCAACAGCGGGGCTGGACTTGATGATCTCTCGAGGTCCCTTCCAAACCTTATAGTTCTGTGATTGTGTGAGGCTCTGTGTGCTGGCTGACTTGTCTGCCACCCCTTGAGTGAAATTGCTCACTAAGGTAAGAGGGGGTCTAAAGTGCTCCAGGAGGATGTACTGACAAGCTCAGATCACTTACGTGACTTTGGAGACTTCAGAGTAGGTCCTCGGGAAGGAATGGTGTTTCTGAAGCAGTGTGCCTCTAACTCCAGCTCTGCTAAGCGTAGGTGGTCTCACTGCAAAGCACAGGGACTTTATTTAGACCTCATGCAAGTGAAATTAAGTCACATTACTCCAAGCAGGCAGGCGTTAGAGAGTTTTGACTTGAATATCAAAAACATCCACATAAACCAATATTTGTTAAACAAAGAGACATTCAGAGTTAGCCTAGCTCATGTTAACAGAAAAAGAACATGCAGGGGAAAAAAGAGGAAATCAAGCAAGCAAGAAAACTTGATATAAATCAAATCTAAGCACTCCACCAATCATCAGCTCTCTAAATCAAGAAATCTGGCAGATTTTCCAGCTGAGAATCAATCTTCCTGTCTGTGCAGTAAATACTGTAATCCTTTCTCCAGCACAGTACAGAAATGCAACCACCTCATGCAAGATTTAGTGAAAAACATTCTGCAGACTGTTGCATGATGCGGTTCCAAATGGTTTTAAAGAAGAGGTCAGAGGAGTTGGTACAGCTCTACCCTCCTGCTCTGCCCAAAACACCACCTCTGCCACGGCCGTTGCCACACAGGCAGCGCAGGCCTGAGCTGTCGCCTCCCTCTGCCCACCTGGACGCCTCAACGCAGCTGCAGACATCCCAGCCTTGCCCTGCTCTGAAGGACAGGCAGACCTCAGGGTACCACCACCCAGCATTTACTGGGGGGAGCAGAAACACGCAGGAGGTGACGTGGCCGCAGCCGCGCCCCGGGCAGCCCCTGCGGGGATGCCTGCAGGGCCCCAGCAGAACCGCAGCAAGCCGGCACTAGCGCAGGCCCAGCGCAGCACAATCGCCAGATGTGCACACACCAGGATACTGCTTTTTCCCCCGCAGGACTCAAACTCCACCCTGTGCAAAGCTCAGAGTAGAAGCACAGCTGCAAGCAGAGTTTGTATAAAGCCAAACTTGGCCTAAGCTGCCACCACCATACACTTCCCACAACTCGGAGCAGATTTACTTGTGCTTATGTCACTGCCCATCTGCCAGACACCTACACCCCCAGCAACTCAAACAGCAGGAGTGTGTTTTCAGGGAGTCTGGAGAAGCTTTTCTGATGAAAGCAGACTGCTGTGACATCAGGACTCCCAATCTTTAGGGGCGTTTTTCCCTCCTCTCGTATTTGACAAATGGAGCTTTCCCCAAGCAGTGAACTTCGTGGAGTCCTCCAGGAGACGAGAATGCTCCAGTTCCCACTCCGTGGTACCCATTTCCAGTTGTTGCCAGCTTAGACTACACCCCCTCAGCTCTTGGGGGTGGTAGAGATGCTGCTGAAATCTCAAAGAGGCTGAGGTACCCAAAGAGGCAAAAGTACCCCAAAAGCAAGGACGGGAAAATAAGTAGGGAGCCAAAGCTAAAATCCCCTGTCCCCCCATGCACTGCTTCTGCCTCCCCCAGCTACCTCAGGGTGCAAATCAAAGGCTCAACCTTCTGAGGACCAAACTGGGATGGGATAGGAAAGGACACCACGAACAGTCAACATCACTGGAAAATGACCCCTGAATTCTCAGTACAATAATTCAATGCTGCTAGCACTGGACTGTGTTCATGCAAGAAGAAATTCAAGTGATTTCACAGAAAGAACCCTGAGGCAGCAGGTAAAGGGAGAGGAAAAAGCCCATCACGTTAAGGAGCTACTGTCGAGTAAGCCACCACAACCGAGAGCTGAGGTTTGTTCGGGGCACTTTTAAAGCACAACAGTGAACCAACAAAGGTAATTCCTCTCTTCCCCACTGTTTCAGGTCCACAGGACTTCTGCACGTGCTCACAAGGAGGCAGCTGTTCTGCTGGCTGTGGTGTGTGCTGCTGTCGCTCCGCCGCTCCCGGGCTCTCAGCGTCATTTACTAAGCTGCAGAGCTGGCAGCAGCGCAGAGCTGGGACCCTCTGGAGTATGAGAGTTCCTGACACTCGGTGTTAACACTGGTATCCTGGATGGACCCTGGTTCGTTTAATTATACCCCTGTGCTCTCTAATCCCACCACTGTTAGCTGGGAGGATGATCTCCCCCTGCCTCCCCAGCCATGACCTCGCCTGCTCTGCACCGCGGAGCAGCTGCCGCTCCCAGTGCCGGGGCAGCCGCACTTCAGTGACGGTGGATATGGCTGTGCCCTCGCCCACAGAGACCCTGTTCTATGCGTGCTCCAACACCAGAGCTCTTGGGGCTAAGAGCTGCACTGCGTACCCGTGGCGCACCGGCGAGAGGCCACGCTCGAGCAGCGGTGTTCAGGCTCAGCATCACGGAGAGCCCAGAGCTCTTCCTCCAGTTCCGCTGAGGTCAGCGCCCAGGCAGACGCGCTGCCACGGCCGCAGAGCTGTGGCGTTGGAAGCCATCGCGCTTTTCCAGCCGGCCGGGCGGGCAGGAGGCAGCGGGTCGCGAACGAGCTTCCTCACTTGACCTTCGAGGGAGAGAACCCGCGAGGAAACTGCAGACACACGTTGATGCCGGTGAGCAGGAACGGAGGCCAGGATGAGTTCTGGCCTTCCTGCTTATCCTGTAGCTTCTCAGGAACTTACAATGAGAGCTCGAGTCAGTTTGCTTTGTATCAAGGATAGTCTGTATGCCAGAGAGAAGAGCTGAGGTTTGATTTTCCTCCAAAGTATATATGGTAGTACAGCAAATGTGTCTGTAAAGCAGCAGAAGGGGATCCTGCAGATTTATTTTTTTCTGCGCTGGTGCAGCTGGTTACTCTTTTTCCAAAGGGATATATATCTTTGTCTCAGTTTTCTGCATGCGTTTTCACTTTCTCAGAGACCACAGGAACATATTTAATGTGAAAGTGCCGTGAGAGTCTCCGTGGCGTTGCAGTGCAGATGTGTCACCTTCCCCACAAGCTGGGTCTGCCCATCGCCCAGCAGGAGTACGCAGGGACCTGGTGACCTTCTTTCAGACGAATGTGCAGTAAAGATGGGACCTGAGCTGGTGATCAAAAATCAGCAAGAACAATTTCCTTTAAAAATTAATTACTGCTGACATCTAATACAATTGTAGCATGCAGGCAGACACCAGCAATTAATTCATCAGCAGTTTTTTTAAAAAAAGAGAGTATTGATTTGTTGTTCCTCATAAACCTGGAATATTAGATTGAGGATGAGACAATTACATACAGCAAGGGAAGAAAATTGGCCTTCATGAATAAGACAAATGGAAAGGAGTCTGGGTGCCTCTGTTTTTCCTACCAGATACCTGAAGCCCTGTTAGGGTCACTGCCCTGGAAAGGCACATCCAAAACAGCATCTGAAACATTAAGTCTCTCCAGTAAATAAACAAATACATAAATAAATTGAGCAGTGCTACTGAACCTGCAACACACACCCTGCTGTGTGTGACCGTGTGACCAACACGTTGCAGGGGATTCAGATGCAGCGACAGCAAGTTCTGTGAAAAGGATTTTCCAGGAGACTGCTGCAAGAGCCTGTGGGGCTCCCTTTGCTCCCTCCAATCTCCCCAGCACATTTCAAAGAAACATGTATTGTCCACAGCTTTAGATTTAGTTCTGAAAAATAAGGATTCAAGGGCATTTTAAAATAAAGTGCTGAAGGGACACGTGCTCCCTTCCCAGAAGGCCTCCACGAGGCATCCCAACCTTTGGGGCATTATCTGAGGTCTGATCCAGACATCTCTGCTGACTGAAGGAAAAGGTTCCTGCTGAAAGATGCTCCCCCTGCTCCTTGAGAGCCCTCTGCCCCACGTCCACATCCCTGGTGGGGCTGAGCACAGGCACCCCCCTGCCCTGGGCAGGACCCAGCCCTCTGCCCGGTCATCGGACGCTGCCGGCTGCCTGACCCCCGCCTGCCACCCCTCGGGTGAGCACATGGAGGTCTCTGAAGGAAGAACGTGCCACCTGGGCAGTGAGTATCACCTCTGGTTACACAGATGTGATGGCAGCACGGCCAGGCACACACAAATCCCCAGGAAGCAAACACTGGGAGCTCTGGAGCCGGCTGTTTCCATGGATGCAGGGCCGGCCTGCCTGCCAGAGCTGGCGGCCTGAAACACCTTCCTCAGGCTGGAATTCACCTCTGCTCCTCTGTGCGGGGTTTTAATCCTCCAATTCCCATTTCTGTTCCTGCCAGTAGCAATGCAACAGACACTCTCTGTGTCCTGGCACTGTCAGTGGGAGTTCTGTCCTCCAGCTCCCTCGACAGCTCTGTAGAGCCGTGGTCCCTCAGCCTCAGTCATGAGCCTGGTCTGCTGCTGTTACAGCCTGCAGCAGGACCGTCCCTGCACACAGCCTCTCGGCCCAGCAGAGCCAGGGAGTCCCTTGGGGTGAGGGCTCTGCCCCGTTTCACACTGTCTGAGGACCAACTGGGTGGTGAGCAGAGGTGCAGGCACCTCTCTGTGCTGACATGTGCTCTGAACAGACAGGGCCACCCACGTAACTTGACTCTCAGACTTCATCTGCTGGTCCAAGTCTCTCTGTGTTTCCAAACTGTGGCTGTGCCTCCACCGACGCGCAGTGACGCAGGGAGCGAACGATGCTTTTAAAACACCCGACCCAGTGACTCCATGCCTCTGGGAAGGTGTCTCTAAGGAGTCCCAGGGAAGAAGCATTCTCCATACCGGCCTTTTTAAACTGTCACTTAAGATTTTTGGTCCCTGAGACACCTGCAGTTGCACAATTAGCCAACCTCTAGGTCCACATTCAAGTGAATGTGGGGGAGATTTTCAAGCAAGTCTTTCAATGTCACCTGCACTCCACCACCTCCATCTGCTCTGCAAACTATCCCCTGGAGACCAAAAAGCTGTCACCTCCCTGATTTACACGACAGGCCCAGGAACAGATCACCTTGCCCGCTGAGCATCCAGGGCACTGACAAACAACCCAGCAGCACATTTTTGAGGAATTAAAGCCTGACTCAGTAAAACAAGGCTCCATTAGTTCAGTTGTTTACCTGCTGCTAAGATGAGCTGTCTGTCTGTCTGTCTGTAAGCTCAGTTGCATCAGCAACTGGGCGGTACCATCTCTGTCACAGAAACTGCCTGCTGGGGAAGCACCGAGCCAGAGCAGCCTCGTCAGAAAGCGTCTGAGCGCTGCTCGCTCAGCAGGGCTGGACTCCAGGTTTTCTTGGACACATGTACTTCCCAAAGCCAGAAACATATTTCCCAAGAAGGGTTCCCCGTACCACTTCCCACTGCGGTCGGCAGCAGTCTAAGGCTCCCTGAGAAGATGGTGCACTTCCAGAACGATGCTGGAGATATGTGGTGGGAACAGGAGGGAGCCCCAGCACAGGTGGGTTGTGCCCTAGCCCTGACACCTGTCATGTTCAGATCAGGGGTCCTTTTGAGGCTTCTGCTCCTTCATCTTCCTTTCCTTTCTCACTAAAAGTAGAGAGCTGCTTTATGGCTGGCAGCTCAAAGACATCTTGTTTCTTGCCCTTTCAGTGGTTTAAGTCTAGGTGACAAAGACTGATGAGCATCTGAACCCTGTGGGATGCTGTCACCCACATCTTGCAGCACCAGGAACCCCATCCCACTTTCCTCAGAGGTGTGAATATCTCCTTTCAGGAGCACAGTGTGTTTGCTTCTGCAGCACTGGGGGAGAGTACTGCAGTCGGAGGATGTGTCTCGTGGCTTTTTCCTCCACCCCAATGTTGCAGTATCCTGTCTCCACAAACCACCCAGGCCACTTCTTTACAAGCCTGAGGTACAGTCTTTCCTCCACAACACCTCCCACACCACCAGCAACTCTAGAAGCAAGTACTGTTTTCAGCAGTGACTCAAGCAGGTTTGGAGGTGGGAACAAGGATTGTCAAACACACAATCTCCAGGGAGGAGCCTTCCCCCAGCTCGAGCAGGTCACCCCGTGCTGACTGCCCAGGACCACCAGCAGCTGGGTTTGAGCATTGCCAAGGGTGGGGATCATACCACCTCTCTGGTCAGCCTGCTCCACGCTCCGACCACTCCCACAGTAAAGAAGTTTCTTCTCTGATGCTCCATGTAATTTCCTGCATTTCCATTTGTACCCATTCCAGTCACAACACTGGAAGACAAATTTTGGAGCATTTGTTGTGTGCTCAGATTGCAATGCAGAGCCAGCAGATCTACCCCCAGGACTCCCTGGAAAGGAGGAATGCAATCAAGGGGAGCGCTTGTTTTCACGTTACCTGCCGAGAGAACCACTCTTCACTACCCAAAATAATCCTGCTCCAAGAATCATGCTGAGAGCAAAGCTAATGGGCAGAAAAACCCAACCTGCTCTGATTGCATGGGCAGGAAACCTCCGTTTCTCCAGGAAAGGGAATGGGTGCTTGGCAGCAAAGAGCACCAGCACCCCTTGTTGGGTCCTTTCTGTACCACCCTGGGCCGGCATTGCCTCTGCGTGCCCTGCAGCCGCCCGGCCAGACCTGCCTGTCCTCAGGGACCCTGGCAGTGGGTGTGGGGCTGTCCCCTGGGCTCCACACCTCCGAGAGCAGGCCCAGCCCTGGTGGTAACTCTCACTCCAGGGCTGGGAGGTTTCCCGGCTGGCAAGGTGCTATGCCCCTGCAGAGCAGAAGACCCAGGAAGCCCCAGCACATTCCTCCCACACCCAGAGCAGAAAAACACTTGTCTGGACCTCAGCCCGCTTACTCCTGCACACAGATCTACACTAGCATCATGCCTGGTCTCCTGCTCCAAGGTTTGGGTCTTCTCCAGGGCTCAGTCTCCTCCTCTGGCAAAGGCCAGCAGAAAGCTCCAGCAAAAAAGTCCCCAAAACAGGGACGAGATGCAAATAGATCTTAACATTTCTCTGGAGAGGGGAATTTAATTTTCAGGTACAGTCCTGGCTCCCTATAATGTTCATAGCAAACTAAACAGGGAGTTTTTATGCTGTTCCTCAGCTGTTGACGTTCTCCATTTCTGCATACACAAGTTACAATATATCCCCACTCCAGCCGACCCCTGCGTGGCAGAATTACAGTTTCCAATAAACGCGGTTCCAGGGAAGCATCTGACCTAATTCCACAGCCCAAGTCAGCGTATGTATTTAAATACCCCATGAGATCACAGCCTCAATTTCTATACTATGCATTGTTCCGTAATTAACAAGCAAATTGATAAAGAAAAGTACCCAGCCAGGACGGAGGGGGAAGTGCAAGCAGCTCTTTGCCCCACTCTGCNATCTAATGTGAAAATAATTCCTTATTTCCCTTAAGATAGCAATGTAATGAGAAAACAGCCCCCCCTGCACATCAGCTGGCCTTACAAAAGCGTCATGCAGTACCTCTGGCACACGTGGCTTCTGGGTGCCACCCCCGGGGCACCAGCCCCGGCCCAACGGGTCAGAGCAAGGGCCGCTCCGGCCCTTCTGAGTTATTACTGTGGGTTGTTCTGCGCAGGAGGCCAAAGCTGGTGGCTCCCCTGGGCAGCCAGAGGCATTTCCCACTGAAACACAATTTTTGTGCTTGGACCACAGCAACAGAAGATGCAAAAGCGTGAAATCCACACGCTTCCGCTGCCACCAGGGCCTGAGGGTTTCCCTCCCCAGCCCTGCCTGGTGCGTGGATATGGCTGTGCCCTCGCCAAGGCCGGCAGAGCCAAGGCAGCACGAAGCATCAGTGCCACCAGTCTCCTGTCAGGCACCCACCTTGAGAGCCTCCATCTGCCCCAGCACCTTGCCTGCTGCTTTGCAAAGGGGGCCTGGCTGCAGCTGCCCAGGGTGCAGAGCACGAGCAGCTCTGCAACACACAGTTGGTCCCAGCGCTCCGGTTCCATCTCTGTTCCAGCATCTGCCACTGCCACATTGCCTTGCACTTTACAAACAAAACTAATCAGAGAGCTCTTGCCAGAGACTGGGTTGGGGAAGGAGAAGGAAGAGGAATTAAAAGCATATTGAATATTCATTCAACAATGAATTCGCGATTCTGCTTAGCAGCAGTTCATCTTGTGGAAGTATATTTCAAAGTGAAACTTCAGCATCAAGGTGAGTATTAATTATGCTGCTGTTGGATTTTTCCCAGATCTCATTTCCAAGTCATACTTCTGCAAATTCTCCTACACAACTAAACTTACTGCCGAGGCTGGACGGAGAAATAACAAAGGTGAGCTTTATACACGTGGGGTGTGTAGCAAATACTAAAGATCTGTAAAACGCCAAGTCCACAGCAGTTTAACAAATAACTACAACAACTACTGAATCCAGAGGCTCTCCAGGGCATCCTGGTTTCGAGGGCAGCTTTTAGCTGGGACACAGCCTCCGTGCCCAGTATGGCCCTCGAGGGTGGCTCCTCTCATGCTGCCCTGCCCTGCTCCAGGGCACCCACTGCAACCGGTCTGGGCTGTCCCATCCTGTCCGTGCCCGTCCCCGGTGCCTCCTGGGAGGAGGAGAGGACCAGGGCTGTGGCAAGGTTACAGAGGAGGGATGGGGTCTGGCTGGGAACCTGTGCCTTCATCACCTGCTGCTGCCCACAGAAGCTGTGTATGGTCTGTTGGCTGTACAGCACCTGGACCGATGTCAGGGCTGGGTTTGCACTGACCTCCCAAGCACTGATTTGCTAACAAAACGTCTTCTTCACTCAAAACTATTCCCCAGCTTTTCAGAAACCAAGTCCCACTTCCCTGTCATTACCCATGAATTGCAAAGCACATGTACAAAGAAAATAAGAAGAGTCAGTTTTTATGGAGAAGCTGCCTTAGGGGTTTAATTCAAAATGATTGTCTTCAATTTTATTAAAATCAATAGGAGATTTTATTACAGTATAAATTAAATGAGAGGCTATTTGCTCCTCAGACACCAGAAGCAATAGTAGGAAAATCGCTTCAAGCGATGATACTCATCCAGATGTCGTCGCTAATGTTATCTATGTGCCAGTGTGGAGTTTCATTTCTTTTTCTGTCTTATTTTTTCATCCTTAAACACCAGGAATAGTTCACAAAATGTGACTAAGGCTTACAGGTGATACAGAGATATTTTTAAAGGATCAGGCTTGTTGAAACACTAGAGAGTGGAGAAAGGACCTGAAAAAATGACTGAGGTCTGTAGGAAATGTTCTACAGTGGGTGATTAAAGATCTCGATGCGTTTAGTTTATTAAAAAGAAGGCTAAAGGTGGCTTGATTACAGGATATTAACATGTTCCAGGGCGAAAAATACAAGGAGCTAAAAGTGTTTCACCATAGCAAACAGCAATGGCACCAGCAGCACGCACCCGGCGACGGTGCTGGGCCGAGGCCCCGGCTCTGCGGGCAGCCCCGGCGCTGTCCCACGAGCACGTGCCGCGTGTGCTGGCCGGCGGCCGCGGGCAGAGCCCAAGAGCATCTGGAAATCCACACAGATGTGCCACAGGCCACGCAGCTGGGGTGGGCCAGCAGCCTAAAGGAAGGGAATCAGGCTCAGGTTTTGCCAGCAGCACCCATGGTCTCCCTGGGCTAGACAGCCGATAAAGTGTCTGGTAACGGTGCCGGTTTGAGAACTGAAGTTTCCAAAACTAGAGTAGGAAGCTGAGGTGTTGATTGAAATGCCGGGATGCTGGTGGTGCTCCAGGGAAAACCTGAAATGCTGCATTACAGCAGACATGAGATAAGCTGCAATAATGCCAATATTCTGTCAAAGTTGATCTAATAATCACTTAAACTGGACTTAAGCGCCTGAAAGGTTAATGTGGTAACAACTCATTTTGCCAAGCTGCCATATATCAGTAGACAAATCATTTAAATAAATATATATACACTCAAAAGAGGGTCAGCAGGGCCCTGTAAATGCAGGTCAGGTTTGAAAAGCTGCCAGTTACTGTCACTCCCAAGGGAGAAATTGATGCTGGGCTGATTTGCATATGGAGAAGCTGGTCCTAAATGCCAAAGACAGAAAAATTAAACATATTCAGCAGACACATACGCGATATTTAAAGTTCATCCCAAAACATGATACCAGGCTAAAGCATCCCCAGCCCCTCACACACCTTACAGGCTCTGCAGAAGTGCCTTGGGCCAAGGTCTCTGTGCTCACCCTAAGGCCACAGGCACACATGGGCACCAAGGGCCATCCTGTTTTGCCCAGTTGCTAACCTGAGCCTGCAGACCCGTGCAGCTGCCAGCATCTCCCATCAAAGCAGGGTGATGCTGGCAGGAACAGGAGCGGTTCCTCCAGCAGAGCTGGCAGCTCCTCCACCGGCTGGTATCGAGCTGGCTGACCAGTGTGCCCGTGGGTCCCCACAGCCAGCTGAAACACGGTGGCTGGAGGCAGGGGACTGCTACGACAGTCCTGTGCCCACAGGGGCAGAGCTGGCGCCGGACCTTGGGTACCTCCAGGGGCAGGGCTTAGCTGGAGGAGTTGGTGCAGAACAGAAGCTGCAACCCCTGCTCTCACCACCTCCTGAATCTGCTGCCCTTGGACAAACACTGCAGAAGATGGTGAGAGAAGGTCAGGGGAGGTCAGGGATGCTGTTGGCACCCACAGCCTGAGCAGTGACAGGGAGGAGGGTGGTCCCATGGACTTCATGCACCTAAGTATCACCCCATCTGCACCCAAGTGCCAGGAGCTGCCACCACCCAGAGCTGGTGTCTTCAGGTCTCTACACAGCCAGAGCCTCCCAGCAGGCACTGCCTTTATCGGGCTTTATGTCATGAGGCCTCAACACCCAACCATCACCTCTAAACTCTATCATCACCATCACTGCAATCATATATAGCAATTAGCATCTCCAGGACCCCAGTAAAGCACAATGAATCCCTGATACAACTGCTAGAAATTAGACACAGCAGATGTGCTCGCCCCTCCTATGCGCTGGATGCTGATGGGAGCTAAGGACTGGCCGAGCTACTAGAGGCAGAGCCAGTGGGGACAGCAGCTGGGCCAGCTTCCCACACAGACTCCTCACCAGCTCTGTCTGAGCCCTTGCAAGCTTGGACAGACACATTTCCAACTCTGGCAGTGTCGCTGCCAGCTCCACTGCCACAGGAACACATCGCTGCCCGCCCCGAGCTCAGCGGCTGCGCGTCCCGAAGGACTCCCAGCCCCGCTGCTACCACGGGCGGAGTGCTGGGAAAACCTGTTCCTCCTGAGAACAATCCTGCTTGTGTAGCGTTTATTCTCTGCAGATGCTGTGCCTTGTTCTTTCTTTAATTAGGGTATTTGCATAAAAAACAGATTTCTGCATCCAAAGTTTATCAGTTCTAGCTGAGGTTTTGTGCAGGGGTGGGTGTTTTCCTGTCTTCTGAAATGGGTTTGGAGACAGGATTGTTTTTATGTTGCCAATCATGGTGTCCATGTGGAAGGATGTGTCTCCTCCACACGCTGACAGGTGATTACACGGCCATCCCGTCCCCATGCAGAGGCCGCTGGGATAAGCAGGTAGCACAGAGGTGATGAAGACCAAACCCTGAGCAGCAGAAGCAAACAGAACTGGCCAGGCTACGCTGCAGTAACACCGGCTGAGGACGGATCCTGCCCTCTCCTCCTCCCAGTCCCTCCTTGCACAGCCTCTGCAGCTCTGGCCAACCCTCAGGTTTCTCCCTTATCTCACACTGTTCTTACAGGTGAGAGTGCCCACACTGGGACAGGTGCTGGCCCCCAGCATGCCTGCCATCACGGGGGAGGAGCACTCGGGATTCCAGCACCTGAGAGCCCCCGCTTCTGGCTCCTTCAGAAGCCTTACATACAGTGATGCTGATCACCAAAAAACCCACAACCAAACCCCAGCACAACTGCAAGCACAGAACCCAAAGCTACTTCCCCTCTTGTGTTCACAAAATCCACCCTGGATTTTTACACAACGGGTTGGCAAGTCACATCCATCCCCAGAAGGGACAAGAAGTCTGAAAGCTGCAGCTGCACAAGACGACCTGGATGCAATTTCATGAAAGTCACTTTGCACATAACTATGTTCTGTCCACTAGGACAGAAGAAAGACAGCTTAGTCCCACATGCTTTTCCATACTCCCCTCACACCAACAGTCTTCTGCCTCATTCGACACTTTCCAGCACAAAGCCAACACCTCATCCTGCATTTGGGAAACTTGTGTCCCACCCTCACAACCTCCGTTACATGTCTGAATGCACCAGTCTGCCATGGGGCCTCAAGCTGGCCTCCCCCACACTCCGTGGCCACCATGGGGACCTCAGGCCCACTGCCAGCCCCACACCCTCTCACCCTGCAGGAACAGAGTGACAGTGGGACCCCTCTCCGTGCCGTGCCCAGGAGGAGCTGGGGCCGAGCCTCAGACCCGAGTGGCCGTGCAGCTCATCCCGGAGCGTCCCCGTCCATCCGTGAGCCCACGGTGCCCCATGTGCTCAGAGAGCCGAGCGTGCAGGGCAGAGCAGGCTCTGCAGGGGATCAGCTGCCAGCCCTGGGAGCACAGCCCGTCACCCTCCCCCATCTCTCAGTACAGAGCCGGTGCCGGCGGAGAGCAGAGCGTGAGGCAGCCACAGCCCTTCCGCAGGGATGCGCCGCTGCGGCCTGGTCCAGCTACAGCCTCGGCACCAGGCCCCTCCAGGGCTGCTCCCGGGGCTGGGGAGGAAGCAGGCACCGCTTTTCCTCCCCACACCGAGCAGAGCCACCCAGCACAGGCTCGAGCTGTTCTCTATCTCATCTTATTTCCTATTTTAAATCACTGAGCTGAAAAGGCTGTTTCTAATGAAAAGTGACGAGCTGTTTGTTGGAAATGTGACAAGTAAGGTCCCTTGTAAAAAAGGAAAAATTCTGCAGGCTATTAGAAGTGACATGTCAGATACAAACTGGATTATGGGCACAGTGAAGTAATTATTTCATAGAGAGATACCATTAAAACAGTATGCAGCACGTTCCAAAGCCCTGATAGACAGGTAGCAAGCACAGGAAACTGACAGACAAGAGCCCAATCTGTTAAAATGGGGCAAAGCTCTCACAGAGGTACCCAGAGACGTTGTGGGACCACCAAACTCTGGGTGCTGGACCCCTCAGGACACCTGCCCTCAGGTGTCTGCACCCCTGGGACACCAGCTGAGGCTCCGCTGAGGAAGAGCTGGTGGGAAGCTCCAATCATTAGAAGTCTGGACCAGGGAGGATGGCAAAAAATAACTGTGTGTCCCAAAAAGCAATTGATCCCGTTATGTCTGAGAGATTGGAGGTTCCCCCAGAGAACAGTAGAGTGGAGCTGTACAGAGAATTGATTTCTTGGCTCACTGACCAAACAGGAACAATAAACGTTTATTTTTCCAGGTAATACAAAGTTGGAAAATGCATAGCTGAAACTGAATGAAACATCTTGTTTACCAGCTACAGTTTATGGGTTTGTTTTTCTTTAAATGAAACCAGAATTGTGTTTGCCCTGCCTGGAGACTACAGTTTATTTCTTAAAGCGTGGAAACAAAAGTGCTTCAACTTTTTAAAAAACATAGATGGCTTCCACCAAAGTAATGTAACATTCTCAACACAGGTCTGACTAACTGCAACCACTCCAAGCATGATTTTTTTTTGAGAAAATACTGGATTTAAAAGGAAAAAATAATGAACCAATATAATCACTTGAGGAAAAAGCAAACTCCCAGTAGGAATCAGCTGGTTTTTAGCTACCAGGCTAGAATCAGTCACACCCACAGGATCTTACCCCGTCCTTCCTGGCAGCTGGAAGAATGGCAGTCAAACAAGTGCTGGAAGGCTCCCGGGCTGCCTGGGGACTTCCCATCAGACTCCTCTGAGAGGGACACCTGAGCTCTGCTGCTGAGGTCGACTCGCCTCGCTGTGCACGGAGCGGCTCCGGCTGCAGCAAAGCCCAGAGGCTTTGGCATGTCCCAACAATGCCCATCCTTCACCCGGCCTGTGAACGACCCCCGCTCCCCCAGCGCCCCCACACTGGATTTGGCTCCTCAGAACCAAGAGAGCCCAGTCCCTCTGCCCACCACTGCAACAGCGCAGCCACCAGCGAGAGCCAGCTCCGCAGGTGCCAGGCACTCACCGCTCACTGAGGTGGCTGCACCAGAGCCACCATCACCCAGAGCATCTCCTGGAGAGCACCAAAACGTGAGTGGGTTGGCGGTATGATCACCGCCTCGCAGAGGCTGAATCTGAGCACTCACCCGCTGTGAGGTGGACCTGAGCTACCCACACAAGGTGGGGAACCCACAGAACGGACCCCCTGGACTGTGGTGGCTGCTGGCACCCATCCAGAGATTCAGCTAAGGATGAGTGGGTATGGGTGAACCTTTTGTGAAGCGGAGCAGCACCTCTCAAACCCCAGGAGCTCTCAGCATTTCATAGAGGTCACAGAAGAACATGCAATGCTTTCAGAGACCTGACAAACCCAAGTAACTCACAGACCTTGGGCTTGGGTACCAGTACACTGAAGACAAATAAGAGGTAATTACTCCAAAAAGAACACCATAAAAAGTGCCTGAGACATCTACTCACCAAAACACTGCTGTGCCGGTGTCGCACATTCCCTGAAAGCTCGGTGACACAGGATGAACTGAGCTTTAGAGGACAGATGAGGCCTTTCTCTTCTGTAACTGTAATGAAAAAGGCAAATAAGACATGCAGTGTCCTAGCATTCATCAGAAGAAGCTACATGGACCATTCGTTGCATGCTAAAAATAGATGCCATTTTAATGTGCTGTCAGAGGGAGGTTTGTGGATGAACATGCTTGCATACCTCATGACATGCTCCAGCTGCTCACTGCTGCTCCCATCCTTCTAGACTCAGACCCCCAGTTCCTGTGATCCTCATTGAGCACTGAAACAAATAAATATACAAAGCTGTTTTCTCCACAGAGAATCTATGTAGAACATGATCATCAATACATAAAAGTACAGGTGTAAGGCCAATTTTAAGAAGTGAAATAAATATAGCAAGACACAAGCACTAAATTCTTCATCATTTGACTCTTTAAAGGTCAGGTATCTTTTCAAAAGACACAGCTCAGCTTAAACAGACATTCTAGCTCTAGACAGGAATTACTGAGAGTCTGAGCTCCAGGACATGACATATCACACGTGGAAAGATCCCAGGTTTAGGGTGGACAAATAAAATACAGACTTTTTACCCCAGAGGTACCGCCTCACAGTGGAACTTCAACTAACACTGTATGAACCCTTTTCCTGTGCGAGCTTCTACTGGCCAAGTTTCTTAGGCACATTGTTTTCTGCTGAATTCTGGAGCAAGAGCAGCTGTGGCCCTTGCTGTACTTTGCTAGCCACACCAGTCCAGTGCAGTGACCCCCAGTATGAACAAAGCTCAAAACAGACTCTTTACTGTCACTCAGACTTGCTCTTCGAGACAAACTTCTCCAGCTGTTTTCCAGAGGTAAGAGACACAGTTAACCAGCAGACACAGATGTGGCTGGGAATGACACAGCGGCCTCTGAGGACTGTGGCACCAGCCCCCCAGGTACACGGGCTGCTGGCAGAGCGAGCCAAGACATGACCAGAAATACTACTAGGCATAAATAACAAGTAACAAATGTAAACGAAGATGAACTGAATTCCAGCCTTGGGTAGTTTATGGTTTGACCCTCAGCCCAGCTGCTTAATGGCACAGAGCAAGATGAAACACCTGCAGTGGAAGCACTGGAGAACCCTGGTCCAGACCCTCTCAACCCAGCAGAGATGAAATGTGGGGCACATGGCTTTTTAAAATGTAGGGCAAATGACCAAAATAGAAGATGCAGCAAAATTAGTAGAGCAGAAAAGTCCAAATGATGTGAAGATAATTCATCCTATTAAAATCCAATGCCTGCTGACACACGGTGCAGTTCAGTACAGAACTGCATCACCACTTCATAGCAGCAGGGAAGAAGCAATGGGCGAAATGAAAGAAACACATCTCGTGGCAAAGCATCCTCATGCACTCGTTCTTTTTACTTTTCATATGTTTGGGGTTTTTTCTTTATTTCTTTAGTGTGCTGCTGACTGGAAGTCAGATCATACAACACGTAAAAATCAGCTTCCTCAACAGGGATCAGTAACCCAGCTCAGACAGTGAACCTCACTCTTCAGAAACATGTAGGAAAAGTAAAAGAAAAAAAAATATTGTGTTTAGAGTCTGTTTTTCACAATTGTTACACAGCTGCAGCTCCTACTTACTCATTTTTCTTGCTTTTGCTTCACAGAGCACACAGAGTGACGGCGTTCCCATGAACACGTGTCATCGACATGAGGCATTCCACGGGAAGGGAGACTGAGCAGCTGCCATTGGGCAAGCTGGTGGCTACACAGTGTGGTTGGGTTTCAGGCTGGATAAGGTGGTTGAGAATCTGGGCACAAATGCAGCTCTTCATCATCCTCAGTTAAATCTGAGACTCCACCAGTTGATCCAGTTTCATGGTCTCCTCACATAGAGCAGCAACTATAAAGTGTCATGCCAATAAAAGGTATCAGATAAAACATCCAAATTCAAATCATTTCACATGTGAGGGACTTTTCCTCAGTGGAGGGAAATGAATACACTGATATTTAATCCTTAGTAACAAATCTGTTGTAACTGGGTCAATCTGGACTGACACACAGGAGATTAAACGAGGAAGCCCCCACGGACCAGAAGTGCTGAGGAATCCCGCGGCATTTCACAGTGTTTCTGTGCTGCTGTTTCCAATCTGTCCTCACGCCCATGCTGGCAGTCAGGGACGGAGGAGCAGACCTCAGGAATCTGGCCCTGCATAGGGTAAGACTTTGGAGACGCCCCTCAAGCCCTCCTGGCACTGGATTACCAACAGCAGTGACAGGGAGGACACACCAGTGAGCCCACAGCTCCCACTGCGTGGAGGAGGTTTGGAAAAAACTTCAACAAGGCTGGTGCTTCCAGCCATCTTCAGTAGGTCACCCAATGAATGTGGAGTTAAAACACACCATATGGCCTAAGCTTCAGGTTTCATTTTCTCAGATTTACGCTAGATGTGAGAGCTGTTCCTGGGGACCTCGTTTACGTGGGCATCAACTCCCAACATCTGCTCTTCATTCGGTGGCACAGCCATAACGCAATTGCCTGAGGGGTGCCCGGTCTCACGGGGTGCCCAGTCTCACGGGGTGCCCCTCAGGTGGGGTGCAGTGGGGAGGGGACCTCTGACCAGGCTGTGTAGGGACCAGCACTGTGGAGACGGCTGCCTCTGCTACCCTGCTACTGCAAGGACAGCAAGCACCGGGAGGGACGGAGGCAAAGGGCACCAGAAAAGGGGACAGAACTTGTTTAGAAGATTTAACCCTTTCATCCAGGAGGCATGGGGTGCTACAGACAACAAAACCCACTCCAGCCCAAAGCGTGCAAAGGCATGACTGGCTCTGGATCATCTGCTTAGACAGAATGGATACCAGCCTTAATTAACTCCTGACACAGGGTGTTGTAACAATGACAAATGGTGCAATGAAAGGGAGAAATGTTTTCCACCTCCTGCATTTGACTTCTGCAGGGGAGAAAGGCTCAGCCCTCCAGACTGCCGTGAAGACATCCATCACTAAGGTTTTCACACTTGCTTTCTTATGTAGAAAATCATATTTTAGGAGCCAAGCACCAAGCCTGAAGTAATCCTATTTGCTTTATACAACAATACATGTGAGATGTTTAAGAATTTTTGTCTTAATTCACCAAGCAGAAAGCCTGTTTCTGTGTGTCACCTGCCATGCTTAGCATCTACAGTCATTACAAGTGGTCTGTGCCACCAGGCATTCGTTGTGAGGACTGGGAATTCCACATCTCTGGAGAAAGATGGATATCTCCCTTCCTAAAAAAAACATCGGGCAAAATGTCTACTAGCTTAACTTTGCCATCATTTGACCTTAAGCACTGAACTCTCATTTATCCTGTGAGTAATAATGGATGTAAGCAGCATTTAATCCGGTTTTACGCTCCTTTAGAGCCCTGAGAAGTCTCTGCCTCTCAAACTCAGGCCTGCCCATCTGCTGAGATGCAGACAACGGGGGGATGAACATCTGCCTTGATTTCAAACATTCTCAGAAGTCAAAACTCCCAAGACACTCTCAGGACCCTTGGAGAAGCTGATGTGCAGAGGGGTCATAGAGCACAAGCACAGGGAAACAGTGAGGCTCCAGAGTAAGGCCACAGCTGGCACTGTCACTGGGGAGGTCACAGCCCCCACCATCACCTCTCTGGGCCCATAAACAGGCTGCCAGAGAGGAGCACTGTCGGCACAGAGGTGTGCTGGGCTCTCGCTGCACCCTGGGGGCTGTTTGCCCTCTGCCCATGGACACATGCCACCAGCCACCCCATCCCTCCCTCCGTACACCTTGCAGGACTCAAGTCCTGTTTATTGATCTCACTCAGGAGTGACCAGACCTGGGAACAGGGCGCCCGAGGGCCCGGGGCACAGCAGGTGCCAGACTCTCCCCTTCAGGCCGTGCACACAGAAAACCAGCTCTGCTGCAGGAGGGGACAGCCACAGCGACCCCACCGCTGCTGCTGCAGCGGGAAGATGCTGAGAGCACCTTCCCAGGAGGGGAAATGCACATGGCTTATTTCTTACCACAGCCCACCCTTCTAATGCCTTTGAACATTCAGCCATTCTAATTAATGAGCAAACATTATTCGAAAAACAATGTTTAAATACTTTCATTTTAATTTAATCAAATGTTTAATAGCACTGTAATTAATCTTCTAACTGTTAATGAATTAAATCATGGTCCTCCTGCAGGTTGATTTATAGTGTTGACTGAACTTCAGAAAACTTGATCCTCTGCTGCTGCATCGTGATCAAATCCACAACATCCCCACCCGATGGGCCCAGTCTGCAGTAAACCAACAAGGGCTAATTGGATCCACCTTGAGCACATACTTTCCTACACCATTCCTAGCATTTACCACCTACTACAGATGTTCTTCACAGTAAAGTGTATTGACCTCACCCACTGGACTGATGTAACGTGCCTGAGTGAGGGGAAGGGACGAGTTTCTGTACCTGACGATCAGGTGAACCTGGCAATAAGATCTGGTTCTCCCAATCCTCTGGGCAATTAAAACAGATGAAGATTTCACTAAGCACATCCCTGCTAACTACTGCTAACCCTTATGTCACTGCAAACATAAAAGAGGTTGGCCACTTCACACTTCTATTGTATGAAAAATTTAGTCAGCCACTGCAGTTCATGTCTTTTGTGGAGTAGTTTCCTTCACAGATGGCTTCAGAGCTTCCAGCCTCCCTGCTTTCCATCTCTAAAGAGCTAGAAAATAGATTCCTATTGCATTTGGGTGATAGGATTTTTAAAAACATCCACAATCACAGCAGAAAGCAAAAACACTGCAATTTTTCAGAAAGTGGAATTTTCAAATGCATTTAGGGGCTAACCAGAAAACTTCCCATATATTTAAAATATTTGCTTGGTTTACAGCCCTTTGTTTATAAGGAAACAGGACATTACCTCCAAACAAAACCACCACAGCTTTTTGTAATAAAATTGTCAAAATGGAATGCCACAATATTTGGAAGTGCCAGTGCTGCCAGGTTATCTCAAAGAACGAGAGGATAGGATCTCACATATGCAGTCAGACATCAGTGGTCCTGCCAGCAGATGTTGAAGATGTCAAAAACAGAGAGCTCGGTATTCTCCAGCTAGCTCAGGTGCCAGGTTGTCTCTAATAGACAAAGCCTGCTTGGCCTCAGCACACAAAACCAATACTTGCAGCGTTGGTGCCCTTTGAGGTGATTCAGGAGAATGGCACTGTCCATCTAAACCCATAAGAGCTTACTGGATCCCAGAGGCCACTACAAGAGCTGAAACAACTCATTCCTGGGTGAGAAACTTTGCTAAGATTTAAGGAACCATGTCCCTTCTCTTGGGCTTTCCAACTAGCCCAGAAGGGTTCTCAGTTTGTTTCTGCAGCACTGATAATCTGAATAAAGGAAGCATCCAGTTCAACAGGGAAAAACAAAAATACACTTTCCATCAAGTGTCAAAGCCTAATTGCTTATCAAAGCACAGAAACAAATCCAACAACACTGCTGCTGCCATAATAAATTACATCCTGAAACACAGTCGATCCCGGCTCAGAAGCCACAGCCAAACAATGCTGCTGCTGTGGCTGCAGTGTCACCAGGGACACAACAAGCTGGTTTGCAACCCACTGCAAACCCAGGGTAAAAAGCTGTTCCAGAGACAAGCTGGAAAAAGAGGATTTCAGCCTCAGGGTGAAAGCAGGTCTCAGCATTTCAAATGCTCCTCTTCATTCCCATGTCCACAAATATCAGTCGCTTGATCCTTGTGCAGAACTGCTTGGTACACCCCGACCAAGAGCTGCAAGCAGCATCTTCTATTCTCATGCAAATCAAGGACCACACAGCTTCTCAAGCAGTTAGCAGACTTGAAAAAGGGATGTTTCTTTCCCATTTCCTTCAAAATTTTAATGAATGTCTTCAGATTATCAGTAAAAATTTGAAAATGCACAGAGCTCCTCCCAAAGCAACAGGATTGGACAGTATCTGCCAACAGCACGTGTCATGTGGCAGCCGAACCTGCACAACTCACCAACTGCTCAGAGCAGAATTAAATAATCCTCCCACCCACATCTGTTTTTCTGCACATTCATTTATCTCCTTTTATTCTTTTCTTTTTCCTACTGTTCACTACCTGCAGTCGATGGGACTGTGACCAAGCCGAGGCAGACAGACAGGCGAGTGGTCCGCAGCAAGACACGCTCCCGGCACATGTGGCCTGGTGCACGCAGGGTGCCTGCCCCATGCAGGGGGCCTGCCCCATGCAGGGCGGCCTGCCCCATGCACGGCGGCCTGCCCCATGCACGGTGCTGCCAGGTGACAGCTCCGCTCTGCTCCGCAGTCTCTCTGACCCACATGCTTTTCTCTGCTACCAACGTGATCACAGCTAACAACAACAAGTGCTGCATGCTGATGAGCCCCCGGGAAGAAACATCTGACTCTCTGGATGAGTAACAATAATCTAGAAGAAGTTATCTTGGCAAGTTGATGCAGAAGACTCTCTGTCAGGCACTGCGGTGCTCTGCGATGGGCTTACACCTGACCCACAGTTCTAACGACAAAGCCTTAACAGCACAAAGGGAACCCACCCACACACCCTGGCTGGTGCACTCCTGCAGCACCTCCCCGGCAGCCTGGGCCCATCCTGGACAAGCCAGCTGACAAACAGCCTCTCAGAGCAACAGCTGAACGCCAGGGAGCTCAGGGACACCTCATGGTGTAAGGACCTCCTGGCTTGGAGCCCAAGTCACAGCCCAGGCACCACGACCGCGCCACAGCGAAGTAACGAACACCCACTCTTTGGTGCCACTTCCAACGTCACCAACCCCACCTCTCACCAGCCACCCCAGAGGCCACTGGCACAGCAAGTACCACATGTCACCTGGCCTCCACTACGTCAAGATTCAACACTGCGCACCCCTGAGTCACAGGTTGCATTTCTGAAGCAGCAGGATTGGTTCTGGCTGCAACAGAGGAATTGAAGATGAGCATCTGTGACCATGGAAACATTATGATGCAAGGTAAGAGAGAGGGTGCTCAGAAACATCTATGAAATGGATTTCTACACCTCAGAAAACCAGCCCAAACTCATTTGCCCATTTGGACAATGACACTTCAGTGCAAGTCCCACAATGATCAAAACCCTGACAGCTGATTCACAAAAATAGAGGATCACATCTTTTTCCACCCTGACTGCTCCGCTCTAGAGAACACTGATCATCAGGGTTTCCTTCCAGACCATAGAGCTTCCTGGGGAGAAAGTACTTTTTCTGGTAGTTCTATACTGGGGGGGTGTGTCAAAGGTTTATTTTCTAATCGGGCATTTTCCCCCTCTTTCTCTGTTTGCAATGCAAGATGTCTTTGCTGCAGCCTTAGCTGCATTCTGCCTTGCCAATGGCACTGCTCTCCAGAAGGCAAGCTGCTTTTCAGCAAGCAAACTCTCAGTGTAATGGATGAAAAACATTATAAATAACTAATAGTGCTGCAAATGCTGAAGGACTATCCATCTCTCAGTAAACTGCACACGCTCTTCGGGTGTTGTGACTTCTCCGCCACATCTCCTAGAGGTAGTGTATAAATATAAAATATTGCAGCTATCACCCTTTATTTCAGCAATCAATTTTGTTCTTATGTGATATTCATGTTTTGCAAAAATGGCTCTTTAAAAGGAGTTCTCCCTGCTGTTCCTGCACTGAGGATTTACTGTTGCAAATGGGGTGTAAACTTGGCCAGTGGTGAGGCTGCTGGGACTGCACAGCCCACCGAGGACCAAGTCTCCTGGGTGATTGGCGGCTTGCACGAGGCATAGATTGGCTTCTCCTAGGAGTAACAGCTTCTACACACCCTTCCTTTTGGAAAGCCTCACGCTCCCACACTCACTATAACCACGAGCACAGGGTGCCTGCCCTCCCGTGGCGAGCTACTGGTGCACGAATGCAGACTGGGCACCAGCACCGCTCCCTGCAAGGCACTGGCCCCGATGCTGCCTGCCCACATGCAGAGCCAGCATCAGCAGCCAAGAGGTGTGGGGTTTCAGATGACAAACTTATTTTGCAGGTGCCTGATGGCTGCTTTCCATCTGCTCTGTCTGCTGAGGCTGCCTGGCAGCCAGACCAGAGGCCACAAGCCACCCAGCAGCCACATACACTTTCTGTGGGGTCACAGAACGTCAGTCAGGAATTGGAAGGGATCTCAAAAGATCATCTAGTCCAACAGGGTCACCTCAAAATCACACAGGAACGTGTCCAGATTGGTCTTGAATGTCTCCAGAGGAGGCTCCACAACCTCTCTGGGCAGCCTGTCCCAGTGCTCCATCACCCTCTAAAGGGAAACACACCCAGCTTACATTCAGATGGAGGTTCCCCTGCTCCAGCTCAGGGGAACACACCCACAGGTGTCTGCACCTGCCCAAGCCTGGGCTCCTCTCCCTCTCGCCCTCTGAGCTTACCGGCTGCCACAGGTGTTTCCATGGTTCCTTCAGCACCACACCCGGGCTGATGTCACCTGAAGGCGCTGTGGAACGGCCCTGTGGCGCTGCAGGTCTGGTCCGGAGGCCGTAACGGGCTTGGCGGGTTAACGACAACCGCGGCAGTTCAGCAGAGAGAAGAGGAATTCTGAAGAGCGGGGACCAACGGCTGGATCAAGACATAACACTTGAAAGACAAGACTTTGAAGACCAGAGGCAGAGGAACAGTGCAAGAGGCCTGAGCCCACACCAGACTCACATCTCTGCTCTTCTCATTGCCTGTACCTGCTGCAGCCTTTTTCCAGCCATACCATGGAACTGCGTTTTCACATCATCCCAGCACCAGCATCACTACAGGCACATCCCCACAGCAACCTTTATGCTCCCCTCTCCCACACCCCCACAGGGGCAGGGCGTGGGAAGCGTGGGAAAAACCCACGATAAATCACATCCGACGCCGCGGTCCGGACGCCTGTGAACTAGC
>VXBZ01006792.1:80987-101957 GCA_013399135.1 Heliornis fulica
GGGGGCCTCCACATGGAGAAAAAACTGCGGCCCTGCTTCGGCCTGAGGGAAAGGTCACGCCGAGTGCCCCTGCCACGCAGGTCATGTCGACCTTTCTGTAACTGGCAGATGGACAAAACAAGCCCAAAAGGTTCATTTGTGTCATTAATCAACCAATCCAGGTTCAGAGTCAAAAAAGGCATCAGAAGTGACGAAGATAAAACAAGGCAAGCGTGTGGTGTGGCAAAAGGCAAAACACAGAATTCCCTCTTTATGTCCACATCCGTCTGCGTGGCTTCTGTCAGTCACTTTCCCAGAACCAGGAGTTTTGGGAAAGGCATTTTTCAGATCAAAAATACTTTGAAGTCCTAGTGATGAGGACTTGAAAAAAATCAACGGACACAGAAATTACAGCAAAAACTTATGTAATGCGATAAAAAGTTACAGCCTTTGTGAAATGTAGCTGTAGTAGAATTCAATAGCAAGGACAGTGGTGAGTGAAAAGAAACAAAATCATAACACCTTCAGCACAGAAACAAAAACAGGTCCTAAGCTAGAGTGAAAGCAAACCTACAAACATCAGTGGAGCAAAGCACGGCATCCACCACCACCAACCGCTTCCTGCAGGCCACCCTCCAAGAGTCGGGAAGCACAGAGTCCTGGTCACCTGTGAGGCTTGCAGGACACCAGTACCTGGTCCCACCAAAGTCCTGCACGCAACACAAAAGCCTTCTGGGCCTGCTGCCGCACCCTGGGCAACCAAGCTGCAATAGTGGCAGTCAATCTCTAACGAGAGCAGCAGGAGTGGCTATAATTGCACATTGTGGATTTCTTACTCCACCACTTTCCTTAGCCCAAATACTACAGAGTGACCTAAAATGATAAAGTGTTGTTGTTCCCCCTCACTCCAAAATTGCAGCTCTAGTGCTGTAAATTGTGATCTCTACAGGGAGAGAATGAGCCTGTTTTCCAAGAATTATTCTTGGGCTTTGTAAAAGCCACACACTGCAATACATTTAACATAATATCATTTTTATAACAGAGCACTGCAAGACCTACAGCATTTAGCAATAAAGTGCAAGCTCTGATTTGCTATTGCTAGAGCTGTTCCTGTAATAACATTTAAAGTACCATATTCAATAAACCCTTTTCTTCACCGCACGGTGATTTGTATGTTCTCAGTCAGAAGAAACCTGCCCAGCTTTGCAGCACATCAGCTGCGTGGCACCAAGAGCCCCCTGAACATTTGCTCACACTCTTTTCACCTGACAGGTGTTCTCTGAGCATTCAGAGGACATGACAAGTTGCCCTCAGCTGCCTACCAGTTCTTTCTCACTTTCTCCTCTGTAGGAAGAGCAGTAAGATCTTTCTCTGTCACAGTGCCAGGTAGGACAGACTCCCCAGAGCACAGCTGCTGGGGATGACCCTCACCTAAACAAAAGCCAAGCATCCCCATGGCACCTACAGCTGGCAATGCTGCTCTGGAGCAGTGGATGAGCTGGTACCAGGGGGGGCAACGCCAGGCTGGTGAGGGAGGGAAATGCTTCCACTCCCTGACACTGGCCGGGCACAGCTGAAGCCATATTTTCCATCAGCCTCTTCTGCAATAAAAGGATGAAACAACCCAGTTCCTTGAAATGTGATGAAGACACAGGGCCCACCTTCTGCCTGTTGCAGGCTATTCTGAGTAAGCCTTTTGGACATGTATTCATTTTTCGGATCAATGCTTGTTATTAGTTTGCATGGTTAGCTGTGTTCTTCTGTTCAAGAGGGACATGTGCCCTGGCAGCTTTATCCATATTTAATAGTGACTGTTGGCAGATAGGTGTGCATAGGGTTATTCCAACTCCATCTACCTGGTCAGCAGCTGAAAACAGACTGACAAATACCTACCAATAACCAAAACTTGTGGAAGAAATCAGTCTTAACAGAAAAATAAGTAGATTGCAATCTTATGGATTCTCCTGAAAATGTTTTTCCTTCATAGTTTGAAACTTCAGAAATTTCCATGAACCGTGCAGTGCCTCAGGACATGTGGCAACGGGGTGGTCCTGGTGGTTAATTATGGATTTAAGCACTCGACCTGGCTGTACCAGGGCATAACAGCTCTAGTCCAGCCTTTCCCTGTCAGCATCACGGTTCTGATGCCCTCCTGTGACAGGTTACTCAGTCTGCCTTCCACAGAACGAAGGCAGCATCCAAGACAGCACTGCAGCTTCACTGTGCTTTTCAGAGTGGCCAGGAGACAGTTCAGTCTGAGCAAGGAATCAAAACCACCTTCTTCCTGACTCCCTGCAATACATCTGACTGATACTGCAGCTGCTGCTGGAGATGTTTGGTGGGGCTTTTGTGAGGCTTTTTAATTCTTATGGTTATTATTGTTATTGGATTTAAAACCATTTAGGGGGGATACTCATGCCTCAAATTTTCTGCTTTCCTTTACAAAACAGTGCCTTGTGTGACTTGCTGAGCAGCACGTGAATTTTCATTACTTCAGATTACCTAAATATGCCAGCTACAGACTGACCTCTGGTGATAACCCTTTTGCTCGTCTCCCACATTAATAACAAGGATTTCAGACCACCTGGAGAAAGGCAGCATCCAGACAAAAGCCTGTCACTGTGCAGAGACATCCCCAGCAGCCTGAGCACACCTCACACTGAGGCCCCCCACTCCTTCCCCCATTACAAAAAGACAACAGACAGCCTTGCGTCACAGAGGACATCTCCAGAGGAAACACTATCACACACTCTCTGCTTGAGCTGGGGAGAAACAAATTCTCAAAGAATATTTTCATGTCTGCCTTATTAATGGAAGTAGCTGCATAGTAAGAAAAAAATCAATGGCTAGTAGAAAATACATAAATCTGCTACAGTGTGTTGCTGTCATCTTTACAGCGACAGTCAATACTGAATATTAATTGAAAATCAATGGTACCAATAATACTTCAACTAAATATGGACTATAGCTCAGTTTCCTTGTATCATCTAGTGATGCTTTCTCCAATATCATCTCAAGCACTTCATTTTTTGGCCATAATTAAAAAGACTATCATGTGCTGTCTGAAAACAGATCACAGTCTGCTCGTAAAAACCTGCCAGGAAATGCATCACCATGATCACAGCTTCACACAGAAGCTGCTCCATGTCGCCAACATGCAGCACACATTCACTTGAGAGGATCAATTAGGCATTCAGAATACACAAAGAACAATTGTTTTTTCCCATTAATAGGCACAAATGATGCAGTTTAATTTAGAAAAATTATACCCTTAGTACCTTCTCAGAAGCATGGCTTTGAATGACAGTCATCTTGATCTTGTAGAACAGTATCTGAAAAAGAACGGCACAAAGATGCTGTCTCAGGCATGTCCATAGGGCCATTTCACTGCCTACCAGGACCAATGTCCTGGGGCACTAAATAGATTACATTTGTAATAATTATGCAAGAATTGCAGTGATGAATTCTGACAGCTGGAATGCAAAATCAAGGATTATCTCATCTACTGTAGATCCACTGCAAAATCAACGGACACATTTCAATTACCTGTCAAATCCATACCCCTGGTAAGACAGGAATTAAATACAATTTGAAATTCAGTTTGGTATTAATAGAGAGCAAACAGATCACACATACTGACCATCTGTGAGAGGTGTAACAGCACAGGCTATGAAAGTTACAATTATCTATCCCCAAGTGCAGCCTATAAAACAAGGAATACAGAAGAGTTACCATGAACTGTTTTCCATTTATATTTGCAAATAGACATCATCATAAAGACATGATTATCAAGAGCCAGTGCAATAACTACTAGGACAGGAAAATATGAAACGATAGTTTCAGGTAATTGAAAGACACTTCTGGCTCTTGCCAAGAGGAAGCCTTGTCCCTACAAGCTTGAGTCTCGTGCTCTCCTGAATAGCTGTTCCTAAGCACAAGTGGTGCACATGGAACCTGGCACATCTGTGTGTGGGCAGAGAACACAGAGCTGCAGGGGAAGACTGATTATGGAGCCCAGCTGGCTGGGGGCTCCCACCCTGCCCTCCCTCTCAAGGCATTTACACATGCTCCACTCTTCAAAGCACTACAAAGGCAACAGCCCAGACAAACAGCCCTTGCTCTCATTATTTCATCGAGAAGGCCTTGCTTCTACAAGAAACACATTTCTTTCCATTTCCTGACCTCACACCCAGCTCCAGTCTCCTCTGGGCTTTTCTGGATGGATTTTTTTTTCAGTAAATAAGGGGGAAGGAAAGAGGACTCTTAGCAGGTTAAAACAGTTTGATGCCTTAGAAAACAATCCCTTTGACACAACAAGTGCTACACAAACATTCTCTCAGCTGTATTTAAACAGGATGTTTGTACATTGATCATCTGAGGAACTGCAGCAGAATTACAAGCAGATTCATTTTTCTATCTTCTGCTGTAGGCATGAATTTGGGATGCAGAACTGATCACCTGGACATGCTGAGGGAGGAGTGCTCAGCACACCAGTCATGAAGGGCTAATTACAGGTACTTCACAAACTCACTCAGAATGGAGATCATCATCGGCCGGTATCTTTCACGCCACCGCTCCCAAACGCTGCTCTGCTAATGCTGACCATGGCCTTGTTTTGATTAAGGAAGCACCTGTTTCCTAAATCTAAATATCTGAAAAGCTTTGAGGAACCACCCAGTCTAATGCAAATCACATTTGGCAACCTGCTCCCCTGTGATACCTGCCTGAGGTGGGTCAGCACCTGTCTCCAGGTCACGCCGTGCCTCCCGCTGCCGCTCGGTGCTCACACCGGCTCTGGGCCGCACCGCAGAGCGCGGAACGCGGGGCTCAGCGCCCCGGCTGCGGCAAGGGGGCTCGGGGAAGGCCCGACAGCTGCGAGCAGAACCAAAGCAACAGCAGAGGAGCACGAAACTGCAGAACGTGAAGCAAAGCCCCATGTAACACCATTCCCTTCCCCTCGCTGCAGATCCCCAGAAGCATCCTTCTGGGCCCAGCACACATCTGCTCCGTGTCAGGAATCCCTCAGAGAGCACCCTGTACATGCTGCCTGGCAGCACAGGAAGGAATCACAGAGCTGCAGGGGTTGGAAGGGACCTCCAGAGACCATCGAGTCCAACCCCCTGCTCCTCTCCTGCTCTCCAAGACCTGTCAAAGATGACAGAGAGTGGCTCAGCAATCACCTCTGCCAGCTCCCTCAGCACATGTGGATGCATCCCATCAGGGCCCATGGATTTGTGTACATTGGTCCAGGAGCGTGTAGGTGTAGAAAAAAAAAAAATGAGACTAAGAGAGAAGAAAATGCAAATTGCTCAGCTGCCCTTGCTCAACAGATGACTTCTGGAAAAGGACAATAAGAATAATGATCATTACACCAAACAAGGCAAAGTAAGATATTCAGGCCATCTCTTTCTTTGCCTGATATCCAAACCATCTTCTGCTATCTCCTAGATATGAGCAGGAAAAAAACTTCTGCCAAGCTTGCTCCTGCTGAAGCTGTAGGAAAGACCCTCCCAAACCCCGTATGACAGGATGTTCAAGTTTAGAGCTCAGATGAAGGCTTGGAGACAGGGTGCCAACATGTCACAAAGACCAAAGCAAAGCATTTATGCTTCTTTTGTTTTGTCCCAAAGTGTGAGCCTGGGTCTGTGACCCGAATATGTGAACAAGAAAGATGTTTTCAACAAAAGCAAGCTCGATTTTCCTCTGCCAGAGGTGATGGATGAGTCACCCCCAGATGCACCTGTCTACCTCTACCAACTAAATAAATACAGGAAAATTAGATGGGGTGGATCAAAGTCCATCTTTGTAATTCTACATGTGTCAGGGGAGGATGGGGTTAGGGGGTAGGGACAGGCACAGATGTTTTCCTTTCAGGGCGAGTCCTGGACACTTAACTGTCCTGGTGTTCTGCACCTTCTGTCTCCAGGCCGCTTCCCGAAGCCAGGGATGCTCCAGCACTTGCCTGCCTGAAAAACATTTTGGACTAACATGCTCAAAGCATGACAGCATGAGTTTAAGGATGCTGAGCCACAGCATCCCACCAGCAGCTCCCCGTCCAGGGGCATCAGGGATTATGTATTAACATCAAACCAGGATCTCTGCTACAAACATGCAATAAACCTCCCCAGGTTCCAGCAGCTGAGGGTACCACCTGTTTTGTGATCGTATGGGTGATTCCCCAGCTCAGCAGTGAACTGAAAATCTTCACACATGGCAGATTAGTTGCCATATGCCAATTCTGAAGCTCTCAAAGACAACCTCCAGACTGTTTGTCCTCATACAGCCACCCCACACTCCTCCCGTCTCACACTCCCCATTTGTTTTAGGGGTTTTGTTTGGGTTTTAAGACAAGGCAGCAAATGCACCTAGCTGTGTCAGACCCCTCAGAGCCAGATCTCAGCACTGCACAGCCTCCAAGTCCCCCCGGGCAAGGGGGCTGCTGGAGGGACTCTGAGCCACTGCAGCACATACCTTGTTATCCAGCTAAGCTGCAGCCAGCCTGGCAGAACAGAACCACACTGCTGACATGAACCAACTCATTAAAATTAACATAAATTGAATATTATTTCCCACTTTGCCTAGGCTGAGACTGTAATCTTCACATTAAAAACTTTTTCAAACCTTAGCAGAGCATGTGGGGCATCATATTACTTTGGAGCAGCTTCACCAGTGCTGGTGAAAGGAGATACCAAACACCTCTCCGTGCCAAAGCCCACTGTGTGCTGGAGGAGAGACAAGTGTTTGTCTGTACTCAGGTTTCTCTGGCACCAGCCACTCTGAGCAGGATGTCACCAGCACCCAGGAAACATGGGGCACATCCCATGGTCCTTCCAGCCACCTCTGGGCAACAGGACCAGTGCAGGAAAGGGTCTGCAATGGGCAGCAGCTATCCTGAAGCCAAGCACCCTCAGCAGGGCTACACTCTTCAGGGAAAAAGACAGGGTGGAGGGGAGTGTTTCCATGAAACACTTTCAGTGGGAGAAGAATCAGTGATTACACAGCTTGGACTGAATTATTTTTTACCTCTGCTAATTAGAGTGCGCTTCAATACCTGTTGGACTTCAAACACCCTGCAAAACAAGACTTCCTCCATCACATGCAGTCAGCAACGCTTCCCCCATGGCAGACTTAATCAGAAATGGAAATTCATTCAGCACTTCACTGATTAATCATCATGCCACAGCTCTTGCACAGAGCAGAGTTAAAAGCAGACGTGTAATATTGTTACAGTTTGCTTGTGGGGAGCAGAGGGGGACATGTCTTACCATTTCACACTAGTTTATTTTTATCACAATTTTGCTTATTTGTATCTGATGCCTTTTAAAATGGTTTCTGGCTTATGTTTTATCCACTATTTCTCTGCAGTTCACTGGCAGAGCTGTTACAGTGCAGGCCAGTCACAATGTTCTAGATAATGGCTGATGCTTTAAACATCTGGGTGGTGGCTCAGATCTGCCACAGTTCTAAGGGCCAGGGAAAGAAAAGTTTTTTTAAAGGTTTTCAATCACTATATGTAAATGCAAAGACTGAACAGCACAGCATTTGCTCCTGGTTAATTTCCCACCTGTTAAAAGCTCAGTATATTGACTTCTGGTCACAATGAACAAGAAGCCTGTTGCATACAATTATTTAAAGGAATCTTTTTTTTTTTTTAACTTTAAAAAAATATTAAGACAGTTTTTGAGGTGCTTTGCACAAAACATCATTTACTTGTCATGGCAATGGCAAGTTAGGTGCTGTTACACAGGTAAAACATCTCTTCAGAGACCAGCAGGCTCAGAAGGTGCTAAAAGAAAGGATTCTGCCTATGCTGCAGTTAGACATCAGTGTTTTAGTAGGGGAAGGAATGAAAAAATTTCTGACAATTCCTCATCTACAGTAGCAGCAAATTCCAGCATGCACTGTACTGCATCAAGCAGTTTCAATTCACTTCAGCAGGTGACGGTGTTTCATTCACATCAAGCAACGCAGATTTGCCTTTGTCTCCAGTCTCCCCATGAGGTACAAGACTTGGTGATGGGGCACAGGAAAATGATGCATTTTCCTTAAATGCCATGCTCAAAAAGGTGGCAAGTAAGTCTTCAGTGTGCAGCTTGGATTTTTCCATTATGAATCACTGCAGCACAGATAAATGAGGTCACTGGGTTTGAAATGCCAGGCTTCATTATCCCTCCACACTCAAGCACTTCTACGGGCTCCTGTGTCAGTAATTGGTTCACCTGATATTAATAACAAGCTCCCTGCTGCAGAAACAATCCATTCATACACTGCTAATGGGAGAAAGAAGCAGAGAAATGAAAACTGGGTGGGTAAACAAATTACAAGGTTATGCTGTGGCTGCCCATTAGTGCAGAAAGGCCATTTACCAAGGATTCAGAAGAGACAGCTCAGGAATCTTTGCTCCTGACACATTAGGGAGTACAAGAGTTGCCCTAAGTTTCACTAGCCACAAGTAGCTGGTTGCTGTTATTTTGGCAAAAAAGTAGTCTTTTCTGGTTGATTCCTATTTTAAAATAGTTACCTACTGCAAGATGATAAACAAATAGAAGCTTGCTTTTGGGACAGAAGCAGAGCCAGAGCACCAAACAACAAGTGATAAACCCTGATTACAGGACAAACACTCAGAGGATTGTGCTTGCTATAAAATGCAAAATAAAAAACGTTGCAGTTGTCAGCCTAGATACCTGGAAGGTGGAAAAGGTTTTTCCAGTGAAGCTAAATTCATTTCCCACTCCCTGATACTGCCAGATTGCTTTTTTGATAACCTTCAGGTTAAAAAAGAAAACCCAGAACTGACACAATTCCATACACTGGTCAGTGTCCTTTTCCTGTTCTCTTGAAGCCAGGAGAGAGCTCATTAAAGAAGCTGGTGGGGTCTTTTAGGGCATTCAGCATTGGATTAGCTTTGCTCCCCCTGGAATTAATGGGAGTCCCAGTGCTAACTTGGGTATGGAGAACAGTTAAGCCACAACACAGCTTCATGTCTTTCAGAAAGCTGCTGTGGATGAGCAAGAGCTGATACCTGTCAAATGAAACGCTGAGTTGCTTTGCATTCTCTGTTTAAGGAGATGTTCTCAGAGCCATTTGCACTAAGCAGAGTCACCTCACTGATCAATGCTCCTCTTCCATACATTAATGCATCAGTTTCCCATGAGGAAACAGATGCAGGGTCTTTCCCCACACGCACACCCCAGTTACACCCAAGAGTTACAGCCTCGCATCCATCAGCACTGGGCAAGCTCACGAGGTGAGGACACAGCCTTTATATGGCAGCACTGGTGCTGAAATACATTTATCACATCCTGAGACCCCTCCAGGAGCTCAGTCAGCTGCACAGATCCCAGTGCTTTCACTGGAATGGCATCATCACACACATGGGTCTGTGATGGGGCTACAGCACCACAGGCACAGACTGGGGCGGGAGGGTACACGGTGCTCACGACCGGCCGTCATCGGGCCTGCAGCTACCCTGGTGTACAAGCATCGTGCCAGCTGCCCCAGCTAACAGCGAGGCCTGGCAGGAATACATACAGCCAGCTGAGGGGCCTGGCCCTGCTCCCTGAGGGAATTGGCCTGGCAGTATCTGCCCTGTACCTCCTGCAGCATGGAATACCTCGAGCCAGCGCTTCGCAAGCGTTTCAGCCTCAAGATGAAACACGCAGTGAGAATCCGACGTGTTGAAGGGGCTGAACCAGAATGGGCTGAACCAGAATGGGCTGAACCAGAATGGGCTGAACCAGAATGGGCTTTCCTATCACTTTGGGAGCTTGCTGAAACATTGATTTATCCTTCAAGGTTCATCACAAAAATCTGGTATGGAATCCAAGGCTAGTGGCTTAGTCACCAAGTAAAAGACCTGCAGCTTGCCACTCCATTTGGTAAACGACTCTCAGATTTTTCACCTGAAAAAACAAAGAAAAAAGCCTACCAAACTACTTACACTTTAAGAAAAGTAACAGAAATGGATTTTGTATGCTGTGACTTAATGAAGTGAATATGAATAGCAACACCAGAAGAAAAAAAAATAGTTCTCTGATGTAGCTCAGGGAGACATACAGATATGCTTAAAGATATTTAACCAATACAGATTCCAAATACAACATGATTCTCTAAGGGATTTTACACAGATCTGGTTTTCTCAGATTAGTTTATCCATTGCTATTCATCATTTGTAAGATTGCTACAGCAGAGCACCCCACTGTCAGCATTTGTGTCCCAGCTTTGCCAGCACAGCCTCACACAAGCCCAGCTTGTTTCTCTTGGCACCAGTGTCAGGAGTGATGGAGTCAGTTCCCAGGGCTCCCTCAGGGTTAGAAACTGTTTACCAGCCCAAGCCTCAGGTCCCCAGACCCCTGAGGCACAGACCCCTCTGCCCCACAGTCGGTGAGCGCAGGTACTGCCCATCGCGTGTCCCACCACCCACTTGAGCAAAGGCTAGAGTCATCAGCCCAACAAACATTTTAAATCCCTGGATCAAGCAGTCCAGCAATCCCAGGAAGAAATGCATTTCCCCCCCCTCAGGCATTGACAAGATGAATCATTACTGTCTTCTCTCAGACCTTCAGGAAGCCTGTTTCTCTCCACACTCCTGTAGCTCAGCCTGGCTCATCACTTCTACGCTCCTCCGTGGCCACAGCGTCCCAACAGACCCACACTACGACACAGGTTCCTGTGCTTACCCAAGGTCCATCTCCCTTCACCACACCTCACTATCACAGATACATTTTCTTGGCAGTGCTGACTAACGGCCTATCCCCACAATTAATCTGGTTCAGAAAACTGATGACCTGCCATCTGTGACATAATGCAGAGGGTGAAAAACCCAACAGCTCCCATGCCTGCTTTTAATTTGAAAAGCTGCTGTCTGATCTGGTTACTTTGAAGCTGGTGTTCACACTCTCCTCTGAACATCCCCTTTGTGATGACAGTCCTGTGTGTCAGGTGAGAGCCTTCCCTCCAGCACCTCTCCAGTGGGGTCAGATCTCTGCGGCAGCAGCTGCTGCACCTCAGACACTGACACACATCACCCTAGAAAGCAAAGTCACGTTCACAGTATGGTTTGAGAGATGGTTCATGGTGCCAGCTTTGTAGCTCTCACATGGACACAGAGCACAAGTGAGATACCTGAGCAGAGAGCACTGATGTGACTCATCCCTTACCTGCTTCCTGTTCTGAAGGAAAGGGTCTAAGGGAGCGGAGAAAAGCCAAGAAAGCAACTGCATGGAGGCAGCAGGAAAAGCTAAACAAGCACAGAGCAACACAGTATCAAAACATGCAAAGAGCAGAGGAGAAGAGAGTGCTGAGCAGAGCTCAGGATGGAACCACATGCTGAAAGCTCACCTCTCCGTCAGTCCCCACCCTGCATGAGCAAGCAGAGGTCCATCACAGCAGCACTCCAGTCCAGCACCATCCTGTCCTCCAAGCCTGCACCTGGCCTGCGCCCCAGAAAGGAAAGGAGTGCTCCTTGCTCCCCAGTTTGGCAGAAGAAACCTGTTTTAGACACAAATGACACACAAACTGATTAAAATTCATTTGGAGATGCATACCTCGTATTGATCCAACAGCAAGTGACTGCATGATTAAAAACTGATTTTGGGATTATTTTTTTTTATTAAAAACCTCACAATGCCAGCAGCTACTGTTGAGCTGTTGCTGGCAAGGTTAATGAAAGCCCTAAGGTACCCTTAGTTCGAGCACACTCCTCTACTTTCCCAAGGCATATGCAGTGATTCATGGAAAGGAATGGAGCTCCAAAGTGGTACTAAATATAGCAGCAGCCCTGTAGATCCTGCACTGACTCAAAGTATGTGCTTGTAAGTGATGCCTTGTCTTTTTAGACATCCATCTACAGCCCAGCATTTAAATATATTGCATCTTGGGTCAGTCTTTTGTTCCTTCCAGGATGTTGTTTACCCTGCAGTGGAATGACACACTCCTCTGGTAGAGGCACTCCAGCTACATGGATGCTATGTAATTGTTTCCATTTATTCATGGTCACAATACTAATAAAAGAGGCATTTGAATTTATATAAAATGCAGGTACAAGTTGTTTGATTCCTAATTTGAGGCTCTGTACTCTATACCCATATAGCTCAGCAGAAATTCAGCCAGGCCCTATTTATAACATCTACAGTGCTCACAATCTAGTCATGAAGATTTACCAAGATGTTGCAATTGCAAATGGCTGAAAGGCAGGACAGTTTATCCAGCCATTGTTCAGGTATCACTCACTCTTCCCAGACAGTTTCATGTAGAACATTCAATCAAGTGGAGCAAAATGGAAAATAGCCCTAAAGAGAACACCAGCTACTATCTGACAAAAAGACTGGCTATGTTTGCATTATCTTCTGGACATCTCAAGCCATACTAATGATCTATTCCAGAGGGCAGGGGATGACCTGCAAACTAGTCAGACCAGGTGGTGGGCAAGTGTGGGAAGTTCCTCTAGAAACAAAAACTTATCACAATGACTTGAGCCAGACGGGAAAGCCAAATAACCCACTCATACACAAAAAAAAACCCACCCACAAAAACAACAAACCAAGAAAAACAAACTAACAAAGCTGTAAATGGAGCAGATGTCTACAGGAAAAAAAAATGCTACTGTTAAATTGACAGAACCAGTAGAAACCACCTTCTGTTTTGACTGTGTTCCTTCACACTCTTCATCTACGTCAGGAAAAAGAAAGTGATAAAAGTCAAAGCACTCCTAGAAGGAACTGCTGATGCCCCATCTCTGCTTGAGCTTGGCCATGTTTTGTTGGGAGCCATTGTTGATACCAGCACGGAGCATTATTGTGAATCTCTTCAGTATCTCCTGAAGTGACACAAAAATCTACCCTCAAGATTAACCCCAGACGATCCTCATCAGAGCTGGGGAGCACTCCGTGATTGTGGGCTGCCCTGTCATCTACCCGCTGGTTGGGAAGACAATGCTTAAAGGCTTCTCCCTCTCTGGATCTTCAAAAGGAGACTGGATCAAACACGAGGACAGACCCCTGACACCTCTTCACTCTGTCCAAGGCCACGGTAGAGAAATGAGTCAGAAGAGCATTAAACACGGGAAGAGGAACATTTCTCACTTTCTCCAGAACACTGAGAGAGTGTCTGGCACAGTTGTCCACGCATCGAAAACCCCATCAACTCTGTGAAGAAACTCTGTGAAGATGGAAACATCACAAAAAAGAGTTCCTCCACACACCAGCCACCATGGCCAAGGAGCTCCTAAAGTGCCTTGTCTTTCAATAGTGTACTTTGTGTTCTCACATCTTCACTGGGATCTACTACCAAGCAGTACTAGATTCAGCTTGAACAGTGGTGTAGGAATCTGGCTTTAATTTTAGCCCTCTCTTCCCAGATTGCTCTGGTCTTACATCACTACTCTTGAGCTGATGGCTTTGCACAGCAGGCAGGTGTATTTCCTACCTTTCTTTGTGTCAGTTGTTTTCAGTGCCAATGGTCCTGCTGAAATTAAGCTTTTTCTGGTCTTGTTTGTGTTGAAGGCTGGAAGAGAACAAGTCCTTCCTTATCACCTTCCTGAAAAACAGGTAGTTCTCATGTAATTACCCTTTCAGCTTCCCTAGCCACTGGCAACTACTGAAACTCAAGCTCATGCTTCAATTAAAAAAAAAAAGGAAGCTGGAATCTACATAGCAGTTAAGAATTAATATGCTAATGAATTTTGTGAAATAATTGAATCTAACATTACAATCAATGGCAGCTATTGTCTCTGTGATAGTAAATTGCAAAAGGATAATTAGAATCACTTCTGCAAACAAAATCCTTTGTTATTAATTAAGGTAAAGATTAACTGTCAGTCATGTTTACAAGAAGCAAGTCCCAAGATTTACCTGATAATAGTCCAGTATACATTATCTCAGTGCTGTAGCCTGACATCAAGTAGACATCTCGGGGCTGACAGTGTCTAAGCTCACCTGCCACTTCTGAGGCAACACACAGCAAAAACCTCATCTTCAGCTGACACAAGAAAACAAGTCACCCCAATTTTGATTGCTTAGTCAATACAAAATGAACAGGGTACTTACCAACTCCCTCCTAACCTTACATCTTGGAAAATGCCAATTTGCAGGAAACAGACTACCTAATATCCAGGTCTTTGTTTGCTGGCCACAGTTACAGCATTATTAGAGTTGATACCACTCAAAAATAACCTGTGGGTGAGAGTAGGAGAAACTGAGCAAGTCAAAAAGCACCTTCCACGTGAACGCTGCGTCTCCCTGTCTGCCATGAGCAGCCTCAGCGCTGAACACGCTCCCTGGGGACTGCCACAAGGCAGCAGGGGACTCCTTCGAAGGCGCACTCCGGTTCACGTGGAAACCCTTCTGGCAAGTAACCTCTCTGGGTCAGATGTTAGAGTGGCACTCTGGATAATTAACAGGAGGACAATATTAATAGCAATTCTTACTCCATAACCATTCATTCCAGACCAAGAGCTTTCACTCCAGCAATTTATGTGGCTGCCAGCTCTGAGCTCTCTATTTATCACAGTCAGGGGCACTACAGATGTTTAACAAGTCCAGGCCCGATCCCTTCCATCTCTTACAAAGCAGCACACCCACTGCCTACTGCAAAGTCAATTAAATACATTACTCCTGATTACATGGCCTGCAGTTCAGTGCCTGCTACATAGGGAGGGCTGGCTGCATTACACAATATGCTCTGCCACGGTCACCAGAGGGAGTTCAGAGCTCCAGTTGGAGAACATGGCACACAGGAAAGAAAATAATTCCTGGTAGGAAAAAAGCTGACTCACATCTTGCTAAAATCCAGTCCCTTGCACTAGGTGATGCTATAGCCCAACAGTGCTCAGATGGCATAACTTGCAACATGCCACTTTCGGCAAAGATCTTGCTCTCAAGGTTGACAGAAGTCAGCCAACACACAGGGACTTTGAGGTAGGTGAGATCCCACTGTCCTATTTGTGCTGTAAGAGCTAGTCCGGACAGCAGCACAGCACATATGCATGGAGACATCTGGCTCAAGGTCTCACATCTGGAGTACAGCTTCGAGACAGCCCCCTGCCTCTCACACCACCTTCAGCAAGCACAGGAGCTCAACGTCGCACCACTCACCGAGGAAACGTGCAATTAGACTTCAGCTTCAAGCCCCAGCAAGGTGTGAATTATTACCCCACAGTGGCCATCTAATGGCACGTGCACGGCATTATGGGATGGTAAAACCTGCCTTGGAGAACCTTCTTCAATAATAAAAGGGACATAATGTTCAAATTAGTAGATAAAAGCCTTATAATTCTCTCAGAGAGTTTGGATTTTTAATTTGTCAAACAAAACGTGTATGGACATACCCCCACTAACTGGCTTCACAGTTCAGGATTTACTGCTCTGCCTCACCTTTTAACTCATGCTGTGTTTGGAAGAAGCTTTTGTTCATTGCAATATACTCTAATGTATCTTCTCTGCCTTTGAATAAGCTTTCTAGAAAACAAGATGCAGCTGCAGGAACCAACCCCAATGGTGTGCAATGTTTCATGGATGATCCCAATGACAGAAAAAGAAAAGGAAGGAAGCATTTTAATGGATGCAAGGATGCAACACAGATGGCCATCAATGGAAAGAGATGGAAAGAAATTCCTGTGGGCAATTTTCAATAGCACCATTGAACTCTCTCCTCGAGAAAAGAAACCTAAAAAAATCCCCCACAAAACCAGTCTCAAGGAAATGCCATGCTTTGATATAGTTGTTCAAACACAGACTACAGATCATCTGGAGGCTCTGCTGAGTTCAGTGACAGATAAAGATTAATTCATTCGTGTGGATTGGACCAAACCTAAGGATCAGCCAAGTAGCCATCAGAGGCAACAGATAGAAGCAACCTTTAGTCCTTGAAATTTTAAAACTGAATCAAAGACCAATGAAATCAATGGAAGTCCAAGGACCTTACTGAGCTTTGCTAAGATGTCCAGTTCCACATAGCTGACCCCTTACAGCTTCTGAATTACTGGTTTCTGTATGGGCAGCCCCATCCTAGACACTGCCTGGCCTGCTGTGGGCAAGAGAAGGAATAAGTGTGCCAGAACCAAGGAAGAGATGGCAAGAAACTCAGCTGCTGCCAGTTGTGTAGGTTTTGCCAGTTACTGACAATATTGTCATGTGAGATAAATTTCTGCTTGTGCTCATAACCACCTTGTGTCACCAACAGATGGCCTGAGAAGAAAGCTACATGAAGGATGGAGCCATCTCAGCATCCCTCACCAGCTGCCCAACAGAGGGCTCCTCTCATTAAGCACACTGCAGCCCACGACCACTGCAGCCCACGATCGCTGCCACAGCTTGAGTGCTCTACACTGACACAAACACCAGCACCCCCTGCCCACACTGGCACTTGACAACAGCACCACACCCACCACAGCGGCGCCTCTCAGCGACAACGTCTTGAAGTTCTGAGCTGTCCTTGCTCCAGCCGCTTGCAGCAGTCCAAGACCTGTCAAACCGGGAAGGAAGATGCTAAAATTCATGGGACTTTTTGCAATTTTGTTTCCCAGGGCTTCAAAGGGTAAAAGGAAAACTGGGATTTCAGAACCACTTAGTGCCCAGCTGAGCACAAAGTCAATCCATCAAAAATTCAAGTCAATTAACAGAGTAGGAGGGCACTGAGCACTTCTGAAAGGGTCCCTTCCTCAAGTGCCCCGGTGAAAACTGGCCTCACTGAAATGGAGCCTGAACTGGTTTCAGAAATCATCAGCCTCCTTCCTGTGAGTTATAGGTCACACTCTGATAAATGGGCTTTGTGACATGTCATACTGGGTAATGCCCACCTAAAGCCACTGGTTGATCCTAAAGCCACTGGTTGAACCATCTTCCAGAAGACACCTGAAGGGTTCATGGTGTGACTCCAAGCAGTCACAAAACCAGGCCCCAGTAATGCACCAGAAAGGAAGAGGATGGAAACTGCATGTCAACTCACCACTCAGTCTATCCAACTTTTTCACACTTTGTCTTACACTAGAGACATGTTTTGATTTGTGTCTTTCCCTGGAGACAAAACATTTACCATCAATAAAATCCAAAGAAAACAAAATTGACAAAAGCCCCATCAACTCAGGCAATCATGTGTCAGGAGCTCCTGGCCAGTTCTTCAGCTAATATAAATAGAATTGTACCAACGAGGAAGTGACAGTTTCAGAAACTCTGGCACTTCCAGTGTCAGCAAACAATTAAGTATGAAAAAAAAGAAATCATCACAGTAATAAATGATCATTCATAGCAGTCAGTAATCCACGACACCATCTCTATCCTCATTCTTCAGACCTTAGCAGCCTTCGCCACTATGAAGAAAACTTGGGTTGGATTAGGAAACCCTTTTTAACCTGTTTAGCTTGATGTGTATGGCACATCCTTGCAGAAGGGTGAGGCAGAGCTCCAGTTCACAGCTGCTTTTAATCCACACGAACACACTACTTGTTCCTGACATTTCTGGATTTAGGGCTCAGTGGTGACTACTCAAAGAGAGGGCAGATCACCTACAAATCTCCCCAGGTTTCCACAGTCCTCGATCATCACTACAGCTGCAAATCATCTTCCTGCCCATGGGTTTTGCCAAGTCACACAGCCAGGCAGAGGACAGCGCAGAGCACGGTGGCTCTTGCACAGAGCCCCATGGCAGCAGCGCACCAACCCCACCGCTTGTCCTGCTCACGCCTCCAAAGACAAGGAACAACTGAACAAAGGTTTTCAGAGTGCACTTTAGGATGAAAGATGGATAGTTTAGACCTCTGGCATGTTTTCAAAGTAGGAACACTGTACATGGGTAACTACTTCATAGTTACCATCTTTCTGACTACTTGTCTTCATTCAAATTTAAAGGACAATTAGTAACCAGTTAAGCTGGGAGAATTTAATCTATTTCTTGACTTACAGGAACAAAAAAAAGTTACATTCTAAACCAGAATCCAACTTCTTTCATAAACCATAAGGTTAATCACTGTTGCTTCTGCTTGGCTTTACACAAATGAAACTGTTTATGAAATGACAGGCTACTGCTCCATTTCCCCCCCCATTTACAGCATTTTAAGAAAACACACTCCACACCAAAATCTCAACCCAAATCCTCTTGGTCTTAACTTGTCCTAGAAAGCCAACAGCCAGAGGACAGTGGCTGGACAGGAATCTTCACACGTGGCATCTGGATAGGTGCTGTCAGCTGCGGGGCAGGCAGCGGGCGACAGGGCTCTCCTTACAGTACTGGGAGGTCTGTACCCTGTTCTGTGAGGGGGTCGGCTCCTTGCTGTAAGAGGCAGGAAGGGAACTGTGGAAAGCAAGGTCAGAGCACCCCTGTCGGGACCTGTAGGGGGTTAGAGGCTGCTGCAGCCTGAAGTGCTGAACTCCAGTGCTGGGATCCCACACCTCGAGCTCGCAGCAGCACTTAACTCCTTCACGGAAAGGGAACCCTTGACCAGTCAGGAGCTCAGGCCAACAGTCAGGCCAGGCACTCCCTCACCCGCCCTCCTGCCACCCCTCCCCGGCAGGGGTGCTGAGCACCATGAATGACTGCTCCATCCTTCCTAAGACGGCCTCTTCCACAGCTGACATTTTGTTTAACTGCAACAACTGACATATCCTCAGGGACGCTCTAATGATCAATTAAATCTGTGAGCTGTGGCTGCTGAACCTCATCCTGGGAAGACTGGCAGAGGATGAGCATCAAGAAAACAAGGAAAGCAAAGAAGCTAAAACCAGCAATCCTTTACCCCAGGGAGAGGAAACTGCAGCAGTGTACAGTCTCCACCTCACACGATGAACACCCAGAGCCCACAGGGGGATTACCCAGGGTCGGGCCCCAGCCCCGGGGGCCAGGGTGACCGCGCTGGGAGAGGCTCACCCGGGAACGGACGGTGCTCAGAAGACGACGGGTTTTTTAGGACTCTTTGGTTAGTTGCTTTTTGTTTGGCTGGTTTTGGTGGTTTTTTTTTAAGTCAGTCACAATACATTATCAGAAGATACAGTGTTTGAGATGAGATAATGTGACCAGGGCTGCTGTCACGCGGTTCAGCTGCTGATAGCAGGATTCCCAAGAAATTGCATTTTTTCAGGGATAAGCCTTTCACAAAAGCGCAGCTGAGCACTGAAACATCTTCATCTTCAGACCAACTTTCTACCCTGGGCTGAACATTGTTTCCACAGTTCTCTAGGACCAATTTTCTGCAATATCTCACAAAAGAAAGCTCCTCAGCAGGAAGAGCTTTTCCTGGGAGAAGCACTGTTTTCCCCAGCGCACAACTGCTAATGAGCAGCCTGTACGCAGCCCTTTTCCAGCTCTGAAACAATAGTTACTGGGGCAGCCTGAGGGGACAGTCTGGGACAGTAAAAACAAAAATCAGCAATAGCAACAGACACCAAAAAGCCTCGTTTGCCCCAGGTCCAGCCCTTCCAAGCGCTGGCCGGTCTGCTCTGCGCAGCGCAGCAGTGGAACACTGCGGTGAGCGCTGCCAGGGCTGGCGCAGGGGCTGCCCGCTGCCGGGACTGCTGCTGTGCCAGCTGTCCTGAACCAGCACCTCCCCACCGTGCCTTCCTGCTGCCTCACACCACTGCTCCTCCAGTCAGATTGAGGCGTCACTGCGTGTGTCTCACACAAGCCACACGTGATGCCTCTAAGCCCAGACCCTACATCACAGGCCATCATCTAGAGCCATTTCCTTCCACTTGTCAATCATTCCTTTTACACCAGATGAAACACCAACAACACCAATACTTGGAAATACCAAATGGCACATGAGGAAGTTTGTGATGAGCAGCAGGAAGGTCCCTCAGGCAGGGACACATCTGAGCGGTGTGTGTGCTGGCTAACACGGCACAGCCTTGTCCTCCTCTGGAGCCCTGGGTTCTCCTGTACCAGTAACATGCAATAACTGGATGCACTGCAGAAGACATGCAGTGAAAGTGTGCCTTACAGGGCCTAAACTCCTTTAAATGCCAAAGAGGCTCACATTTCAACTGGCACCTAAATCAGTTTTCAACTGTAGAATTTTGCTCCCAAAAGGTTTTTTAAATGCACAATAAATGGATGATGTGCCTTGCTCCCAACTCTCAGAAACTGGTGTCTGTTTACCTAACTGTACCTTAAGCCTTCTGTACAGCTTTGGAGATCTGGCCACACATCCTTCAAGTCTTGGAAAACTCCAGCCCAAGGTTCTTTATAATGCCACTGCTTTGGCAATAAAGTTAACAGCTGAATCAATACTGAGCTGACACTGGGTGCTGTCTTAAACTTGAACTATGGATTTATTGCACCGAGTTCATGATAGATAGAGTGCAACTTGTGCAGACAGGCATCTTTGGCCTGTATCCTTCTATGTATGCTAAAAGCCAGTAAAATCTCAGTTGCTGTCAGAGTTCCTGATCACTCTCTACACAGCGTGCAGGAAAATGGGCATCTGCAGCCAACCAAAGTGAACGTGAATGCTTGCCCACAAGGCACATCATGCCTTGCTCCTCTTCTACTCTTTTCAGAGTCAGGAAAAGAGGCAGGGAAAAACTAAGAGTCTTCCTCTGTCCCACTCAGCTGTTCTGGAACAAAGCAGGAAGAGAGGAAGCCAGGAACCATTTGCTCTTCACATCCACACCTGAGCAGAGGAAGGACACTGGCTGTACTACTGCTCCAGAGATTCACATATGACATTCACACACCCCCTCTGCCATTGGAAGTGCAATGGCCCATGTCTAGAACATTATTCCACGGTAGAAGAGAGTCCTTGGTGAGGAGAAGAAAGCAGCAATAACTTTAGCTGACAGCAGCACAAGGAAAAAGAAAACATAACGATGATATTAGAGCCAGGCACATCAGGAAAGAAGCCTCTTAGAGCATGATTTAACAGTTTTTAGAAGCCTTCTCTTTCAATGGACTTCTCTTCATGCCCTAGGGTCCCCTAAGGCACTAACTGCATCTTCATGGTGCTTATTCAGCATTCTTACACTTGCTAACCCTGTGTCAGCACAGTTCCCTCCCCGCCCCCCC
>VXBZ01006792.1:101997-179792 GCA_013399135.1 Heliornis fulica
ATGTTGAGCTGGAATAGCTCCAAGAGCATCATCACCCACCAGTGATGGTGTCACCACTTCATAATGTCATTTGGTTGTAAGGTTGTGTTATGTGGAGCTCTGTGCCATACTGGGAAAAGAATGAAGCACCTGTCACACGACAGTGTCAGACATGAGGAAAGTGCCACATGACATTTCCTGGCTCTGCAAGCAGCATTTCTACATTAGCAGCCGGCAATATTTCTGCAAAGCCTTCTCATTTCTCCATGCACTATAACATAGCTGGAACAGCACTTTAAAGTAGCTTGGATGAGTTTCATTTTGGCATCCTCAGCAGCATTACAGACATGCTGAAATACATCCTGATTAAGCTCTGGAAAGAGGACAACCTCAACACTTAGAATAGGGGAAGACACGACAGCCCTTACTTCTCACTGCTGAAAGCCGCTTGCAATCTCCTCCTATACCTACAGCTACTTCAGAGGCTCCTGCAGCGCCCAGGACAGAGGCCACGATGTCAGACTGTCCCGTGGGGCTGGTTCACATGAAGAGCTGTTCTGAGATGGGACAGTCATATCAGCAGGGAGCAGCACATCTCAGCCACCGGTTCACGCCCCTCACACCTCCTTTCACTATTCTGTGGCTCAGAACGTTCAGGTCCCACCGCTGGAGCAGACTCCTGGCCCATCGGCAGGCACTGACCGCCCAGCGCCTTGGAGCAGGCCCAGCAGCGGGGCTGGGCACAGGCTCGCCGTCCCCCGCACCGAGGGCGGCCAGCCCTGCCACCCCCGGGCCTGGCCTGGGCCCTGGCGTGCCCTGCGGCCGCACTGCGCAAGCAGCAACACGGGCGACGGCGCAGGCCCCGTCCAGGACACCTGCACTCCCAACACCCTCTTTGCCTCGCACGTGATGTGCAGCCTGTTTTCCAGATACAATTGTTTCCTTTCAGTCTCTTTTCATTTTTAGCTCCTTCTCCATGCAAATCCCTGTAAAGCCTCCTATAGAGGATGGGTTTAATTGCAAACTCTTTGTCTTCTGCCCCCGGGGAAGCACATGGCAGCGCTCTCCCAAGCTCAGCATCAAGGGCAACATGAAATATGGCAGGACACAGGAAAAAAACCCCACAAGGCTTACTTCCAAGCAGCTTTAAAAGACTAAGTGCCAGAAAATTGATATTTTTCCTGATTTAACATCCCAGTCATGGCTTTCCCGTGCTATTTGTTCAAAAGCCTGAGCTCCTCTCAGACTTTCATTACCTGGCGAGATGCTCTGCGTTTGAGGGAGGGTACGGGCCAACTCAGCAGAGGGCTTTTCTCTCTGCAGCCAGAGTGGCAGTCACACAGCACACATCAGGCCCAGTGAGGTCTAGGTTGGGTGGCACAAGGGCTCTAGCCGAGAAGTGCAGCGGGCAGTACCGACCTGCCATGCTGAGCTGCAGCCCCACCACATCACTGCTGCCAGAAAAGCAATTCCCCTGCAAAGAAACAATACAACAGCTCCAAGACTACAAGAATCTGTCAGCTTTGTTGTGCAGCTCAGAGGTTGAGAGAAGTGACATGGAGCTCAGCTGGCTACTGGGAACAGGAGCTTTGCCATTGCCTTCTTGGCTCCAGATTCCTTCTTGGCTCAGTTACATTACAAATAACACTGACAGAGTGATAACATACTTCTCTGCCTCAGTTCATAAATATTTTAACAGCTCTGCCTGCTGCCTAAACACCTGGATATCATGGAATACCTGTTTTAAAACTTGTCTAAATGACACAAAACAGAAACCTGGTGCAAGCAGGAGCAGCTCTTAGGATGGTGTGGTTATTCAATTTCCATGAGAGTGTGAGTGTTGAACTACATCAGTGTCCTGGCTTTGGCTGGGGTAGAGTTAATTTTCCACCTCACAGTGGGCACAGTGCTGTGTTTTGGGATGAGAACAGTGTTGGTGCCATGCAATGATGCTGGGTGATGTTTACACCAAGTCAAGGACTTCTCAGCTCCTCACCCCACGCATGAGGGGCTAGAGGTGCACAAGGAGCTGGGAGGGGACCCAGCCAGGGCAGCTGACCAGCTGTCCAAAGGGATATTCCATACCCTATGGCATCCTGCTGAGCACAAAGCTGGGGTATTGGTCGAGGAGACAGCAAGCAGGGATTGGCTGGGCAGTCAGCAGCTATCAAGCATTTTTTATTTGCATCACTTGTTTTCCATGAGTTTCATTTCTTTGAGATTTTCCTTTGCATTACTACTTAGTAGCAGTATTTTGTTTCAATTAGTAAAGTATACTTATCCCAATCCATGACTTCTCTCACTCTCACCCTCCTGGCTCAGTCCCCCTCTGCACCCACACCAGTTAAACCCCAACAGTTAGGGATGGCCACAAGAACTTCAGAGGCAGCCAAAGACAGCGTAGCACCTGACTCACAGCTGGGCATGAAGGGTAAGAGACATCTGTGCACATAAAACAGGCAAGACTGGCAGTGTTCAATGTCCAATTCACTTTGTGATTATTGACTGAGGCCCAGGCCATGAATTAAAGTGAAGTATCTTCTTTTTGACGAGGAACCAGAGATCTAGACCTTTTAGGACTTCCAAATTCAATTACCTTTCTTATTTATTTTCATTCAGACATTCAAAACTTTATGCAGTCAATATTACTGCATTGTCAGAGGCCTTGTAATTTATCCAAGGAAACAATCTGAACACTGCAGAGTAAATACTGGCTGCAGCTGACCTTGCTGGCCAAGACACACTATCATCAATAGTTGTTAATGGTAAATTTCCTTCCAGTGCCACAGAGGAAAGAGTGCCAGTACTGTGCAAAGCAGTAACAGAGACCAAAAATTTCTGACAGCTTTCCCATCCAGTGGAAAGTGCTAATTCTGACCTCAATAGCATTTTGCTCCTGGTACACAGCTCTGAGTGGTTACCCATCCTCTTCAAACACTACTAAAGGTCTGTGAGAAGAATGTCAGTTTATTTTAATGACCCTGTGTGTCAAGGACGTGACAAAGTTGGACACTCACAAGGCAGGCTCAGGGTCTCCATCAGGACCTCAAGCAACTTAGATTTCTCACCTTCAAGGAGATAGAAACTCCAGTGGCCATAAGCAACTCTGGCCTCGACACACAAATCAGCCTCTCTAGAAGACAGCTCTGCCCCTGCTTCACAAACCCCACTGCTGAACTGGGGAATCTGGTGCCGACGGGCTGCTGCAGTCCCAGGCCAGTGCTCAGGAAGCATCAGCCCACGACTCAGCCAGCACTCAGGGCACAGGCACAAACCCCTGTTAAAACTCAAAGTAGTAACCTGCACCTTTACTCTGTTTCATCACTTCCATACTGTTTGTTTTCCTCTATCTTTGCTGAAATCAGGGCCTAGCTCCCAGCTGTGCCCAAGTCAACAGTTTAATTTATTCCTTTGCAGAAACCAAGTGCAGAGTAACCCTGACCTCCCATCTGGGAGTGCTGCCACGCTCCATTTACACGGGCAAGAACGCTGGGTCAGACTGGGACCTGCACCCCCAGTCTCTACCCTCTGTCCTAACGTTGCATCTTAGTGCCACCAAAAGCACTTTGCACAGGTAGCAGTGACAGCTTCAGTGGTCCCTGTGCTTGTCACAATTAGCTCACCAGGCAAACAACAAAGCAATTGATTAGCTTTAAAAAAAAAAGGTTTGCTTATCAAGTCAATTTGCTGCAAAAGCTCTGCTGCTACATCGCTAGTACACACAGAAATACCTGGTAGCACTTCATTAAGGGAGCAGCTTGCAAGGCTGTTTTCACAGCCAGATCCCAAGCTGCAGGTTACCCAAAAGCAGTACATGTCTCTGGAGCCAGGAAAGGAAAGCTGCTTCCTAAAAGGCAAATCACAACGTAAAGGTTGTCACAGGGATGCCATGGTCTGACAGAAGCGGTGTTTCACTGCCCCCTGACTGCGCAGAACGAACACAAATACAGCAGCATAATCAGACTGCCTACTGCCCTCAAACACAGCAAAGCAGCAATAACCCAGATGGCAGAAGTGCATTATGCACCAATATTTTTTTTTTCTCTAAACTGCTTCATTTATATGCATGATGCTATACACAGGACATATATACTGTGAGTATTTATTCTGCTTTGCAAGCTTGGGGATATTTGTAACAATGAACTCTGGATCACAATGAGATTTTTTCCTTTGTGTGCTTACTGGTGAATCAAAATTGAATACCAACTGTCTCAGAGAAAGTAACAGCAAAGATGCCTGTGCAAGTCAGTCATACTTAAGACACCACAACTTTTGCTTACAACCTGGAAATCGCCTCCAGCATGATGTCAGCAGGATGGTCTCAAACCAGGCTTCACGGCGGCACAACTTCCCTAAGACTTTCAGAAATACTCAAAACAATCACCTGTTAATCATTTTGTCTATATTAAAATGCAACACAGGACAGAATAACGGAATATGAAAGCAACTACAACACTGTTCCTACCAACCACTCTGAACCAATTCCCTCTATCAGTATTTCTCACTCCTCTGTGTTCAGTAGCCACCAGTGCACATTGCTGATTTGGCAACTTATCCTGACTTTGTGATATTTGGCAATTTATAGACCTAGCTCCCAAAGTCCCAAGAACACATCATAACCTCAAACTTCCCACTGAGAAACAATACCACTGTAATAATTAATAGAAAAAGTGCCTGAAAATGAAAAAATAGAAGACAGATACAATAACCCCAAACATGCATTTTAAATGCCAATACATTCAAACAGGCCCGTTCCTGGTGGCCAAGCATCAACTGCCACCAGCACTCCCAGCAATGAGCTTCCTGCTACGGGAACCCACAGTAAGACCAAAGCCAAATCACAAAAGCTCTGTGTTAACTGGAGTGACTGGGCCTTGCTCACTGAGGCTAGTTCTCCCCATTGTTGTCAGGGAACATCTGTATGGAAACAGGCAATTTCATGTGGAAAACTGTAGCCTGTGCACTCAGCTATAATTAAGCACTTTGCCTGTGCTGAGACAACACCGGCATTATCTAGTTGTAGGCTTTGACACGTGTGTGGGACACTGCTGCAGGTAGGTCCACAGCTAAAAGCTCAGTCTTGAAAGCAGTTTTCTGGTGAGCATATAAATGCTGAGTACAAAGGATACCTTGCCTAGTGTCTCTTTAGAGGATCACAACTGAAGGCACTTACTACTGCTCAGCCACTGCTGTTTTAGGAACACTCCTCCCTCCTCTCTGAGGAGGCCAGTTCACAAGAAGGAAGAAGCAGGAGGACAAATCTTGGCATGGCTCATGCGGAGCATCTGGGAACATCAGACCTCAAAAGTAATTGAGCTCATGTTGTTTCACTATCAGGAGATGCAGAATTGTAGCTCAAGGTGGTAGCAACAACTAACAGAGTAACCTTCTGTCACTTGCCTCTCCACACTCTAGCCAAGTCGCAGAAAGGACCGTGCAGGCGTTACAGAAGATCATGCTCATTATTCCCTTGGATCTTTAAGGCACAGGTAACTGAAGCTGAAACCACGCTGGTGCTGTGTGCTGGACCAACGGCTCTGACAGCAGGAGGCTTCAGCCACACTGAGCAGGGTGGCACAGCACGGGGAGGCCCTGTCTGTTCTCAGGCTGCCCCAGGCAGTCAGCAGGAGAGAGGCAGGAGTGACCAGCTGCACAGGTACGGGATGCAGGGGATGACAGACTGAACACGAGTCAGCAACTCCTGCCACACATCAGCTGGGAAGAACCCAGGGGGAATAATATGAACTCTGCAGAAGAGTTGGGAAGAACAGGTGAAAGAACAATTAAGTCTACAGAAGATAAGACTAAGGAGGTGACGTAGGGATGTAAAGGAGGGAAAGAGCAGTGAACACTAAAAGGCTCTTTCTGAAGGCATGCAGACATGATAATACCACAGAGACAGAGTATGCTCACAGACAGACAATCCACCACTGAAAATAAAGGCATGTCTTAAGTTACATCTAAATGCTCATACAAGAGAACAGATCCTCTGAGAAACTCTGAAACTATCTCAATAGAAGGAACAAGCTTCTGCTCTTTCAAAGAGTTAAGAAAAGTTATAGTCTACCACACATCTCCCCAGGAAAAAAGGTATCTGTAAAACAGTGGAGCACTCAGTTGACTGAAAAAGAAATGCAATCACCTTCCTCCAAGAAATTCCCCTGTGGATCATCCAATTAATTAAAAAAATATTAACCTTCAAGGGTCAAGCTTCCTGTATCTAATCTCAACACACCATTATTTTGTTGATCAGTTATAAAAAGATTTGAAAATATGTGGGGATATCTCCATAGCACATGTACATTTATACATTCTTTGTTAACAGAAGTTACATTTGATAATTAAGAGGATCATACTGGCATTAAGACCTACCATTGTTCAATGTTACCTGTTCACACAAACACACTGTACCAACTAATAATCATTTTAATAGCACACATTTACTGATAACATTCAGTATGCATCAGAATCTGTTTTCCCCAACCCATTTATAACTGACAGCCCCAAACTCCCAGGAAAGCATCGATGGGGTACAAGTAGTTATCCTGGAGAGACACTGCTCCTTTTCCCTGCCAATGCAGCTGCCACCAGCCTCCAAAAGCTCATGGCCAGGAACAAGAGCTGTAGCAAATCCTGAGGTCTGTCTGGAGAATCTTCCACTGACTTCATGTTTTGCATCAAGACCCTTTTGGAGTGGGGGCTTCAAGCACCAGTGACAAACCTACAGGCCAGCTGGTTAGCTCAACTTGCTCTCTAATCAATGATGTAATCAGAAACAGGCACACTAGAGCACAACTCATTTGACCAATTTAAAAGTCTACCTTAGGATGCAACGGGCTGCAGGACAGATGGTTCCTTGCTCTTTGCAGATATTAAAAATTCAGTGCATCAATACATCAGGCTCAGGTCAGGGATTTCTACACTATTGATCTCTGAAGCCTGGTGACACATCCCATTCCTGATGTCTCCTGGAGTGCTTTTTGTTAATTCAGAAATGCCACCTTCTGACTAAACAATCCCTTTCTGCCAGCAGGTGCTCTGCCCAAAGGCTGCTCAAAGCAGCATGTGTGTGCTCAGGTGCATGGCTGCAGGAGCCTAGGGACTCAGTCAGGCTTCTTCATTCTTCCCCCAGTCCTTCCCAGCCCCATTTCCTCCACTGCAGGCGCATATTTCTCCATAACTACCTTTCCCTGAGCTGCTACTCACTGGGAAAGCTGATGCTGCACCCATCCCTCACTGCTCAGCACCAAGGAATAGAATTTTTCCTCATCCCTAATAAACATTTGCATGGTGTCCATTTTATAGCTTCCTACAACAAGGAAGTAACGCTGCATATTTATGTGCTACCAATCTAAGAAGGTGACACCATCAGAGCAGGAGAGAGATTAACCCCCATCACTGGGACACATTTCTGAAGGGCTCTCGCTATCAGCAGCTCATTTAGTGGATTATTTTTCTGTAAAAGCTGTAATTAAGATATTTGTCAGGTGATTTGAGGGATACATTTCAGCTATTAGCTTACTCCCCAATCAGTAGACTGGAGGTTTCCAGATGGGTGAGCTGCAGGACATACAACTTGTTTCCAGTTCAGAGTTTTATCAAGTTTTCTGTATTCCTGAAGTCACCATATTTCTCTCACCTGCATCCCAGGCAGGCAATTAAGTCCTCCAGGAATATATATAGGGAGACAGGAGCATCCCCTGACAGAAAGCTTCAACATGCCCAGGAACTTTTGTGGTTTGTATTCTTCTGAATTATTTTAAGGATTTGGTAGCAGAGTGTGGTAGAAATAAACACAAACAGTGAACCTAAAAATAGAAAGCACTAAATAAGTCAGTGGAAAATGTTTCCTGACACATAATGTTTGGCTCACAATCATTCTGAAAATTGGATAGTGAAGATAAACTACTGCAACAGTAGATTGTCTTCCAGAAAAGTCACTTGATGAAAAATATTATGTGAACTGATTATTTCAAGAAGCAAGGCAACTCTCTTCATCTGGCAGTACTTCACTTTTCTTCTAAAAATGCTTGAAGGGTGACTTGTGTCAGATAAAATTATCCCAGCAAAGAACACCCACGTCCAGATTGTACAGCTCCAGCACAAGCTGCCATGGGTGCCACGGCACTGTCTGTAGAGCCAGCCATCACCTCACAGCCTGACCCACTCCAACACTTTGCCTCTTACGGTGCAAACCGCTCAGCTCCTCCCGAAGTTCATGGGAAACAAACTTCTCATTACACAAATTTCACCTCCACCTGCATGGAAGGTTTGGCAACCCCACAGTCTCATTTCCCCCACAGCGGGGAAGCGGTGAACAGTCAGCTCCAGCCCTTGCCTGTACCCTGCAGAAGCAGGTGCCCTGCACCCCCTGGGCACAGCAGCGCCGTCCGCAGCCAACGCACGGGGCAGGGCCACTCCACAGGGCCAGAGGCAGAACACAAATACAAGCACTGACCTTTATCCAGGAAAAGGGTGAAGGCAGGATTCAGTGGAACTAAAACCAACACTCAAGCATCTACAGAGAGGCCCCAGCCCTGCAGCTGGTTGACCACATAAGGGGGTCACACCAGCTTTCTAGACTCACCCTGCTTAGCCACAAGCACAGAAACACATACATTACTTCAAGACTTAACCTCCTAGGGCCACTACCACCAGGAGAAGCATTAGCCAAGCCACAAGAAACCAGCAGCGTGAGACACAAGGGACTCACCCAACTCTTGTGGCAAACCTTCAGCTGATCCAGCAACACCTCCACAACGCCGGGCTGTGGCTGTGGCAGAGCCGGGACCAATGCTCCTACAGCACAAGCAGAGAAAGAGCACCAGGCCTCAGCTGAGGTTAAACAGCCCCGGGGCCAGGCGGGGCAGGGGCTCAGGTGAGGCTGGTTGGGCCAAGTTGGCCTATCAGCAGTCTGGGCCAGGCCACCTGTGGAGCCTGCCCAGGGAGGGTCCTCTCCAGCTTCTCAACAAGGGGAATGGGCCCCAGCTCCCCTGGCCTAAATAACAGATCTCACAGGTGCTTACAGAGCTCCTTGTGGCATTTGGGTTTTATTCTGCATCGCAGATTAAACCTATTGTTAATCAAAGCGCCAGTGACACTGTCAGAAAGACAATGTGACATTTCCATGCCATTCTACCAGTTTAAACAAGATTCCATGAAGAAGTTGACCTTTTCTCAGTCGAATTATAAATGTCAAAATCACAAGAATCCATCTTTCAATTACTGTCACCTTGAAAGTGAAAAATGGTGGAGGCATTACACTTAAAACACTACCAAGCCCAGATATATTTCAAATGTGCTCTCTACTTTCAGGATGTATTCCTCATTTCTGAAATGCAATTAATCTTATTTAGCCAGGCATTAGGGAGAGGCCTGTGGGGAACAGCAGGAGCGGGGCTGTCCCAGGAGGGAGGACAAGCCAGGAGCTGAAGGTACCCATGGCACCGGCTGGGAAGTGACTGCACCAGCAGGACACAGTCCCACAGCACCTGAGCAAGGCAGAATGGTGACAGTCACAGGTCCCACTGACAGCCCAAGGCATCACCAGACCATACAAGGTGACAGACGAGGTCAAGTGAGTCTGGATGAGCTGGGGGGGGGCAGGGGGTGAGATGTGGCTGCACTTGTGGTACAGCTTCTGCAAGGACCGGAGACTGGCCTGACTACAGAGAGGGCTCTTGGCTATGGGCAGAGGTTGCAGGGCAGGCTGGCAGGGACAAATAATGTCCCTTGTCTGGCAGAGAGAGAGATCAGTGCTCAGGGTTAACAGGGAGCTCCAAGTAAATGAATGGGTGCATGTCTGGGTCTAATCCTGCTGCTAGAAAATCTAAGTCTGTCTCCTCCTTGCGGAAGCTGTCTGGATTTAGAGCTTATTTGTGACCAACTCCCCAAACCTGAGGCTCAGGTGCTCCTCAGAGTACCTTTCCCTGGGAGAGAGGGGTGGAAGGCATGGGCACCGGTAGCAGGGAAGAAGAGTCCCTGGTTCTTGGGCAGAAAGTCTTTCTAATCCTCTTTCTAAGGGTCCCACTTTTCCCAGAAAACTTTCCTCCAAACAAGTTCCCTCAGAAGAGAAAAAGAAAAAGCCCAGAACCACTTTTAAAAACTTAGCCTGAAGTGTCAAAGAAAAAGTTCGGTTTAAGGGGAAATGCTGCAAGGCATAAATGATCCAGAGTCCCTGCTGCTCTTTAAAGACAAGTTGCATTTTTCCTTTTGCTTTTTCTCTCCTTTGTAAAGAATGAGACTACGAGTCCAGATTGTCAAAAAGGTAGCAAATATTTCTGTTCAAAGCAGCTCTGCACACCAGGGTTGATATTTCACACACGATCTACTTCTATTTCAGTTCCATTTTGTATTTCAAAACACTGCAGAGGTGAATGTCAAGTGTTTAATCCATCCATCTCTGTCCCTGTACATCTGTCCTGCTATCCATACACTCATGAAGTTATAGAATGTTCGTAATCATAGCATCTGAGAAATCTTTGGGGTAAGGATTGCCACTCTTCACAGAGTTTGGGCTCAAAAAGGAAGAAATATACGTATATATACACCAAAGAGTCTGTGAAGACCCCTAAATTTCAGTTACTGCTTCTTGTTTCCCAAAGGTGGCACACATGGCAACGCTGAGTGATAACACAAAGACCCTAGATAGATGCACAGTCGTTTGTTACCTCTGATGAAACCAGAAGCCCTTGGTCATAAATATCCTACAGTGAAACTATTTATAATGAATCACTAGTGTGACTTCCGTGGATTGGCCTGCAAGTTCACTGAAAGGAGTACCACAGATGAAGAAATATCTGTTTTTTCTCTTCCTGCTCTTGCTCATGTCATCTCATCTTTTTCGTTTCTTCTCTCCTCTCGTGGTAGAGGTGCTGAATACTAACAAGACATGTGCATTTAACTGTGCTCAGTCATTTCCATGCTAATTAAGTCAGGTTCCAATATCTGCATTTTGTACAGGTTTGGTAAATCCCTCTTAAATTGGTAGTTTCAGCCTAAATCTTCTCTCACGGCGGAGAGAATATTTCAGCTCCTGTCCATCTCTGCTTACAGTGTCAGTGCAGGGATTATTTTAATTAAAATGCTAGGTGAGAAAATTATTAGAAAGAGAGCAAACAGGCCAGATCACCCCCTACCCATAGCTGGTATATATATGGGATTCTAATCCAATTTATGAAGCTTTCAAGCCAGTAAAACAATTAATTTTAAAATGCATTTCAGTCAAGATGACAAACGACTTTGTTGTGTGCTTTGTTTTTTAAGGTGCAGGATGAATAAGCCACAGAAGACAAAAACCATTTTCTTCTTGTTTTCATTTATTAATGACACAAATGCAATGATTAATCCTAAGTGAAATTCATCAGAAGTCTCCTGGCTGTTAGTATACAACTCCCACAGAATCACAGAACGTCAGTCAGGAGTTGGAAGGGATCTCAAAAGATCATCTAGTCCAAACCCCTGCCCAAGCAGGGGTCACCTCAACTAAAATCACACAGGAACATGTCCAGATTGGTCTGGAATGTCTCAGAGGAGACTCCACAACCTCTCTGGGCAGCCTGTCCCAGTAATCCATCACCCTCACAGGGAAAAAGTTCCTCCTTATATTAAGATGGAACTTTCTATTTTCCAGTTTGGAACCATTTCCCCTTGTTCTATCACTGGCCATCACTCAGAAGAGCCTGGATCCATCCTCCTGACACTCACCCTTGACATATTTATAAATGTTAATGAGGTCACCCCTCAGTCTCCTCTTCTCCAAGCTGAAGAGCCCCAGCTCCCTCAGCCTGTCCTCAACAGGAAGATGTTCCACTCCCTTCAACACCTTGATGGCCCTGTGCTTGACCTGCTAGCCATCCCCCTTCTAATACACCCCAGGATGCCATTGGCCTTCTTGGCCATGGGGGCACACTGCTGGCTCATGGCCATCCTGCTGTCCCCCAGGACCCCCAGGTCCCTCTGACTCCAGATTCACAACCAGATGTGATTTGAACTGGTACCCTGTTTTGTTTGGGTTAATGAGTATGGGTATCTGGCTGTAGTATAGGATTCAGAATAAACAGGTTACTAGGAATTCATCTTGCTGGGCTGCAGGTCTAACTGGTTAGGTGGTGGAACTGTAAAATGCACCTGTTTATTGTCAGATACTGTTTGTTACCAACTTCATTTCATCCTAGAGAAGGGTGAGTGATTTCTGCAGTTGGAGACTCCAGCAGACACTGCCCTAATCCCCTTCCCCACCTCTCTGGGAAGCCTGTCCCAAGGTTGACCACCCTCCACTGGTTGCTGTGTCACCTCCTCTAGATGATCCTGCTCGGGCAGGGGGGGTTGGACTGAGTGATCTTTCGAGGTCTCTTCCAGCTCTTAATATTCTGTGATTCTGTGATCAAGTCCAACCATTAACCTCAAACTGCCAATTCCACCAGCACCATATCTCCATGTCTTTCCAATCTCTCCAGGGACGGTGACTCCTCCACTGCGCTGGGCTACCTGTTCCAGTGCTTGACAACCCTTTGGATAAAGACATTTTTCCTAATATCCAATTTAAACCTCCACTGGCACAACTTGAGGCCGTTTCCTCTTGTCTTATTACTCAGGAGAAGAGACCGCCCACCCCCTGGCTACACCATCCTTTCAGGTAGTTGTAAAGATCCATCAGGTGTCCCCCAAGAAAAATGGAAGCAATAGAAAGTATTTCTGTCTCACCCAGCATAAAAATATAGTTCATAGCAAAACCCAATCAGGAACAAGAGGAGAAAAAAAAATACATGTTATTTTTATGTCAAATCTATACAATATAATAGTTTGAGAACTCAGTGTATGTGTAACCTCAGTTTTGGTACAAATGTGTGTTCATTAAAGAGAAATATAGTTTGGCAGGGCTGGATTTATGACTGGAGCTTGCACAGTGCCGTAAAGAATGTCCTCTATTAATGACAACAGCTGTTGGTTTAATAACCCTAGAAAAGATCATTAAATTCCTTCACATTTCCCAGAAACAGATGGAAGAAATGCAAAAGTGTTAAAACATATGGGAGAACATATTGGAATGCAGCGGCCTCCTCGAGCGGTTAGGAGTCCTAATGCCGCAATCTCCCGGTTTACACCGGTCTCCCTGTGCGTGCCGAAGGTGTGTGTACCGTGGAGATTATGTAAATACTGAAACAAGGATCGAAGAGGCTTGATGTGCCGTAGGCAGCATTTGCTCTGACAGTTTATCATCACTTCTGCCATGTTTGCAGGCAGATTTCCTCTCCCTGCTATTTCCTTGTTAGCTTCTTTGCACCTAGAACTTCAAACATAAAAAATCTCCAGGCAGAGCGGAATCTTTTCATCAACGATCTGGTAACCAGCCTGTGGATGTGGGTCACCTTCTGCACTCCCCAGAACAAGACAGATTCACTTCAGGAAGTGGGAATTTCCTTGAAACAGAAATCCCGACAGGTCCCAGATGCAGTTTTTCAGTTCGGGGTTGCCGCGGTGTTCGTACGTCAGCGGAGAACTTACGCACAAGCCTTGAACACTGCACCGAGGCATATCTGGGTCAAGAACTGCTGCTGCTGCTGATGAGAGCGAACAATCAGGTCAAAACCTGCAGCAAACCCAAATCCTCAAGCCTCAAGCAAGTTAAAATGGGAGTCCAGCCACTTCCACCTGGGGTTTGCATCCCCTCCTCTCCTTCTCTCCCGTTTCCCATTTATTGTGGCTTCCCGCAGCAACAGCAGAGCTCTCCCATGAAGGAGGCCTGTGAGGTCAGCACCGGCTCAGCCTGCTTGTGGAACCAGCTGAACCTGGCACTGCGGCCTTCCACAAGCGTGGAGCTGAGCAGGGTGGTCCTGACAGACAGGACTGTGATCTAGAGCTGGAGGGCAACTGGAAAAAGTCTCCCCATATAAACAAGCTGATGGAGGGATGCACGGGGACAGAGATACAGCAGAACGCTCACTGGTTTTCCTCTAGATTATTCAGCCACCCATACAGCTAGTAACACTGAAAACAAAGCACATTAAAACACAAAACCCCATGATGTAGAATAGGTACAGCTTCTGAAAATAAATATTCATTTAGGCTGAATAGGAAATCTATCCCCAAACATGCATATCCAAGAGAAATTTCTTGCCAACAAATTCTTGGACAAATCACTGATAATGGGTAACTGAAACCTCCTGAAACACGATGGCTCAGTCTGTGGTCCACACCATGAAACTGCTGTGCTTGCAGGCAAGGAAGGGAATATCCTGACATGAAACCCAACTGCACAGGCCCCTGTGCTCATCAAAGCTGCTAAAAAGATATTTAAAAAAAAAAATCAAAAAGCAGCAAGATTTTTTTTTCCTATGAGAATTTCAACGTGATTTTTATCAGCTTTATTTGCAACAGTTTTAAAGCTAAAGGCCAGACTTCTTGTCAGAGGTTGGGTCAGGATTCAAGTGGTCTGGGACTAATCACAATGTGATTTTTGAAGGAACTCATGCAATTCCTCTACACAGAGGCCAACAGAGCAAGGGCAGCTCTCCTGTGCTGATCACCTCTAATGACAGTAAATAAGAGATTCTCTCTCTGAAAGTCACATCCTTTTTTCGGTGGGAAAAGAAGTTAAAAAATCCTGCTTCTGCAGTGACTGTGTACTGAGATACAGGATACTATCCTGGGTGTTCTTGCCAGGTTAATAAAGTTTGAGGGGAGGAGAGGAATTTTCGATAGCACAGACAGAGGTATTAACTGGCAAACTTTGCAAATTTAGTGCTTGGAAGGCACACAGGGTGAAAATGCAGTGAATCTATCATTACTAGTGCTTTGCTATTATCAGATTACTCTGCCTGCAAACAGCTCGACTAAATAACGCTGATTTGCACTGATGTGTGCCTCAAGCTCTCTGAAGTGAAATCTGACATATAACTCAATTAGCCAGTCAGAACTAACGTGATTACACGCACACAATGCTGTCCTATTTCCTTGTTTCAATTTCCCTTTCTTCTGATTTAAGTTGCTTTAACAGCATCTTAATGTTTTGTAATGTTCCAGCAATATCTGTTTTCCCTGGATTCTCTAATCCAATCCTTTGTTGTCATTTTTTTCTGTCAGTCATAACAAACAACTCTACCTCGCTTGCTCCAAGCCATCCCTGCCCTCTCACTGCTCACCACAACTGTGGAGTACACGGATTTGAGGTCCCACCGTCAGGAGGCTGCCAGCACGGAGAGCGGTGATGATCGCTCATTCGTATGCAAAGTGCAAATAATAAAAATTCAGCAACATGCCTGGAACCTGCACACCAGCATTGCTGTTTTCATTTATCAGCAACCAAAAAGGAGACTAGCTTGGAATGCACTTGTGGGCCAGGAATCTCAGGCAGGATTTCTCACAGCTCATACAGGCTCTGACCACAGTAAGGCAGAGGTTTTCCTTAGGGCATGAGGGACAAGCAGCAGTCTACATGCTGCTGACAGCGGGGTAACTGAGAATTAAGAGCTGATTGTGTCATCTTTACCTTCAGGTATGATCAATGAAACAATTTTTAATGCAACCAGGTAAAATTAAGATCTGATTAAGCCTGATTAAAAATAGTTCCCCCCAGTAATCTATGCCTGGGACAATAACTGTAAAGTCTCAAAAGGAAGGTAAGTAACAAATCAAATTACTTCTCTGGGGCACAGCAGCGCACTGGAGTGCAACTCATGCTCTAAAATAGCTACTTTCTCTGCTCAAGATAAGCCTGAACTCAGAAACATTTAGTCATTCTGTTTTCCTTACTGCATGATGTGGTGAAGCCTCCTATCTCGCAGGATGCTGCTCTTTCATGCTGCTTTCCAGTTACACATCCCTCAGCTCCCAACAGTCTCTATCTCCCTTTGGCAGCTGGGGAAGGTAGGGAATGAGCAGGAAAAAGCTCTGCCCACAGTAACCCAGCAGATAATGATGGAGGACACGTTAGAAATCCCAACCATAAGCATGTTACAGCCTTCACGCAAGCTGAGAGGCATTTCTTGCATTTTCAGTTTTTCTGAAAAAATATACAGAGGCTATGGAAGAATAAAAGTACCCAACACTGATCCACTATACAGTGACTTCCTTCTTTCTCTATTAATCATCTGAAATGAAGCTCTCCTTGCTGGCCAGCAATGAGCTTTTCTGCTGTCTTCACTGCCAAGGCCAAGAGACTCATTCTCCTTCCAGTGCAGCCAACCCTGCAGCCTGGGTATCGGTACGTGCTGAACACGTAAGCTGAACAGTAAGACAGAGGAAGCGGCACACATATTTACGTGATGTTACTTTTCTATCCCAGCAGGGACTTTCTGCTGGGTCAGACTTCCCAGACTCCTTTGCAGAGTAAAGAAGTTTGTCCCTGCCTTTCTGGGCAGCTGGGGCTTCCTGGAGGCATTCTGCTGGCACACTCAAGAAAGTGTGTGCACTACTGCTGAGGCGGCGGCGCTCTGGGGCGTCAGTCAGCACAAGTGGGCAGGTTCAGTAGTGCCAAGAAAGTCTGAAGGGATTTCAGAACTGTGTGTGGAGGATGTGCAGCACTGTGCTCCCAGAGGAGAGCTCCTCATGCCTCCAAAGTGGTGCTGTCAACAGACTTGAAGCAATAACCAGGTGGCACTCTGACTCCCAACTATTTGGACTAGGAGCTCAGCACAGTCTCTCCTGGACTCGCTGTCTCCCCAGGAGCAGCTCTGCTCCTGCATTCAAGTCCAGGTGGGAGCAGGGTCCCTGCAGGTTTTCCCCTCCCCCCGTGATGGGGACCACACAGCAGCAATGCCAGGGCTGCCCATAGCAGCTGGGCCACCACCCGTGAAGAGCCGTTTTCTCAGCTTTTAGGAAGACTGCAGAGGTCTGGCTGCTCTCCCCTGCTCTCTAAGTGGAGTAATCCTCTGTCTGCTTCACAGCCCTCCCTGGCATTACCTGCCTGATACTCTCCTCTTCCTCCCTGCCCACCTTTCTATTTACTGCACACAGACAGGAGAATGGTTTCTTTTGACAGCACTTCTACTCGAGGGAATGCTTTCAAGCGGCAGCTGAATTTTATTTACTTTTTACATTTTTCTCAGTCTTTTCCCAAAAGGCACAATTTGCTTTTTATTTCCCAGCGTCTTTCCTTGCTGTAGGCTGCCACATGGAGATCTGAAGGCCTGCTCTGAAGTTACCCTGCCCACTCCAAACTGCTCAAGCCCCACTGAGGTAGCTCCACCCTGGAGAGTCCACGGCCACTCACTGCAGGAGGACAACATGCTGGCAGTAGGCACACATGCACCAGACTCACATTTTGCTGGTCTTGGACAGCAAAAGATGCAAATGTCTGGGCAGCAGCAGATGACATACAACAGGACTGACCAGATCCTTCCTGTTGAAAACATGTCACAGCTCTGGCCTTGGGCATGCTGTCCTTGCCCTAGGTCAAGTCAAAATGGCACCATTTCACATCATCTGCAGTGGGGACAAATGGGCAGTGTCAGCCTTCAGAGGGACACATGCATAACAGCCGTGTTTTCCTTTTGAGGGGAAAGTACCAAAATGCATAAAACAGACCTTTTGTTTGAGGATGAAAACACTATCAATAAGATGGAGGGAGAGAACAGAGAATTCACAAAGGCATTTTCTTCCCTCTGTGTTCCCCAGTAGATCCAATATCAGAACGCCTCAGCCCTCCCAAATGATTCATTTAACCTTCACTGTTTAATCATAACAATAATATTTGTCTTTTTCTCACAGCACCTGATGATTGCTGTATTCATTACACTGGAGCTGTACATCCTCTGAAAGGAAGCATGTAGATGCCAGTCAACCACAAGGCATATATTTTCTCCCCGGGGGCTAGCTAAGAGTTTGGAAATAACCTTTGTAATATACAGTAACCATTAGACTGTAATAGCTTTTGTTCAGCCACCAAGAAAGGTTATAAAGTTTTGCAGGGATTTATTCTGAGCAGGTTCCTCTTTAAAGGACATTTCCAAAGTCCATTTTTCTGATTCTTTCTTCCCTGACAATGCTCTGAGCATCACCAAGCACTCAGGACTCGGCCGTGTGCGAGAATCTGCACTGGCTCAGGTCCCTCCTCCTTCAGGTAGCTCCTCAGACAGACCCAGTGAAGGTAACTTCAAAGGAGTGTGTCTTAAAAGATGTTTTCATTCTCTCCTCATTGCATTCAAACAGTACCATCTGTTTATCTAATGCAGCCTTTTGCATGCACGCACCAGTAAATTGATAGATGTAATAGATGCATTAGGACATTAATCATTGATTAATTGCCTTAAAAATAAATATTAATCTTTGTTTGGGAATTTTGATAGTGAACTAAAAATCTGCCTAGATATTAATGTACCAAATGATGTACGGTTTGCTCAAGTGAAAAAATAATCCATTAGATTCAAAAAGACAGTCTGATAAAATGTTTTCATTATAAGATGTATATATGTAATGATTTAAACATTTAATTAAATATTTCTCTGCCAGTCCAAGAGCTATCTTCCTTCCAAACACTGAAGACAGCTTAATGGATAAAAAGTGGAGTTAGTTTGGCTAAAACTGAGAAGATTAATACCATTTCCTTGTTGAAGCAAACTCCCACCCAGTTACTCCAACCTTATGGCTCCTCCAAAGCCTTCACAACTTGGTGGAAATCAGCAGTTTTGCTGACCTCAGCAATGCTTTCCCACATCTGAACATCACGGGCAGCTTCAGAAGGGAAAGTCTCCCTTAACTGCAAGAAATAGATCGGATTTGTATACTGCAATGAGAAAGCACAGTAATGTATTATTGGCATCTAACAGCGTAACAGATTATCCCCCTAGATGTATATCTGATCTGTACTTACTAGTGCCCATCTGTTTGTGGTTATTAGTACACACCAAGCTCTGCTCATTCTCACAGCTATTCTCACAGTTTCAAATTCATTATATGCTTTTGTGTTAAAACATCGTTCTGAAGCTACAACTGCCAAATTCTAACCCCCAGCCCCTCCCAGCGCCCCACACCCCGCTCCCAGAACGCCTGATTTCCCATCCCTTAGGCCTTGTAAGCAGCTTTACAATTAATTCCAGTCTTTGTGCATCACTAACACTTTAGAAACAAAATAACACTTGTTTCACCTATCCAGTGTTTTGAAGGTCAGAGTACTCCTCCTCAAGCTCGGGTGTGTTTTACACTTCCCTGCACACCAGGACAGTCTGAAGCGCCTCAGCCACCGCACACAAACACCCTTCCCCTTCCCATTCAATAATGGGGAGCGACCCCCCATTCCCACTGAAAGGCAGATGGAGATTGGATAACGAAAACCTTCTTGGTTCTGTCTGATCACCTAAAAACCGTGTGGGCACCCAATGAGAATTGCTCCTCTATGCCCACTTCTAGCAACTCAGAGCTCAGGGCTTTCAAATGTTACTACCTGTCCAGGTCAGAAAGAGGGAATGCACCTCTGCCCAACCCAGGCACAGCATCACAAAGACCTCCCTGTAAACCAAGGCCAGCTTCTTGAACACTGGTCTCATAGAGTGGGGAAGGTAACTGCCCCAGGCCAGCTGCTCCCCACCCCCAGAGCCCCCTGCAATGCCTCAGCTCCTGCCAGCGCCAGCTGCAGCTCCATCACGCTGCAACCATCACAGCTTCAACATGGGAAATACATCAATTTGCAGATTTTCACTAGCATGTGTAGCTCAGTTTGGAGTTCATATTTCTGGACAGCCATAGCACACCTGAGACGCCGTTTCCCAGGTCTGCACACAGTGACAGCCCATCTTGGCAGCACTCACAAGACAGTGAAAGTCACAATCATGCAGAGAGGCCACAGCACCCGCAACAAACTTTCTGTGCCAGACATAGAGAGCCTTTGCTCTATCTGCTGGAAGAAGCAGATGCATGGAGAGATGACTGTAGTGCTGTCGAGCCAATCAGCACACGTGGCCGTGCCTCCCAGCCTGACAGGCAAACATTTTGATTGCCATGTCTTTTGTCCTGCTGACGCCTGATGCTGCGTGTTGAGCACAGGACTCATCACTCTCACACACGCAGGATGGCTCACACCAAAGCATGCAAACAGAGGATAAGCCTTTACGGGATGATGTCCAAAGGCGTTCTGTCTTCCAGGCAACATTTAAGCTTCACTGAATGAGTTTCATCAAAAAACCTGCTGCCAGAAGTACCCTCCAAGGCCAGTGCCTTCCCTGTCAGCTTCTGGGAAGCACTGCGGCAGGCGCAGGCTGCGTGTGCACAGGTGACACTGCAGCATGCAGGGGCCGTCACCCACCGTACTCACAAAGCAATCAATCCGTTTTAATTACCTCAATACTTTTTATGCCCAGAGATAAACCAGACCTGTTAAAGCTGAATCATTTATCATTTGGGCTAAGTCAATAAACAATTACATGTGCCACACCACTGTACCATGAACAGCACCTTACAGCCTCGGGCATACTGGAAATGCACAGTAGCTGCACACACCCCTGCAAGAACGAGGGAAAACGGCAGATCCTCAGAAAAACTACATTTTCCCTAAGTGCTTAAAAGTGAGATCTACAAAGGTCCTGAGCTGTAAACTGCTAATTTATTCCTAAAACCACTATAGGCTTTCCAAAAGTTTATAACATCAACAGCAGATTCTTAATTACCTCATCTGGCATTATTTCTGCACCCTGATTTTGAACACTGATCGGACATGCACAAGGGCACGCAAACATCAGCAAAGCAATTACCGCATGTGGAGTGGTAGTGACATGGGTCACAACCTTTTTGGGATTTTTAGGTAATGACTTTCCCACAAAGGTCCAAAAGCTGTGAGAGAAGGAGGAGCAAAACGCAGACACCCGGTCGCCATCACCATTAAACTCCATTTTAACTCCCGTGACATCTTGGAGAAAGGCCTCTTTTATTATGTCCCAGTCAAGAGTTCTCCCCAGGCCCTCAGCTCCGCTCCTGCTCAGAGGAGGGCACGGGATAGTCCTTTCTAGGCCACCCAGTGAGCAGCAGTAATAAAGCTCGTGCCCCAGACCCGAGCAGTCGGCGCCAGTGCCCAAAGCCGTGCCAGAGGCAGTGCCGGGCCTGCAGGCAGAGGCCATGCGCCGCGAGGCCGCAGAGAGCGCGAGCCTGCACTCGTGCCCAGCCCAGAGTTCACTATCACAGTGCTTAATTCTGCCACCCGTTTTCGGGGGTCCAAATATATTACACAGACACATGGGAAACTGCAGCCCGATGGCTTGGAGATGGGTTATTACTGCTCTCTCGGGGCTTTCTGAGAAAGGCCGAGGTCATCTCTGAACTTGTAAAAGACTGAACACGTCTGAGTGCTGGAACCATTTGCAGAGAAGCAACTGGCATTTTTGAGAGCATGAGGTGTATTATTCCAGTAATTATGTAGATTTATTTCAACTGGGGATATAGGAAATATATAGGTGAATTGCAATTCACCAGGATGGGGACCCTTGGGCTGGCTTGTGGGGCTGTGGCCAGCCAATGCCCGGGAACCCTGAGACAGGGAGTTGCAGCCACGCACCAGCAGAGCAGCCCTTCTAACCACCTCTGTGTTTTACCTGTTCCAGTCTCTTTGGAGACAGAAGTCTTACTTTGAGAGGAACTTTGGTCTATTTGCAGTGTATGTTTCCAGGGCTGAAATTCAACTTTTTGCACAGGATTTAAAATAAAGAGAGAGAGAGAGAGAGAGAGAGAGAGAGAGAGATAATGTTCCTCTAATAAAACCTACATAAGATAATACAGTTTTTATAGTGCATGAAAATAACAATAAAGATTCAAGCTTTTGTAGAAATCAATGAATCTCCTATTTCAAAAGCTTTTGTGCAAACAATAATTCTTTGAACTAATACAATACACTGAACTGAAAATTTTAACTTTAATATAATTGCATCAATAGAGCAGTCACATTCCTCCAAACAGGTACTCTGAAGATGAGATTTTAGAGCATGGTTCATAAATATAGGAAGGGAGAACAAAATAGCTTCTTTTTTGATAATTAAACAGTTAGCAGCTAAATTGCATTGTAATTGATTGGAAAATTGCTTTTTTAATGAGATTTAGTCACTAGGAAATGGCTTTTTTCTTCAATATACCCAATGTGCACTGGGTCATTTAAACAGCAAATTGCCTTACTAGCCTCCTATTTAGACGGCCTCGACTCAACTTTCTGTAAGAAAAGGTGCACCACCAAGAGACGGTCCCAGCTTCCCCAAGCAGACTCAGCCCCCATGGGGGGGGCTCTGGACACCAGAGGAGGGGTGCCCACAGGTCTGCGCAGGAAGGAAGATCAGGCACCGGAGCACAGCACAAAAATTAAAATTCACATGCCGTGAGCTCTGCTCTGGCCACTGCCACAGATGGGGTCAGGAGGCGATGCTCTGCCCCCAACCTCACCCCCCTCTGGCTGAAGCAGGCAGAATGGACAATCCTCTCTCTCCCCACTGAAACCAACAGCAAAAAGACCCCAAACCTCTGGCATGTAGGTAGGCTTTCACACTGGTTTGTGACAACGTTAGCTAACCTCCCTTCCAAACAGCAGTCCCCAAGTGAACTCAGAAGCAGTGTGAGACTGATGGGTGAGCACAGGCAGACAGCATCGCCAGCTGCCCTGCTCTGGTGCCATCCCTGCCCATGGAGACACTCACACACCCACTTCATCCTTCCTCTACTGTTCTCAGCTCCTCCACAGCTCAGCAGGTGATGTACAAAATCAGATATTCATGAGACAGTTTGATAATGGACAGCTCATAGAAGCTCCTTTATACAAACCTTTGCACAAAATAAAGACAATCCTTCTCCAAAATGCCTGGATAATCTCAACAGACAAGCCAGACAAAGTGTGGGAGAAAGCACTGAATTATCTTTTTTAAGCTGTATTATTTTATACCCAAGATACTACTCTGATTAGTATGAGTTAAAAAAAAAAAACAAACCCAAAACCAAACCTAGTAGCCTTTCTTCAAAACTAGAAAGACTATTAACTGTTTTCAAGGATTTCCTTGGGAAACAGGGCAAAAGCAGTATTTACCAGCAGTGTGAAGAGCACTGGGTAAGTATGTATTGAAAATAAATTATCATTAGACAACCTTGTAAAGGAATTTTCCAAATGATTTAGGAACAAAACATTTCGACGAATCCCAATTACTGCGAACAACCTATTATGTACAACAACAAATGCAGTTAAGTCAGATTTTTATTGTTTAGGTTCCAGGACCTCTATTGATATGACTTGGATTGCAACACAAACAGCAGCGATTGCAACCATGTGTCGCTACCATAGTAACGAGACAAAATGAGAAGGGCAAATCACAAAGCTGAAGGGGCACCACAGCTGTAGCTTCTAACTGCATGGCAGTGAGATGATGTGCATGGGACGGCAGCAGTGCTTGCCGGGGCCCATGACGCAGGTTTGCCTGCAGAGGTCAAAGTCTTGCAGGTCAGGTTCTGCAGTCAAGGACCTTCTCTTCTCCATCTGTATGTGTCTCTGCCTCTATGGCTTAAATCTCTGTGGAACGGGGGCAGAGTTAAAAACAAGACTTTAAAGCCATCTTAAGGCAATTTAGGCCATTTCTCCATCCTCCAGATTTTAAGTTTGAAACTCAGTCATGAATACTGTTTGCCTTTCATTCTGGTATTAGAAAATGGCAGAGAATAGATCCTCCTCCCCTCCAAAAAACCCACATCAAGAGAAAATTGTGCTGTCCCAGACTATTCTTGCAGCACCAGATGTAAAAACACTCAAAGCCCACTGCCACAGTTTTCACCAGACAGCACAAGAACCTAGCTCCAGAAAAATGGTCTGAATAAGGTCTGAAAAGAGATGAACCAAAAGCCTGGATCTGCTGGCTTCTCCAACTGACCTTGGGAAACCCAAGAGATGGGCATGTTGCATCTCTAGGTCTCTGTAAGAAAGAAAATTCTCTCTTCCCATCATTTTCCTGCCTTATGTATTTGGATAAGCTCATAAGAGCACATCACTCTCCTGTGTTTACACGCTCCTGAACAGGATGGGACCTCAAGCACAGCTTGGGGGAAGGCCTAATATTCATACAAATAATAAAAAGAAGCGAAAAATTGCCATCTTCAGTCAGGCTTTCAGCAGAACAGAGACAAGCGCTTCGAGGAGCCAGTCACACCAGTTAGGCACACGGAGGCAGTACTGGTACGACGTAAGAGCGGGGACACAGGTAATGTTGAAATCATTTCACTGAAGCATTCAACCAAGCCAACTCAAGAGCTCCTCTGAAAACTGACTCTTGGAAGCACAGGGTAAAGGTGGAGCTTAGATCCGTGGGCTTGCTGACAGTCAGGCATCAAAACCATGTCACATTTCCAGCACTTGATAGCACAGGGATTGCGGATCAGCCGCACACAAAGATACGTAATGACACATTATTGACCTCTGGTGACTGTCACGCTATAGAAATTCAAAGACATCCTCTGTGCTAGAAAGGGTAACTATAAAGTGAACTTTTAAACTTCAATTAACTTAATGGCATTTTCCTTTGTCAGCTGTGTGCTGGGAAGAATGAGGACCAAAGGCTGAGCCCATTCTGGTGGAACAAGGCCCTTGGCCACTTCAAGTGCCAGAAAGGTGAACTTGAGCCCATGATTAATCATCACACTCATCCAGCTCTCAAGGACAGGCCAGGGGACCTCCAGATTTGTCACTTCATCGCCTTAAAAGAAAACCTGACCTGTGAACACACTTCAGTAAAACTTAGTAGGTAAATTCTTAGCTGATTTGGGTAGGCACAGCTCTATCTCAAAGATAATGGAAGTGGTCTCAAACACTTAAAATGTTATGTGGTCACAAAAAAGTCCTGCTTTACTGGCACACCAAAATGGTGTGTTGCTTTAATGCAGGAGACAGAAAATGTCAAAGCTGCATCAATGGCCCCATGGGCAGCATGTCCACAGTCCTGCACTGACATGGATGTACCCAGAGTGCGGACCCTTCCTCCACAGCTCCTCCTCAGCCTCCACAGCTGAGCATTGGTGGACATCAGGCTTTTCTCTGCCTGTTGCCCCCTCCACAGTGATGCGGCCCACCCGCTTCCCCCTGTGCTGCTGCCTTGGCTTCCAATCCTGATACAAACAAGCAAATCAAGTTTTCTGAAGTTAAAGTACAGCACCTCTAACTTCAGCCCTTTTCATCAGCCCTTTGTTACAATGACAATGGGAGGAAAATAATACTGCCTGAAGGTACCGCAGTTATGAGTGACAGCAGACACAGTGATGTGCATAATTACATTATTCATAAATAAATTTTCATTATAATTAACAAAGACAACCGTCTTCTTTTGTTATGATTACCTAAAGATATGTTAAAAGTAGGTTTGCATAATTAATTACCAAATGCAAGGTTCTTTAAAAATCCTTGGAGGTTATTTAGGGGAGGTTGTTCAAGGAAGTCATCTCCATAATAAACATTATCTGTCACTTCTGAGCTTATAAATTAATTATGGTGACATAAAGAGAAATACAGCTTGAACATCAGGCTGAAGATAAAGCCCAGGAATTATTATCAGCAGTGAAAAAGTAGACTTACAGGAAGATCAGAAGCCCCTGCCAACTCTGAGGACTTGTGCGAGGCTGTGGTCAGTGCCAGAGGCAGCTCTAGGCTGCAGGCAGAGCGCACCTGGACTCAAGCTGTTTTGTGCAGTCCTTGGAGCAAGCCAAACAGCAGGTGCACCTGGCTGCGGGCATCTGTCCCCTGTGTGCAAGCGAGGGGCAGCCCATCGCTGCCCACAGACCCCCACTGACCGTTTCAGACTGTCCCTGCTCAGCTCCGGCACCACACAGGAACAGCTCTTCCAAAACTGTGTCCTCAGACCTCAGTCACCTCTCAGGCAGGAACTTAGGAGCATCTCCACCCCTAAAGCTGAGCAGCACCTCGATGTCTTTGCTTTGACTGTCCATGCAAGACAATCGTGAGTGTCCCATCCCCTGGCTGGAAGCAATCAGAAAGACAGGCAGATGAGGAACCCACCTCCTGCGAAGGACGTCTGACTGAGAAGACCTGCAGAAACATCTTTGTTAGAGCCGAAACCCAGCCTACAGCCCAGGAGAACCAGGCTCTTGTCAACTCTGTCACTGAGCAAGTGACTTTTACCAACGCTTTATTTCTCCTCCTGACTTTCCTCTGCCTTTTGTCGATAGATTTGGGCATCACTGATTTTTATAAGTGAACAAAACAAATATAAATAGAACTCTTTTTAAAATTAATAAAAATACTAAATGTAATTGAGACCATCTGACCTTTAGAGACAGTTATACAAAGTTTACAAAATAAAACTCGTTACCACCACTAAAGGAAAATCTGTAATTTCTAGGAACTTAAATCTAATCTGTGCATAGCTCCATGTGAACGCAATACGAGAGTCCTCTGGCCCCTTTTCCTGGGCTGAGGGGGTCACGCAGGAACGCGCTGCCTCCTCCGCTGCCAGAGGATAAAACCGTGTCTTCATCTCCCGGGTGAGACACAGCAATCCCGGTGTCTGCAGCGCGGTGTTCCCGAGCACGAGGCTGTGCCTGGGGGGGCTGCGCGTCCCTCTCTCCCCAGCATCACCCCCGTGGCCGCCCGCCCAGTGCCACCGCACCCCGGACATCCTCACGACACGCACAACGACTGGCCCATCCCAGGGCGAACCTGGGCCGAGCTCCTCCCGCCTTCCCCGCTCGCCAGGGCAGCTCACACCGGTTCTTTGTTGCCATCTGGTGACCGAAGCGATTTCGCTTCCACAGCACATGGGGAACTTTGAAAGCGACGGCAGGAGCGGGGGAGCCTCTCCCGCCGCCGAGCCCCTGCCGCCCGGCCCGCGGCCCCTGTGGGCCCCGTCCGCAGCCCGAGCGGGCTGCTGCGGCCTTCACCGGCCCTCTGCAGGCGAACAGGTCTGGCTGGGGAGAGGGTAACCTGAACGTGAACCGACTGCGCCCGGGGAGCGCTCAGAGCTCGGGGAGAGGGGTGACTGTTCTGGACAGGGTAAGCACAGCGCCTCTGGCACCAAGGTAACATCAGATGAGCCGAACAGCTGTTTCCTCACCTCGGGAGAAGGAAGGAGTCTGATTGCTTTCGGGTACTGTCGAGATCCTTCAGAGGCCTTTTCCTTTGGCTCATATTTTCTGGGGCTCACAGCGGCGCTCCTCTCGCCGAGACAAACTCCTAGCAGCCAGCCCCCGTCTCTGCCGCAGGGCACCAACGGGCGCCGCGGGGAGACTCCGGGTCCTTGGACACCCCCTCGGCTCGCTGGGCTCAGTAGCCAGGCGCTGCCGCCTTAACCGAGCCGGGAGCGACTAACGACGGGCGGGCAGCACCGACACAGCCCGCGCAGCCTCGTAGCGGCGGGGGCGGGCCCGGGGCAGCGGCCCCCGGCCCCCGCGCCCCNGCTCGGCGACGCCGCGGCAGTTCCGGGGAGAGCCACGCGGTGTCGCTGCAGCACAGACTGCCAAAGCCGGGTGCATTAAGAGGAGCAGGTGGAAGGAGGTGATGATCCTCCCTCTCTGCTCTGCCCTGGTCAGGCCTCACCTGGAGTCCTGTGTCCAGGTCTGGGCTCCCCGGTACAAACCAGACAGGGATCTCCTGGAGAGAGTCCAGCGGAGGCCACGAGGATGATGAAGGGCCTGGAGCATCTCCCCTGTGAGGAAAGGCTGAGTGAGCTGGGGCTGTTCAGCCTGGAGAAGAGAAGACTGACAGGGGATCTCACCAATGTTTATCAATATCTGAAGTGTGGGAGACAAAGGGAGATGCCAACCTCTTCTCAGTGGCCTGTGGGGACAGGACAAGGGGCAATGGCCGTAAGTTGGACCACAGGAGGTTGTGCACCGATGTGAGAAAGAACTTCTTCACAGTGGGGCTGACAGAGCACTGGGACAGGCTGCCCAGGGGGGTTGTGGAGTCTCTTTCTCTGGAGATATTGAAGACCCATCTGGACACCGACCTGTGTGACCTGCTGTAGGGAACCTGCTTTGGCAGGGGGTTGGACTTGATGATCTCTGGAGGTCCCTTCCAACCCCAGCAATTCTGTGAACCTGTGGTTCTGTCTATGTGTAGACTACTATGGCTTTAATGGACATGCTTTCACAGCTCTTTCCTCTGCCCTTAAATACAGAAAATTCTGTTTCATAGCACCACGTTCAATGTTAGACCTGCTTACCGGAAGTTCAGAACAATTTTTTAAAAGCTTAAAATAAACCTCAGCAAGAGCACTGCCATAAATTGTCTTTGAAAAGCCCTTCTGAAATGCAGTGAGAGTACTCCTGCCAGCTTTCAAATGCTATTCACTAGACACTGATCAGCAAAACAGGACAGGCAGGGAGTGAAGCTCGGCACTCCAGGCCTCTGAGTAGCAGGGTTTCACATTCAGATTAATGAGGTCTGATTTCATGTATGAAAAGCTGGTGACTGTCACAGTCTCTATGCTGCAAAGGTTGAGGGAGCCTCAGAAGCCACTAACACTTGTCAGGGCACATGGCCAGCCGCTGTCCCATTCACACAGCTGGCACCAGCCCAGTGGTTGCAAGGCTGAAAGTATCTATCCTTGGAGCGTCCGTTGCAGCATATCAGCTCAGCCCTACCCATAAAGATATCTCTACGATAAGCACAACTGGATTTCATCCCTTGCTGAATCACTGGGAGAGTTTATGAACTCAGCCTGCCTTCACACCCCATGTGTACTTGTGTGTAAATGATGCAGACATCAAGTTTGGATCTGAGAAGATGTTACTTAAATTATGGGTCAGGTCAGCATGTGCACGTTAGTTCCAGCCATCAGACTGAACACTGAAAAAGCCACTTGGTTTTCTAAAGATGATCCTTCTGCCCCAAACCATCCTATGATTCTATGATAAATGCTGCCTCACAGATGTTCGCTTCACTTACAACTTTTCCACCACTTGGCTCTGTCAGTTCCATTTGTGTATCAGAAGATGAACACCCTCTGTCATCCTTGGATGGGTTTGCAATCTCCTGAGACTAAGCTGTTTGTCCTAGCCCTAGGTTCAGTGTTTCACAGAAGTGAAGGAAAGCAGGTTTTAATGTTATTTAATTTCATTGGGCCATGCCCTGAAAAACTCTAAGGTCTCAGCTCTCAGGGAGCGCAAGGGGAATTAGTGGCACCCAACATGACAAGGTATCCTGAATTCCTTATTGCCTTCTTTCCCCTTGAACAAACATTTTAAAATAAGCTGCTCACCTTGCTGAAGCAGGTGGGAAAAGTACATTCCTAGGGCAAGCTTACATAGAAGTATTTGAAATGGCAACTGTTGGGATCCTATCACTTTTACAGGGTTTTTTTGATGAAGCCTTTTAAATGCCTCTCTTGAAAGGGAATAAAAACCAGAGTCATTCTTTTTTCTTGATACAGAGTAGCAAGTCAGTTTTATTTGTCAGTAAAGCTGCTGCACTTTTAATGCCTTTCTGTAAAACTGAGTTGAAGCTTGAAGCTGAAGATGTACCTCTATTTCCAGATTTAATCATGAGTGCTGTAGCATGAGTCTTCTGTAAAACAAAGGAAGCCCAGTTACAGTTTTACAGCCTTCCTATGTCACCACTCAGCTGAACAATATAAACACACACCCCACCCCCCTGCATTTCAAGTCAAATAATCCATGTAATCACCATGTAGTTTTATTTCAAGACTAGAGTCCTGTAATTCAAAAACAGACAAACCCCCTATTTCTCACTTTGGTGCTTTCTCTCTCTAATTTACCAGGAGAGGAAAGTTTCACAGGGAGAAGTAATACTCATTTACTGAATCAAGTAGAAAAAGGACATACTGAGAACAACTGCTTTCAGTTTTACTTAATTAGACTGAGAAGAAACAATACTCCTTAGGAACTGAAAAGCAAAAGGGGATGTTTGGAAAGAGAGAAGTGTTAAGATTCACAGCCTGTCTGTTACAGGGTGAGGAAAGAGGCTTACTAACTGCCTGTGGATTGGTGCTTCTACTGAATACGCAATTTTGATTGTAGAAAAAGTAATTTTACTTCTTGTCTTATGAAGATATTCTCTAAGTCTCTGCTCAGTGTTGGAGCAGACAGACTTGGGACAGAACATCTGTTCTGTAGAATCTTTTGTGCTGATCCCTCTGTGAACAGGGAACACACCACACTGTTCCCAGTAGCATAATTTGAGGCACAATATGTGTTACTCTGGGACAAAAGAGTGAAAACATATTGGCTTTGAAGCAATGCTTGCTTAATGCTACCTCATGGGAACCTACTATGTATTGGAATCTAAAGATCTTTGTGATAGTCTGTGTATCAGCTTTTCTGGAAACACTTCCTCTGCAAAACATTCCATTGCTCCTATCGATGCAATGTGGAACAATCCTGAGTGATTAATTCTATTCCACATTTCTGAAATTCTGCAATACCTTTTTCTCCATGGCTTGATCTTTGTTTCATCCCAGCATTTTTCAAAGATGTCAAACGGTTACATTTGATCTAGAAAAATAAGTAACAGTCATATGAGAGGAGAATTTAACAATGTATTCAACATGCAATCATATTCAGTAGGGAGGCAACTGGGCCTCTTGGTTGGGATGGAAGATTATCTAGATCTCCATCTCTGATGCAGCCAATATATAATCATACTACTTGCTTAGTATGAACAGTACCAGCCTTCAACAAATAAGGACAGTTCCTGAAGACTTTCCAGTATTTCAGGTTAAAATTAATGGTTCTAGCCATGGTTATTATTTCTAAAACTCAAGCAGACTACACTTGTTTGTGTAGATGTGAGCATAAGTGGATAATGGAATTAACAACTTCCACATTCTACAGAAAGAGTGTGCTAATGGCCAGCATTCAATCCAGCAATGAGCACCAGTGGAATCCAGCAATGAGCACCAGTAGCCCAGGCACTGTGGAGATAAGTAGTGGTTCAGTATGTGTGGCCCTTCACATGCATAAGGCCAGCATATCACTCCTCACCTCATGTTTACCAAGGGTTGGAAGAGGCAGAATAATATTGCAATGGGCACAGGTTGCCAGCTTGTCAAAAGACTGTGTCTCTCTCGGGGCATGAGGTGACATGGGAAGTCCACCTCCTGTGGGAGAGGGAGTGACCTTCTTCTTCTTTGGGGGTTTAAGCAAGGTTTTGGAGGTCAGTGCCTGGTCTCTTTCTTTCACTTTGGGACGGACATCTTCCCATGCTGTTGTGTTCTGCGAGATTTTAGAGGAAGCCAGGGAGGAAGAAGACTCTGGTGGGTAACTGCTGAGTTTTGAAGATGACTGGCCAGCAAGAACTTTTGTCAGCTCGTGGGCTGCACTGCATTTATCCTGTCAAAAGAGAGCATGGATAATGATGTGAAGATTGGCATCACACCCAACTGTGTGGTATGTTGTTATGGGGAGGGGAACAGTGGGCACCCCTCACAGTGATGCTTCAGCTGAATACATTGTATCCATAAAGTGTAGTTTGAAAAGCCATGTCCTTTCTTACCTAATATTAAGCTTTTCAGAGAAATAACCTGTCTGAAAACGAACATGAGAATGGTCTGTGCTTAAGTTGCAAATGTGCTTACCATATGTTGGGAGTACTGGTCACCTGGGAACAACTTACTGCATTTCTGACAAAGGTTACCCCCAGTACCTTCAGAAGGGGAAAAAAACCATCAAGAGCAACACAGTGCTGACACTAGTCATCTGAACAGGCTGCTCAGACCCACTTATGGTCACCATTTCTAGAGAAACACGGAATGCCAATTCCAGTGGCCACAAAGGAATTAGGGCTGTTACTATATTTGCTTTTGACACCACTCAAAATCAACCCACCATCCCTTCTTGCAAACTTCAGGATGTTTGGAATTCCTCTCCAGCCCCACGTTTCGTGGATCAAGAAGCTTTGCTCCTAGCATGACCTGGCTAAGTCTGTTGCTGGGGCTTGGGATGTTGCTCTCCGTGGTTTATTTTGCACCTACTGATGGCTGCTCTTCTCTGCAATAATTGACAGGATTAATGTTTTTTTTGCCTTGACATAATACCTTAGTCCTTGCCTCTGTCCAATACCTTAGGCCTAATAAAGCTGCTATCAACTTCAAGAAATCAAGGTATGCATCACTGGCTTTACATATGAAGTAGAAAGAAATTCTAAATCATATTTTCTCCTGTGTGAGTAGTAGAAAGAGGAAGAAGGTCCACTTATTTTCTGACAGAAGGAATTTCACTTCCAGGATATAAGGGAGGCATAAAAGAACATGGCCAATGAGCTACCAGTCAGTGGAACCACTCTGGCTTTACAATAACCAGTGCAACAGAAACCAACACTTGTTGCTGTCACTGTGGTTGGTTAAACGACCACCCTTGGTCTGGAAGACAGGAACATTTTCATTGAGATCTAACAGAGTTGACCCAGTCCGTTAAAAGAGATGAAAATTTTTCTGGCATTCCTTGGTCTGCACATGAACAGAGGAAATTATTGCAAATATTCTATCAGTACTAAGAGAGGGCATAGAGAGAGAGCAATGACTATTTAGGAATGCCCTCCCTAAGAGGTATCTACACAACCAAATGCAGGCTTAACTGATTTAGGAGTTTGCCTATCTAGGCTATCTTTAATTTAGGATGGTTTTGGCAATATAAGGCAAAATGGGTGTCAGTAGCAGCGAGGATGCTGTGTTAGCACAGGTTAGCAGCAGAGCACAAGCTGACCTAGGAAATTCCAATACTTCTGCTACCATCATCAGTGGAAGCCTGCTGCATCTTCACTGCTTTGGCCCCCTGAATGGTGAGACTACAGCTAGCTCAGACAGGCTGCTCTCACCTCCCAGCCTCTGCCAAGACTTCTACCTGTTTCCTTGACTCTCATCTTCTATAACTGCTCCTTTGGAAAACCAGGTAATATGAATGCAGGGGCAAGACGGAAACATCTTTGAGAAGCCCTCAAAGAACTTGGCTTGAGGTGCCAAGGATGAGAAAGTACTAGATTATGACCTGGAACAGACTATCCCATCACAACTGGGTGGGCAACCATCACAGGATATACTTATTTACAAGGGGGAAAAGGTATGCTAAAACACTGCAAGTGTTGAGAGGTTTAAGTTCATTCTTGGTCCAGGATAGAAGCCGAGGACTTGTATGATTTTGCTGTTGAACTCAGTGTGATTCTTGGTGGCTGGTCAAAGGGGTGAGCTGAGAAGGTAAAAAGTACTGCACTCCACACTTACCTTATGATGCTCCAACTGGTATTGCTGCATGCTTTGATGACAAAGATTACATCTGACCTGCAAGCAAAACATACAGCACTTCATTGGGAGCATAGGTGGATAGTTTGTGCTTTCAATTTACCTTGACGTTCAGTTTTATTAAAAAAACCTGCCCTGATGTCATAGCCTTGTAGAAGGTACTGTTTATCTTCCTCTTATCAAACTGCATCCCTTGGCTAATTCACAATCATGAGGAGCAGGTCTGTGTACCTGACCTGTCACCTGTATTGCTGGGGGGAAGCTGAGATACCACAGTAACTTAAGCTGTGCAGTAAGATCCAAAGGCACTGTAACCAGGCCTGAAGGGTTTTATCAGACCCTTGCAGATTTTCTGACCACACAATTACAGAAGTTCAAGCCTAGTTAGCATAGAGCACAGTGCCATGATACTACTTTGGGATTGTCAGAGCTTTTTGCTATGTGCAAGAAAACCCTGAAAAATGTGTAGTGTTCCTCACCTGTTTGTGTGCCTCTGTTTGATGGTCTTTCATATCCTTTAGGGCAACTGGTGTATCACATTCTGGACAGAGAGTGAGAAACTGCAAGCAGTGAACCTCATGGAGGGAGAAATTGGCAGCAGGCACATCTTGTTTGCTACGAAGCACATAAATGGGAGAGAAGATTAAATTAACTGTTGTGGGTTGACCCTGTCCAGCAGCCTGGCACCCACACGGCTGCTCACCACTACCCCACCACTCACAGGGGTGGGAAATAGGAAGATCAGAAGTCAGAAAATTTGTAGGTTGAGATAAATGCAGGTTGATACTTGAAGGAAGGGAGCGGGTGAGTGTGGAAGAAGCGAAGCATCACGCGCCACACCCCACAGGCATACCTACACACAACCAACCTCTGAACAACAGCCACCTTGAAAACAAACAACCCACCCCAACCCTGTTCTTCTTCATCTAATGCAGGTTTTATTTCTAAGCGTGAGGTTATACAGGATGGAATAGCTCTTTGGTCAGTTTGGGTCCCAGCTGATGTCCCCTTCCAGACCCTTGCTCACCCCCAGGCTACGCACTGCAGGGGGAGGGAGCAGAGTGAGGAAAAAGAAAGAACCTTGAAACTGTGCAGATACTGTTCAGCAAAAGCAGAAACATCGGCGTTACTACACTGTTCTAGCCACAGAAACAAAACACGGCGTGGTAACCTTTCTGGAGGGAAACTGCCTGAAAGCACATTGTATGCTTGCAATTCTGCTGCTTTGAGGAGACCTGAGAGGCAGAATAGCTGATGCCATCTGGGCTTTCTGCACCAGTCTTTGTTCCAAACTCTGACACTGTGTCTAGGCCACAGAACTGGTCTGCCCAACCTACTTGCTGATCACTCAGTGTGGAGGAAATGGCCAGGATGAGGATGTATAAATTACAAACAGCCCAGCCCCAAGACAGCAGCCACAGCTAAAAAGCCATGGGGCAGTGAATTCTTCTAATTTTCTTAGGGAAGGTAAGATGCCCCAAGGAAACCCATTACCTTAAAAAAGAAATTAGAAATCATTTATCTGCAAATATAGGAACAGAAACATCAGACATGGGGGAAAAACTGAGGCAGCTGCTGGGTTTTGCATGGTCTGTACACTGACTCCTCTGCCAGATACTGCAAAATTACCCAGAGTGATGCTATATAAAAGAGAACTTGCAGCCTAGGAGAGAGCTATGAAAGAAACTTCCACAGGGAAGTAGCAAAAAGCAGCAACAGGGAAACATGAAAATGCATACAAATATTTGAACTTACTACTCAATGGAGAGCCTGCACACCTCCTGTCATGTGTGTGGTTCTTCCTATCTCTGTTACAGGAGACCTAGATAACATTAGGGAAAATCCTAGGAAGCTCTTGAACCCCCCACACTTTGTAGGGATGGAGAAGGAGGAAGATCTCTTACCAATTTTTGCAGAACCTGCTCTCTTCTGTCATGATTTTTCTTTTTATCCTGCTGGATATCCTTTCTTCTAAAAGCAGAGAGGGAAAAGAATCGAAACTGAAAGCCTCTGTTGTAATAACTCCTCCCCTAAAAGCTGCTTAGCCAAAAATTCTTTAAAGGAGAAGCTGCAGCACTGCTGGGCAAGTATTGGTTTTTAGTGCGGGATCCACATACAGATTAGTTCACTAGTTTGTAGAGGAACCACGGGCGTCAGTTTCCTTCTCTCCCAGACAAGTTTAATTTACATCAGGAGGTTTAGGCTGCAGACAGGGCAGCCACCTGCAGCAGCCTACAAGAACAGAGGTGATCCTCTGCTCCACTGCTGCAGGGCTGGCCACCCTGGCCACCAGTGACCCCCAACACCCTGAGCTAGATGAAGATGTCCTGCCCCCGGGCAGGACTAGATGACCTTGAAGGGTCCCTTCCACCTCAAACTGTGATTCTACGGCTCTGTGATACCATGTCGACACCGAGGAGCCATGAGCCTGCCGGGCCCTGAGGAGCGAGGCCTCAAGGCCCAGCGGTAGCATAATGCTATTTTCATCCCAAGCGGCCCACAGGGAGCCCTCCAGCCACCATCCCCTGCAAGCCTGGAGCGGCAGCGGCTACGGGGAGCCCCCTGTCCCCACCACCCTGTCCTGCCCAGCACCGTGCCCACAGAGGAACCCTCGGGGCGCACGGCAGCCCTGCCCCTCAGCTCAGGGCTCACAGCATTCACTGGTAACTGAGCCGCCTCCAGAAGGGCCCCGCGGGGCGGGAGGGGACGCAGCGGCCCAAGCCGCAGTCAGCGTGTTCCGACGGAAAAGCCTCTCTTGTACCTGCTGCTGCCACTGACCCACCAGAGCAGCATGGCCAAGTGGCCCCTCTCTGACCACACAGACCTTGCCCAGCGTGGCAGCTCTGGTTTGTAGGGACAGGCTAGCTGAGCAGCGAGATACAGGCGATGCAGAAACATGAACTAACCTTCGCAGTCAGGAGATGGGGACAGGAATATCCATTCTACTCTGCAGAGGGATTGGGAAGGTTCGTTCACTAGTATTTGCATAATGTATTGTAATGCCATACACAACACATGTCCCAGATGTTACTCAGAAATCCATGTGGTTTATTTCCCATCCAAACAAGCCCCTTCTGTCCTCCATTTTTCTCTGGGAAAATTAAAAGAAGAAAAAGAAAGCCCAATAAGCCATTATTTAGACACGAGAATAATGAGTGTTTATTTGGATTTTGTAACACAAATTATGTAATGAAGCAGAGAAAAGGCTTTTGAACAGATATGTTAATGAGATGGCAGCTAGAAGAGAGGTTACAGAGATGCCAAATCCAAATCAAATTTTTTAATGTGATTTCCTTTTGGTTTGGGCTTTTTGTGTGTTTGGTTTTTGGTTTTTTTTCTTTCATAGTCATTAGCCTTTCCAGCATTTGAACGTGCTGTAGGGTTTCATGCATTCTATATGCGAAATACCAACTCTAGGTCAAGAAAGCCTGATCAGCAACACACACTGAGTGAGAAAACCCCACTGACTTAAAATTCATAATGAGGGCTTTTATGTAGAAAGTTGTTGGGCACAGGGATTGTACTGAAAGGACTGTTCGTTCAGAGACTCAAAAGCTCTTCTTGGAAAAATATCAGATGCTCCACTGGGAACTCAGTTGAAAGATACTCCTAAAGCAGCACAGTGGACTGGCAGTGGCTGGAAAGTACTGATGGGGGAAAACGGAAAGTAATGAAATAGTGACTGTCTCTGAGTGCCAGTAAAAACTCTTTTAATTTAAATCCTGTGTAAACCTTCCAGTGCATAACTTTATTGCACAAGACCTCTTCTATGCATCTCTTTTATGTCAAGCATCACACAGAGGTAAGTTCTGGGCTGATTGGTTTTTTAAACGTGATTTTCAAAACCCTGGATAGAAGATACTTCTTTTTCTTCTAAGAATATCTCATGGTCAGTTGTTTTCATTTTTCTTTTTCAGTATCAAGTATGATAGGTCTTACAATCCTTGTTTAAGATAATTTTGTTAAAATATTTGTATCTCTGGGTGTTGCATGGAAACTGCAATGTAAAAAAACTGAAAAGAATGTGAGGAGAGTTTCTGTCTTGAGAGGAAACAGCAGTTATCTAGGTCAAATGGGCTGTTTTTAAACAGGCAGACTGTACTTGTGTGTTCAGACAGCATTTGAATTAGATGCAGAGAATATGTATAGTTGTAATTAAACCAATCAACTGCTCTCTATAAAGCCTCCTTCCCACCAGCTTTTCCTATCCAGCAATAACAGAAGTAACTGGGATGATTGGCTTGTAGTGAATAGAGTATATCAGAAAAGCAGCTTCCTGAGAGTAGCCTAAACTGTGATAAAATCTGTAATATCCAATTTTTCCATCTGGACTGATGACCCTGGAATTCCTGCCTTCCAAGAGGACTTCATTTCTAGTCCCTGTCTACTAACCCAAACAATACAGAACAGCCTTTGTTAATTAGTCTTCAGCAGTGTCACACTTCAGAGTGGAACTCTACAGTGGCTGAAATCACTGAGCCTGGCATCTGGAGTACAAAAGGGAAACTTGCAAGACTCTGTATGTCATTTGACAACACTGTCAAGCTCTGGGCACATCTCAAGATGTGTCAACAACATGTACAAATATGTGGTCTTGAAAGGCACAGCTGCTTCTGTCCCAGCTGTTACTGTCCCCAGGCGAAAGTCGCCTGGTCTCTGTGGCTTGGCTCTGTTCCTACATCGTACCCTTGGCTCTTCATATGCTTTAAAATACCTGTGTTTATTGGGGTAGCACAGCAGCTGATGGGAACAGTGCTGGCTAGTAACCAGGGCAAGGGATTCAGGTACAAGAGACCCAGTTCAGCTCCTGGCTCCACTTCATGTCAACACCCATGCATAAGTCTCTTTGTAACACAAAGATTTGAGTTCCTTGGTAAACTGAGTTGAAACTTTCTACCAAGAACAGGAGCAGCATATTATTCAACATTAGGATATCAAAATTTGGTTTTAAGTTTGTTATAGTCTCCCACTTCTAAATGGTGTGTGCAACCAAAACCTAATTTTACCTACTGTCTTTAAAGCAGTAGTTGAAGAGCATGAAACCATACATCTCACATGCATGCTTGTAAATACTGCTCTGGTCTCTGTTATGTTCAGAGGAAAGGATTCTTTTTCCTTGAAAGTCTGCAGTTAGTGCTCAATTAGCATGAACTGAATTTCAGGCTGTGGGAGGTTTTTGTTCGAATGCTCTTTTTGAACGATGTAAAACTCCTCCTGCTGGAGGTTTTGCAAGCAGGATGAGCTCCGCAGCTTCTTTTTGCTGGGCTGTCAGACCAGCTCTGGAAAGCAAATAGCCAAAGCTTTGTCCTTCTCCTTCTTGGCACAGTCAAGAGGAAGTTCATGGGCAAATTATGTGAAAGAGCTGCCATTCCTGTTACACTCTCATACTCAGCCACTGCCTAATGTATAAGAGCTGTAGGCGTGGATTGTGGGAAAAGTGGAACAGCTGGAAGATTTGCCAAATTGAACATGTTCCTCTGTGCTTCTCTTCTTGGTGCATCCTGATCCGTTAGGGAGCAGTGCCCACCCAGCCTTGGCATCCGTTGTCACCTGCTCTCCTCCTCCATTTCATCTGATCATGCCTTCCTCTTCCTGATTCTTGGTATGTATTGCCACTTTTCCACCTCCTTATCTGAGCAGAGGCATCCTCTCTCCAGGCCTCATTCAATACTCTTCTTCCTGCATATGATTCTGTTTGCAGATATGTGAAAATGTGGCTGTAACATCTGGACTGGGTCAACTTCTTAGCCTCCTGGTGCTTACAGTAGAACACGAATGGGTACATAACTCCAATGGCTTATCAAGTAGTGATGGAAGTATCTTAAATATGAAGTGTGCAGTGGCAGCATGGCTTTAGCAAGTGGACAGCAAGGTCAGAATTTACCTTTCAGGATTACAGGCTCAGTTCTGTGCAGGATTTTGTCCTTGCTGCTCTACAGCAGCCAGCTACTTTACTTGGTTTAACTGAATTCCTAGTAGACTTCCACGGGAAGTTGGCACTACTTTGATTTCTTCTCAGCAGAGCCAGCACTGACATTTCACATTAACAAATATTTTACTTGCACTCCAACAAAGCAACCTGCTTTCCTCCTGAAGCAAACCTCTAGAAAAGGAGCCTAATTTTGAAAAAAAAAAAGAAAAAGAAGAAAAGAAAAAGAAAAAGAAAAAGAAAAAGAAAAAGAAAAAGAAAAAGAAAAAGAAAAAGAGAAAAAGAAAAAAAAGAAAGGTATATAAATAGAAGTTGAAAATTTCCATGGTCACGCTTAGGATTTGGGGTTTTTTCCAGTTTTTGCTTTAGCCAAAGTGATGGGAATGATCAACTTGTAAATTTAGGTTTCTAAACTCAGTTTATCTGTGCTGGTCTTGATTCATGAAAAGATTACAGTTTCTTAGTTTGGGATCTGCATCTTAGATAAAAACATGCTCAGATAAAGGGTATTTGCACACTCTTTCAAATCTGGAGTCAATGTTGTTCCTGGATATCTTTTTCTCATTCAGTTGCTGGGCAGCTCCACCAGAAGTGGAAAGTGGGCATTGCAGTGTCAAGTACTTGCAGGTCTAGTTTGACCCCTCCCCGTTTCCTCCTTTGGCCTGCACCATCTTCTCATCCCTTTCCCAAGTAAATTGTTCCTAAGATCCTTAGGGAATGCTGTGTTTCTCACAGCCTCCCTTTCTTCTCCCAAAGGTACACCCTTCTGCTTGACAGCTGCTGCATGAATAGCAGAAAAGGGTGCTTCCTTATCTTTCAGTCTGATTTCCTGTTTTTAAATGCTTATTCTTTTCTGTGAATCCTTTTGGGTCTGTTTGGCATCACAGAATGCACTTTGCATGGCACACTAAAGGCAAGTTTGCCATAATTCTGCACAATAAGGAAATACTGATTGGCCTCTCTGTATTTGACAAAAGAGGACACTGAGGCATGGACTGGCTAATTGAACTTACCACAGGAGTCCCTGATCTCGTTCCCAGGTACAGCGAGCATGTCCCTTTTCATGCCATTAGTCCATCTAAAGGTATCAAGACATTTTTATTTTATCTTTTCTGCACTGCATCTCATTTAAATAAGACAGCAAATCATATTTGCACTGGTCTATTGAAGTGAACCTTAGTACAAATCCTTTAGAGTTAATTCCTTGTATTTTCTTACCTAAATGCTCATAGTCCTTTGTTGTTGTTGTTGTTGACTAGGGACCATTTTTTCATTGGAGACTCGCCACAGGAATGCAAATTTTGGCTGATTCCCCCCTTTCTCTAGGCTTTGAGCTGGTGTGAAGTTTCCTCTGTGTTGGTAAGTAACCCAGAGGGACTGCTGCTAAAGGTTTGAAGATTTGGAATCTGTCCAGATCCGGTTGGCTACTATTTTCCTTTGTGGACATTCACTCCTTTTACAAACAGAACAGTAACATTGGAGTGTCTTGTTTTGAACTTCTGTTGCTGAAGTTCCTCTGGTCAACAGAGGACACATAGTGCAAGCTGCAGCCAGAGCTCTCTTATTATTTGCTATGGTATCTGAAATTCTGTATTTCTATGAGTAATTGCTTGCTAAGGCTGTAGTAAGGAGAGACTGCAGGATCAAATTGTCCAGATATGATTTATGCTGCCTTCAATTTGAGGTGGCTGTTGGCATCCCAGAAGCAGAAACTGTCTTCAGTCTCACTTCCAGCTCCTTCAACTATTCCTTTCTGCCACCTTGATAGTGATTCCTACCATCACTTCAGATTCTGATCCTCTGACTGCACTTAAAGCCAGATCATGGAAATGGACATTAACAATAACCTTAAGTTAACCTTTCTAGGTTATTTTTAACCCAGATTGTAGACTCAGAGTCTGTCACAAAATACTAGGCAGTGACACACAGCCACGCATGCCTGCACAGACCTTTGTTTTGAGGAGAACCCCACTACGGGTTTAACTCTCCATTTCCCTGCGGGAGCGCCGTCCTTCATCCCCACTGAGCCCTGCGCCAGCAGCTTTGTGCCCAGCACGAAGGCGCGACCAGGAGCTGCGCTTTCCGTAAACTTTCTGTAGGCACCGAGCAGGGAGGCTCTTCACACTCCCACGCTAGCCAGAGGCAGAGGCGTCCGCAGCTTTCCTTGTTCATGGAGGGTCTGCGGAGGCACAGGCACAAGGTGGATGTAAGGAGGGGGAAATGCCCCGCGTTTTGTCCCAGTACTCATACGACGGCGCCGGCCGTCCTGGATCAGGCTCAGCAAATCTCCCAGGTGTGGGACAGGGGCTGCGAGCACCGCGTCCCCCGGGGCTGCCGCCACCCGGCCGTGGGGGAGGAGGGAGGAACGGCGGGAGGGAGAGAGGGAAAGACGCCGCAGGCCGGGCGCGGAGCGGGGGCGCTGGGCTTGCGCCAGCTCTCCTGCCGCTCGCCCGCTGCCGATCGCGCCTGCACCGCTACCCGGCGGCCCAGCCCCCTCAGGGCGGGAGCGAGCCCGGTGTCCCGTCAAGGCGCGGGCGGGCCGGTGTCCCGTNCCCGTACTTAAGGAGGCAGCGGCGGGCGCTGCTCCCGCTCGCGCCCTGACCGTATATCCCCACAGAAGATGGCCCCGACGTGCTTGCGGCCCCTGCTGAGGTACCGGTCCTTCGCCATCCTCCTCCTCACGCCGCTGATGCTGCTGCCGCTGCCGGTCGCTGTGCCGACGCGGGTAAGTGCCAGCGGGGCTCACGCACGGGTCCCCCGAGCCCCGCAGCCCCATAGGAACCCAGCGCTCTCTCCCTCGGGCCTGGGCCCTGCCGCCCAGGAGCCCCTCTCCCTGTCCAGGCCCTGTCCAGGCTAGCTGGGCACCCAGCCCGCCTGGCCGCCTGTGCGGGGCCATTCCCAGACACCCAGTGAAGCGCCCGCCACCTGGCCCACCCTCACCACAGCATCTCCTTTGGCACCTGAGCAAGCAGTGCCAAATCCCTGCCACAGCAGTGCCACTTACACACTGCAGACTGCAGCTGAGCCCTCCTGCCACCTTTTTCCTGAAGCGTTTCTGTGCAGGCCAATTAACAACTCAATCCCAGACAGATCTAAAGAATGTGTTGCAGGTCTCACTCCCAGATGAAATTGAGACATTGGTGCTGGGCAGCTGAACTTGCAGAAGGTGTTCTGTTCCCGTCTCCATTCCAGGAGTTGTGCCATTGCCGTTACCTGGGGTTCAACCCATCTTGCAAAGTAGATGCAGTTATTTTGGGGTCAAAGATAAATACATGCATGACTGGCCTGTACATTTGGAATTGTGTCTTGCATTACCTAGTAATGATGGCAGTGGACTGAAAGACAGGATTTCTGGGTTCTCCAGCTCACTCAGACGCTGAGGCTGAGATATTTCATGGTGGCATTCCTCATTAGTGGTGCAGTGAGAAGCTGTGCATTTTGTCTTGTGCAGCATCCTCTGACTCGTATCCATCTTGCTCCAGTGATGGTAATGCCACAACTCCATTGCTCCCAGTGGCATTACACCAGAATGAAATTGGAATAACGCAGTGAAGAGTTTGGTCTTCGATGCCTTGTAGCCTTCTTAGCAAAATGTGAAAGTTCAGTGTATTTTAGCCGACTACAGCTTTAGAGGCTATTCTAATGCTAAAACCAGTCTTTCTTCTGAGTGACCTGTATTGCTCAGTGTATTTTAATATAGGAGAAAATGTTATCCATATTTATAAACCAAAAATGTCAGCCCCTCTGGTTGACCTGAGTACTATCAGCCCTGCCTTTCAGGTGAATGCTTGTGCTTTATAGAAAGAGGAGTTCCTGGTGTTAGGTCCTACTTTGATCAATACCAGGAAAGGTAATGTCCCTAAAAAAAGGTCTTTGGTTTTCTAGTATTTGTAGGAATATTGTGTCATCAGTCTAATCTGCGATATTATAGTATTTCAGAATGGGAGAGTAACATTTCTGTCAGTGACTGCTTGTTAAGGTCTCAGTGAGAAGACAGATCACTTGTGTTTCCAGAGACACCAAAGAAACATTCCATGACTGTTCCCACAAACGGCAGGTAGATGAGGTATAGATACAGATATTTATTTAATTCCAGATCTTCGGACGTTTGAATTGGCTGTCGTTGTTGGAGTTAATTTATAAGCATGGTTGGGATTTTTTTGAACTTCACATAAATTATTTACTCTCCAGACTACAAAACCAGTGTTTCTTCTGTACTGTGAATTTTATTCACTCAAGAGTTTATCTGTCTTTTGTACTGGCAACACATTAACCACAGTCAGCTTTAGCACTTGGTTACTGTAGTAACCATATGAGCTTACCTCATATTTTTTAAGGGAAGAGACTTAAATAGGATCTGTCTCATATCTTTTAGTCTCTGAATATATTTTCTGTTAACTTGTGCTGTAATTAATCTATTGGAAACATGAAGAAAAAAATAAAACTAAATATAAAGGCTGTTTTCTGTTTCTTAAGTTTCTCAACAAAATGAAGGAAAACACACCCCTATCTATAAATATCACCTTATGGCAGTTTTTAAATGTCACTGTAACACCATTTTTTTGCAATAAAGTCCTACTTGTGGTATTAGAATAAAATCCTATAAACACATATTCTAAATATGAACAAATTCTGAACTACAGAACACTGACTTAAGCTTTGAAACACTGTTTACTGTTGGGTAATGAATGCTTGCTTCTCCTAACAATTTTGAAAGTACAGACTAAAGAAAGCTAGTTTACAGAAATGCCTAATTGGCAGTATAAAAAGACGAATTATGACACTTCTGATCTAGGGAATCCCTTGGGTAGGTAAGCACAGTATGATCTGGGAAAGTAACTAAATTAATCAAATGTGCTTAGTCACAAAAAAAAAGAAAAAAAGGTAAAAACATGAAACAGTTTTAATTAAAGAATTACTTTGAAAAGTTAAAACTTGAAGTCATTCAGTGAGGTAGTTTCTGGGCTCAGATGTGGTACCAGGCACATCTTGAAGATGTGAGTTTCAGACAAGTTAATCATCCACACTGGGTAATTTGGCCATCCATTTAAAAATAATTAGCTTAAAATAGAAATGCCCAAATCTACAAATGCTGTTAAAAATTCTTGGCTCCTAGATGTGAAATCTGCTTAGCTCAACTGCCAAGAGGTAATTAATTGCACACTGCAAACTATATACTTACCTAGTTGTGGAAGGTTTGTTTTTCACACACCCTACATTTTGTGTGGGTGCATTAGAAGAAACACTGTGGTCAAAAAGATCTTTTTATGCAAGTGACTTCGAACAAGGTTTAAAAATACAAGTTTAAATCCTTATGCCTCTACTACCTACTTCCACATAACTAGTTAAGCTACAGACAGTGGAGTGTGTGGGCCCTTTGTAAGTGCTACCAATGTGTTTCTTTAGTTTTCTGTGCTTAAATGTGTCTACCATTACGTTGCAGGAGGCCAAATGTGCATATATCATCATCATCATGGCTGTGTACTGGTGCACTGAAGTGATCCCACTGGCTGTTACCTCCCTCATGCCTGTGGTATTCTTCCCTCTGCTTGGAGTTCAGAGCTCTAAATCGGTAAGGAACTGTTCTTGCTCAATCCAGATCCGATACAGGGATGTCCATTGCTCTATCTCCCATCAGTATTTAGTCTAATAGGAAAGTGCTCCAGTTTTGTAGGGCTTTATGAACATGTTGAGCAATATTCAGGGTTCCTGTATGGGAAAATGCTGAACTAAATGCACATTTGCCCAAAACATTAAGGGGGCAGGACATGAGGTGGTGGAGGGAAAGGTCCATTTCTGGGTGTGTATCCTGCTGTAGAGCATCCCACTAGTGCCAGCAGCTTGTCACCCCATGGGAGAGCAGTGCTATCATATCCTTTGGAAGATTTCATAACACATGGGGCAAGCTTCTGGCAGTGTAGACAGCATGCTGCCAGCAAGTACAACGTGTCCCCTCCGAAGCTCATTCTTCCTGTTTGTGCAGGCGCTTCAGTCCCAGGGAGAGAGGCTGTGTTTGAGTACTGTAGCCAAAGTTCACTACAGGCAAACATGCTGGTAAGGGCAGGTGTGGTTGCCAAAGGTGCTGAGAAATCAGTTTTGGAGCTCGGCATTTCTAGTACCTACATAAAACTTTGAGCCCCTAACAATGTTTTAGGAAATTGCTGGCATTTTGTACTGTATTATAAACCCCTGATGATCCAAAAGGAAGGTTTGTGATGCACAAAAGGCTCCTGCACTGGACAACTCAGCACTTAAACTGTGGACCAAAGGTTCAGGAAACTGCAGGTAGCTCTGAGACTGCAACTGCGTCTTCTGCCAATGTTGGATGGGGCCTGGTGCAGTAAATGGCTTTGAGAGGATGAAAAGCAACATGTTCTAGTGAAGCTGGCAAGAGGAAACATTTGGGCCCCTGACCTACCTTCTCTGTCTTTCAGGTGTGCCTGCAGTACCTGAATGACACAAACATGCTCTTCGTTGGAGGGCTGATTGTTGCAATTTCTGTTGAACAGTGGAATCTTCACAAACGGATTGCGCTGAGGGTCTTGCTGATTCTTGGGGTGAAACCTGCTCTGTAAGGGTATTACCTTGCTTGTTCCTTGGCTGTGTCAGTTTAGCAGAGGCCTAGGGATGGTGTTTAACAGCGGAGAAGGGAACTTCCAGGAACCTCTAGCTGCGCTTGTGCAGTTGCAAGAGGTGAAGTCTGGCAGCAGGAACAGTTTTATTTGTCCTTCAGCCAAAACCAGCATCTAACTAGATTGTAGATGCTTGCCACCGAGGACAGAATGATGACAGACTTAATCATGTGACGATGATGGAGATAAATGGCTTTCTGGGAGGCTGTGAAGGTGAAGGTAGCAGAGCTGTAGGGGAAGAGAATCTGGCACTGCTTTGTATTACTGGATGTTAGACATCCCTGCCTTTGCTATGCTGTCTTAAGTTACAGTGACCACAAAGCCTAGCAGCATCTGTTTCCTTTCCTCCATTCCCCTCTGCCCGTTTCTCTCTTTTCAGCCTCATGCTGGGATTTATGATAGTCACCGCCTTCCTGTCCATGTGGATAAGTAACACAGCCACCACAGCTATGATGGTTCCCATTGTCCAGGCTGTCCTGGATCAAATGGACAACACAGAGTATGATGTGACCATGATGGAACAAGTAACCGGGCAAACAAATACAGTGATTGAGATGGAGGAAAAGAATGCATCAGATCCCACTTCAGTGCATGGTAAGGGCCTACTCAGCAGTGAGTTGATTCTGCTGAACTTGCTATGCTGAAGAGCTAGCTCCCTGACCTAGGAGTTCTCTCTACCTTTTCCAAGGGAAGAGATGGTAACCTGGATGGATCACACAGACCCAGATTGTCAAATTCTCTCTCCAATTCCTCATGAACATGAGTCCAAAGTATTTAGGACCATATCTATGGGGGTTTTAAATAAAAATAAATGGCATACCCCAACTGGAATCAGTGAGCCTACAGATCCTGCTCTGAACTCTTCTGCCTCCCTAGTACAACCTGAGGCAAGTCATGTTGTTTTGTGTCTAGTCATAAGTAACGGACAAGTCCCTGATGACCCCAGATCTTCTGAGGAGAAGAAAATGAAGAAACGTATATGTAAGGGAATGACACTTTGTGTATGCTACGCTGCCAGCATTGGAGGAACTGCAACACTCACTGGAACAGGACCAAACATGGTACTGAAAGGCCAGATGAATCAGTAAGTTGTCCTTGTTTTTTCTACTTACACAATCTTACCGTTTCTGTGACCACCTGACTAGTCTTACATGACAGTTTCAGTTGCAAGCTATAAACAGTAACTGAGAATGAGGAAAGTGTGTGAAGTGATGGGCTTCATTGTTCTGCTTCAGCTTTTTTAGGCAGCTATTTACATATAAAAAGGGAGAGTAGATTACTAAATGTTTTGACATTCTACAGAAAGCGTTTTTCTTTTCAGGTTATACCCCAACAATAATGATGTTGTGAATTTTGCTTCCTGGTTTGGGTTTGCATTCCCAAACATGATTCTGATGTTGGTACTAGCTTGGCTTTGGCTACAGTGCTCCTTCATGGGACTCAAGTGAGTATTTAACTACATGATACAGTGTAAATTCATCAGCTAATGCATATCACCTTACTGAGAAATCTAGATAAAACAAATGTTATTAAAGACAAAACAAGTTATTCTAGATAAAACAAGTTATTAATTTGGTAGAGGAGAGCAGGTCCACTTCACAGCAACTTTTGAGGTCTAGAAACCTTTTGTGTTTGTGGGAGTTGCACTAAGGCAAAAGCTGATACATTCTTAATGTTCAGACAGAATTAACACTTTTATTTTTCAATTTTACATCTGAGAATTTCAACCCTAGGAGAGCTAGCATATATGTTTTGCTACCTTTGATTCAAAACAGAGTTTTTCATCCCAGGTTGCCCCCAAGTTGGACAGACTTACTTCCATTCACAGACCCCCATTATTCTTTGAGAAACAGTATGGCCCCAAGAAAGACTTGGGCACTGTGGTAATTTATTTATTCCTGGTGTCTCCTGTAGTCCATGTCTGTCCACAGAAGTGGCAGCTTCAGAGAGGTAAGCATGTTAAACCCCTCTAGTATGTTATTACTTATAGTATTTTCTTCTCCCTTTTTCTTAAAGCTTTAAAAAAAGCTGGGGCTGTGGGACAGAGAGAACTGCTAAAGAAAAAGCTGCATACAATGTGCTGAAGGCAGAAATGAAGAAACTTGGTCCTATCTCTTATGCTGAATTCAATGTCCTCCTGATGTTTGTTTTGCTGGTTCTCTTGTGGTTTTCCAGACACCCAGGCTTTGTAAAAGGCTGGGCCACCAGGCTCTTCCCAGAAGGAGAAAAGTAAGTTTTTTGCATTTTCTTTTTTTTCATCCTGTACAGTCTTGGTTGTGACTCACTTTCCCTTCTCTTACATTCCTCTTTGGGTGCGGGGTCATTCATTCCAACCCTCCCCGGATTCAAGTGTTTGCTGGGCTTGATCCTATCGCGTGTGCCCAAGATCACCAAGTGATCTGTTGTTTAACAGTTTCTACTGGAGTGAAGGCAGGAGCCTGGAATGTGGAGAAAGCTGGACCTTGTAAAGGAAGAGAAAATTCTGTAATGCTGGTCTCAGTCACACTGATGTACACGTTGGTATTTTGTTTCTGTGAGCTCCAGTCAGGTGCAATGTCATTGCAGTATCTGGTACTAGCACCTCTAAACAATAGCTTAGAACTCACCAGGAAAGTGGTTCAGTGCTGTGAATGGCTTCTTTGCATAATGTCTGTGGCTGGTTCAAAGCATAACATGCACAATGGGACTATCATTCAGGCCCTTTCTTTACCTGTCTTTCTTTGTGATACAAGTGTTGAATCTTGGCTTCACCACAGAGAAGGAACCAAGGAACCCTGCTCCGAGGAGCCACTGTCGCCTGTGACTGGTTACCAATGTGCCTCGTAGCTAGTTTCTGTTATTACTCTCTGTGTTGTGTCAGGTCTGAGAGACCTCAGTCCTGAGGTAATGACCCATTTTGCTAGTGTATTATTCCCAAACAGGATGGCAAAGAGCAGTGAATGCAATGCTGGAAGGCAGCCATCTTCTAAGAGAAAGATGTCTGTTTGCTAAGCAATACTCTCTTTTCTTCCTTAGGTACATCACTGATTCTGCTCCTGCGGTGTTTATTGCTCTGCTATTGTTCATCCTTCCTGCTAATAAACCCACATTCATAGGCTGGAATCCAAGTATGTCTGACCCAGAACACACTGAAGAAGGTATTTAAAGAAGGAATTGTAATGTGAAACAGTTGGCCAACTCCAACTGGGGGGCATGGTCCCTGCTCATGTGTGTTATCCTTACCTTGTGCAGGTTTCTCACTAATATGCAACTGACTGTTCAGTCTTTCACTAATATCTTACATAATATGCTGCAAAATACCTTCACGCTCCTAAAACATGTTCTGTTCTTCATTTCTCACTTCAGATATGAAAAAGCCATTTCTGTCAGCCCCGCTGCTAGACTGGAATGTGGTTCAGAGGAAGATGCCCTGGAGCATTGTGCTGCTGCTGGGAGGAGGTTTTGCTTTGGCTGATGCAAGCGCAGTATGTCCTGACATCTGTTTTTCTCTGGCTCAAAGGCCAAGTTCCCTGGTTTGTTATCTGGTCCTGTATTACTGGGCATGCACCCAAAGCCAAACCTAGTAGAGATGTTCAGATCCAAATTAGAAATAATTGGGAGGAAAGGTGAATGTTTGTGCCTCTTCTTCAGGAATTTGGGTGCTCTGACCAAGTTTCTTCAGTTTATCTTACCTCTTGGAGGCTACCAAGAAATTTGGGATCAACAGACTAGAAAAGCAGCCTTTTCTATTTCTGTTACCATCCTGATCCTAGTGCTGCCTAGAAAATCACAAGTAGAGATAACACTTGTAAGATTTTCAGAAACACTTGAGGTTTCTTTAAAGGCTATATTATCTTCAGATTTAAACCCAATTACTACCGAAGTGGTCAGGAAGAAAATCATTGTGGGTAGATGTCTTTCAAAGTGGAGTTTCTTGAACTTCTTGTCTGTGGCTTTTGCCAGGCAATATGCCACATTCCATAAGCCCATGGTTTGATCCTGTGTTCATAAATTCACAGAAAAGGCAGCTGAATTCCCAAAACATGGATCTTGAGGTGAACCGTGCTGTTTCCCTCCTCATTGCTAGGACACATCTAAATCAAAGCAAGCCTTCGGTGCCCGCAGCGCCACGGTTTGGGGAAATTCACATTCAGATCTAAGTTTTGTAGTGAGGTAGTTTTACACCATGGGGCAAATTCAAGCTCTAGGGTCTTGCATTCATCTACATACATCATACATCATACATACATTGCTAAAGATCCAGAGCATTAGGAGCTATTGAGTCAAAGGTTTTGTAAGCTGCTTGAGTCAATCAGTGCCAATGCTCCTGCTATAGAGCATTCATACATCATCAGTAACTTTAGAAACCTTAGAAAAACATGCCAGGAAACTTCTGAGTGATACATTAAGTAGCTGCATTATTCATTCTCAGCAATAACTGTTTCTGTTTAGCAAAAATCCATAATTCTGTAGCCAAGGTATGAGCAAGTATTTGGGTTCCAGAAAAATCTGGAAAGTTAGAGTCAGTATTATGTCTAGTGGGCAAGGAACTCCTTTTTCAGTGTCAGAGATGATTGTACTTTCTCGAATGGTGTTTCCAGAACTCGTGAGTCATCCAGCATTACTCGGTAGGAACGTAGCATGAGTACCCTGTTCATGAGGTAGGGGTTCTAAGACTCACTGCAAAACACTTTTTGTTTTTCCTTTTTCAGAACTCTGGGCTCTCAGCTTGGCTGGGTCATCAAATGACTCCGCTAGGATCTATCCCACCGTGGGCCATTGCAACAGTACTTTCACTTATTATAGCCGTGTTCACCGAATGCACCAGTAATGTGGCCACAGCCACTCTCTTCCTACCTGTCTTTTCATCCATGGTATGGTGACTTCCATCCTGTATCCTGTCAGCTGGGAGGTGGGAGCTGAACCGGCAGCCTCTGGTGGCCAAGCAGCATGGTGTTTGTTGTCGTGAACGTGGCCCCAGTGTTAGTCTGCAAGCCAGAGATGAAACAGTCCAACTGACAATACCATAATAGTCAGTGATTTCAGCGGTGTTCACCGCTACACTTACAGCTTCAAGTGTGAATGTAAACTTTCTCCAATCTGCCCTGTGTACCTGAAACCTGAGAACCAGCTTCTTGGGGGAAGAAGCTAATTCAGGGTGCATACCCCATGCCACCCACACTGAAAAGGAAGCCAAGTCAAGCTGCCTCTAAGGTGTCCCTTGGCCCTGGAGAAAGTGATGTAGGGGTCACTCTTTTAATACAGACCAACAGGCGTTGCTTACTTCTGTTCATTCTGTGTTTGAACCATTAACTCAGAACTGAAAAACGCAGGCAGAAAGCCCAAACCAAACCAAAACCCATCTCTTTGAATGGTTCCTTCATCATCATTATGCCAGACACAGGAAGGGGTAGTCTGGATCATTAGAAATGTGTCGCTTTTCACGGGAAGCAAGAACAATTTTAAAACTTACAGAGGAAAACCTGGCAAATTTTCTGCCTTTTCTTAGCAGAATATAAATTGTAGCATAAAAGAAAAAACAGGTTACTTTGTTCTTTACTGGGGAAAGTACAGCTGCTTTGTTCTAGATCATTTCCTCAGAGTAAAATTATCCCCGTCAAGGTGCTGAGCTATTAGTGACTTAAATTGGTACTTAAGTTCTGAGACCCACAGAGTATATGTAACATCTAAGAGTGTTATGCCACATGTGTAGTAATTATAATCCCATCCATGTGTTACTCTGGCCAAAGTGTGGTCTGAGGTCAAAGAAAAGATCACTGGATAAATCTGAACAGAATTCCAAATTATACCATAGAGCAAAACAAACACCAAGAAAGAATCAAGGATTATTTTTAAGTATTGTGGGACAGAAGGCAAGAGTAGTTATTTTACAGCATGATAGGATTTCAGAGTATGCTTGTAAATTACTCTGGTGATAGAATACCAGGAAACAAAATGAGCCAGTGTGTCTCAATGATCTGGGAAATGTTCTCTATGCTTTTCTTTTCGAAAACCTCCGCCGTGATACTCTCTCCATTTCATTGCAGGCTGCATCTGTCAAGATCCATCCTTTGTATGTTATGCTGCCTGGTACTCTCAGTGCTTCCTTTGCCTTCATGCTACCTGTTGCAACACCACCAAATGCAATAGTGTTTTCCTATGGCCACATCCGTGTTTTAGATATGGTAAGAAAATAATTTCCTGGTCTCTGAAGCTCTCCATGGTCTTTATCCTTCAATATGGTCAGAGTTTCGTTTTCTTAGACAAGTATTTCCAAAGTACCAGGAAGCTCTTACCGGCTGTAACTACCACTCTGTGACCTGGTCTTGTAGGGTGTTAATATTGAAATAAAGGTTTGCATTTCTGAAGGAATAGTACCTTTATCACAGGTTTTGGCAGACAGAGCATAGCCCAGTTGAAATGAAAAACTGACAAGTCATAAGTCTCTTAAACACCTAAGGGTTAAAGTGCAGTCGGTGCTTTCAAGTCTTCTGGGGCTTTGGCAAGTGTAGCTAAAGCTTTGTTTCCACTGGAGCTGAAAGCAACAATCAGCTGCCCTAGGCTGTGGTCCTCTGGTGGCAGGCCAGACCACACAGTGTCAGGTTTTGAGCCGAACCCCAAACTTTATCCATTTTCTAACTGGAGACTTGAAGGGGGCAGAAGCTGTTCTTTAACTAATAAGAGCAACTTCTTGTACCTGCATAAAAGCTCCTAGTGAAGTTTGATAGCAAAGTGTTTAGAAGCTTTGCACAGTGTGTTCCCAGGTGTTTCCACCTAAACGAGAACACAGGACAGTGGGTACAATGGCTGTTCTGTGCTTTATATTTGACCATGTGTCTCTTGTGTATCTACAAATAGGCCTTGCTGCAATTTGCTGTGTTGGTGTTTGGTTATTGTTGTTGGTTTGGACTTTTGTCCTCACAGGTTAGATCTGGAATAGTGATGAACATCATTGGAGTCTTCTGTGTCACACTGGCCATCAACACATGGGGAAGACCTATATTTGAGCTGGACACGTTCCCAACCTGGGCAAACAGCACAACTAACCAGTGAGCAGTGAAGGATTCATGTGTCAACCAAGGAAAGGACCCTTAATACTCCTCCCTGTTCCCCAAAGCCTTCTACAGACTCTCGTCTCCAGCACAGATCCAGTGTCAGGTGTTTGCTACCTTCCAGGAGTCACACACCAGTGCAGGCACGAACCAAGTCAAATTTATCCAGGACGTGCTGGAGACAAAAGTGCAGTTGAATTGTGCAACCCTAAGGATCAGTTGTTTGGATCATAAGTATGATCAAGTGATCCGTTGTGCTTCCAATCATAGTCAAGATTTAGAATTTATTGAACTTTTAAATAAAGAGAGAGCAGGCTGCTGTATCAGTTGGTTTGAATTATGTATGTGTACTTGTAAATCATTAGCATTGAACACTGTACTTAGGCAGGGGCTGAAAATTCATTAACTATTACTTATATCCACAAGTTGGCAGCTGTATAGAGAAGTCCCTGTTTTGACTTGTCTGGTGAAACAAGGGGCACTTTATGTGATGTGAGGTTAGGTTTTTCATCAGGCCTCAGCTAGGTGTTGGAATCCTTCCAAGTCAACATCCAACACGTTTTCCACTGCCTTCTTTCCACTCCCAAATTTCACTGCATTTATAAATGTATACACCCTTACTGAGGGTTGAGCTAACACAATTCCATGCTGGCCATGGTTCAGCTGATGTCTTAGGAGGGCAGTGACCCGTTAGGGCTGGCTTTGCGCTTCCCTGTGGCACTGGCAAGGCCAGGAACCTTTCCCACTCTGCCACAGGGTGTAGTTTCACAGGCCAGCCTGGAAAGAAATGGTGGCCTGTGGGACTTTGCACCTATTATGAAGGTTCCTGGATTAGCCCCTGATCTGCTTTATTAAACACCTCTTGAATTTTGGAGTGGAGAGAAGGCATGAAAAGGGCTCTAATTGAAGGGCTTGTAAAAATTCAGGGGCCCATATATAAGGGCTTGTGCTGGTTGGCAGCAGTGGGAGCTGTCTTATGGGCTTTGGAATTCAGGTCAACTGAGAAAAGTGTTCTAGCACCTGCTTATAGAATCTGTAAGCAGAAGCAGTTTACAGAGAGATTGATGGTGGACTAGGTGTATTTTGTCAGTGGCATGTGGATGCTTTTCATCCAGCTGTGGAGGTGAACTGGGTGAGAGGTAAGGCAGTGTGTTAGAGCAGAGAGACCTGTGGGTATGGCCCGAGTTCTGCTCCCAGTCCTGGTGTGCAGCCTCATGCAAGTCCATTCACCTCTTTTTGCCTCAGTTTCCCTGGAAGATGACATGGTACCGATCTACCTCACAAGGGTGTTGTGAGGACATAAGGGTCACATTCTGCACCCATGGTGGCTCCCCACCTTGTGGTAAAGGGTGCAAGGTAGAAGTCATAGAATCATAGAATTCTGGACAGACAATTTTGGCCATAGTATCTGGCCTGTAGCATAGTAGTTTGTGTAGGGTATTTAATAGTTTTGTTTTTAACATGAATGTTCTTTATAGAACTGGGAAAATACGTTTTTGTCTTTGAAAGTGAGGAAAGTATTTATTTATCTATCCACAAAATGACCAGGTGCTTTACTGAGCAGAAAACTACTTCCAAGAATGATGTGATTTTCATGCCTTAATCTTCTGCACTCTTTCAAGGTGCTGGGCACCTTGAACTCTCCACTGACTGCTCCTGCATGTCTCCAGTTGCTCCTGACCTACCCAGCTGGCTGCATGTGGTGCAGCCTCATACCACTTCATGGAATGCTGGAGCATACGGATAAGCACCGTTCACTTGCAGAGTCTGAGGCCAGTTCTAGTGCCAGAAGTGGCTTGGTCACAGACATTTGTCTTTACCTGGAGCTTATCACAGTATTTGTCTGAATGAATTGAAACCAGGAGCAAGTAAGCACCTTCGGTGCTTTGGCAGCCATCAGGTAATGCTGATTATATATTGTAAATGCATTTGAGAAAGGGACATTTTCTGCCTTCTGATGGACAGAAACAGGATGTTTCACCACTGCCAGGTACTCCATGATGCTTGATCTTCACTATTGCAAGTAACATACAGTGGAGCTTGCACTGGGTAGCACTGAGGTTGTCTGTCTGACTTCATGAAGATTAAAACTCCTCTAAAACTGGTTTCAGCTCAAAGCCATAGGACAGACACTTCCCTGTCCCAGTTGCAGAAAGGAACGTTCTGAAAGTTTCTGGAACAGGACAAAGTGCCATCATCTCAACTAGGGAAGAGCTTCCCTCTGTTGTTCTGCAAGCAGAAAACAAATGTTATTTTCATCAATGGTCACACAGGGTGATTTGTTGGCAGGAATGCTGGGACAGAGGGAATGTACATATGGGGTAATAATGAACCTGGGTTTTATTATAACTGGAGTGTATTTGATGTAACTCATCTATGTCCTGTTGATAGTAAATGGTTCTTTCTCAGACACTTTTATGACATCTTCTGATTGATTTGTATTTAATTTTAATGGGCAAGTTGCAGAATTAGAACCTGGAAAATAAAAAATTAGTAGCACAGTCTCTTCTCTGGCATGGATTGTTTCCTGTGCGACACAGTGGACCGCTTGTTCCTACATGAGCTTCCACTGGGACATGGTATTGCTCTAGTAAGATCCAGGGAAGTAGATGCCACAGATTCAGGAGGGTACACATTGCAAAGAACAAGTGCAATGCAGAGATTTGGATCCTGCTCCAAGTCCCTTGGGACTTAAACATCAGTGGCTCCTCCACTTTCCTCAGTTAAGCGATAACTCGGGTTTCCATCTTTGAAAATGCTCAGGTGGGGCTGAATCAACTGACATGTCCTGTCAGCTCTCATCCATTTCAGAGTAAAAGATTCTGAGACTCGAAGAAATATCCACTAGTTTTTAACAACTAGATAAAAGTTGTTAAACAAGTTAAACCTGTTAAAAGTTTTTAACAAGATTACAAATTCATAATTTGTACGAATTCTCTGGTTTAACAGGCACAAACAGGCTTTTCTTCAGCATCAAGCATGCATGTCATCCTGTTCCAGTGCCAGGAAGTACCTGTCACAACGGGCAGTGGCAGCACAATCGTTACTGGAGCAGGGCTACCAGCTTCTAGCACTGCAGGATAAGCATTGTGAGGGATAACTTGCCTTTCATGGCATTTATTTTTCTTCTCAGCAAAGGGGTTTTGTCGTGCAAAAGTTGTGACAGTCCCATGGCAGTGGCATAAAGGAATGCCTTTGTCCACCACTTCACACAGCAACATGGCCAAAAGGAGACCTGGGGCGATCTTCAGCGTAGACCGTCAGGACAGGTCACTCAGCCACACTGAACTTGCAGGCAGTTCCTCGGATGGGGGATGAGTGCATTCCCAGCTGTGAATGGGCTGTCAGCTGTCCAGCTGGAAGTGCTGCCTATAGGGAGCTAAATTAATGCTTTCCTATTTTCTGATCATGCTCCACAGAATGTCCTTGGCTTTTCTTCTCTCAGAATATCAAATTGCTAATACTGTTGCTGAACATCTTGAGCCTGCAGAACCGTGATACAGACTGCCAGGAACACTACACCGGGGTTTGTTCCTGCTCCTTCATGTATCTGTGTGCACTTCCACCCAAAAAGTATCAGCTCTTTGGGAATGTGCTTCTCTGGCCCACTGTAGAGGTCTGTCAGACATAAGTCTGAAGTAGGGCTCTGTCACACAGGTCACCTCCTTGGTTGGTGTCATCTGCTGCATTCAGAGTAGCATGTGGTTCACTCTGGTCGAGGTGGGATTTCACTTGACCTCAGACTTTGTTTTATTCAGACTTTGTTATCCAGTTCAGGTGTGTCACTACTTGAAGGAGCAATATCCTGGCTGTGGCCAAAAAAATGCCTGCTGACAATGTGTTGGAAGTCCTTGTCCCCAGTACTAAGTGCTGGTGAGGCCCCACCTTGAGTGCTGCGGTCAGTTTTGGGCCCCTCACTACGGAAAAGATGTTGAGGTGCTGGAATACGTCCAGAGAAGGGTGACAAGGCTGGTGAGGGGACTGGAGAATAAGTGTTATTGCTCTAATTGTTTAATTGCTCTCTACAACTACCTGAAAGGAGAGGGTCTGGAGAGGAGGGGGCTGACCTTTTCTCCTTAGTGACAAGTGACAGGACAAGCGGAAATGGTGTCAAGTTGTGCCAGGGGAGGTTTAGATTGGACATTAGGGAAAACTTCTCAGAGAGGGTTGTCAGGCACTGGGACGGGCTCCCTAGCGAGGGGGTGGGATCTCCATCCCTGGTGGGATTTGAAAGACAGATGTGGTGCTGAGGGACATGGTTTAGTGGTGGTTGGCAGGTTAGGGTGATGGTTGGGATGATCTAAAGGGTTCCTTCCAACCAAGACAGCTCTAAGAGCCTATGATTCTATGGTTCACCATTTGGAGCACAGAGTAAAGGCAGGCATTCTGTGCTGCTCTGGGGTGACAAGGAATGCACAGTAATGTTTCATAGCTCTTTAAAAATAGAGGTGACTGTAGTGAAACTATTTTTTGCCCATTTAGGTTTTTCTGGAGCACTAAGTCAATAGTTGCCCATTCATTATGCTGTAAATGTGGACTGTAGAATCTGGTCATAAGAAACAGACTGCTTCTTCTGTAAAAACAAACAAACAAACAAAAAAAAACCCCAAAAAAGTGTTCTTCCCATGTTTACTTCAGCACTTTTATTTACCCACATGAAATTACTTGCTAGCCTTATTTGGCACACAGCTTTTCAATGAGTTTTCATAAACTGTTCCAGGTCAGAAAGTCAGCCTCATGACAGTGTTCATAGAACATTATTTTTATAGACAAACCATGTTCTTGAAAGAACTGAATGTTACAGATGCTAAAACCAGTTTGCTGTAGTTTCAATTGTGAACTATGCTTTGTGAACAATAACATGGGTTGGGTCTTAACAAATATTTTAGCAAGCCAGTTGAAGAAAATTTTCCACCCGAAACAAGGTTAGCAAAATCTTTCAATTAAAGAATTATTATTTCTGGAGAAGCATCTATTTTACATCAATATTTTGGCTTGGCTATGCAATCAAAAATCAGAAACCCTCGATTTGGCAGGGGTACATTACTAAAAATAGTTATCATTCAATTGAATTTCCTCTGAAAAAAAGAGAAGTGGGGACAGTAGACAGGGATAGGCAGAACACAGCAAACTTTACTTCCTCTTTGAATAACAAAAGTTGGGGGAAAAGCAACATAAACTTTGCTGGGAGCATCCTCCCTGCCTTATGATGCTTCATTTCAGAGCTCACCTTTGACTTTTCTCATTTGTATCTGTCTACAAATCTAAGTGCAGGATTGGTCACCTGACAGAGGAATGTCAGGTGCAACGACTGGGCAGCACCCACTCCATGGCCAGAGTTGTACAACACTCTCTCTGGTCCCTACAGCAGACCAGGTGAAAAAAATGTTGCAGTTACAATGCTAGTGTATATGCCCCAGTATTTCCAGAACCTACCAGCGGATTCCAGTCCAGTTTTGTGAGTGGGGAGAGATCCTTGGGACAAAATGTTTTTGGCAAGAAGAAAGAGACATGGTTGTGCCCTAACAATGAGAAAAGTTACAGAGAAAGTTGAAAAGAATATTTTGATTAAGCAGAAATCATCACAAGAAATTTTGCCTACGGGAAATCTGCTTATTCGTTCTAGTGCTCCCAGAATGAAACAATCCCTTCAAATAAAGTTACTGCCATTTAGTGTTGAAAATACTAGCCTTCAGGTAAGATGACAGATGATACTGACCCAAAGCACCTGGGAAAACTGCTGCTGTGACAGTTGATGGCTAGAGAGATGTTCCTAGTAAAGCAGGAGCTATCATACAGAACAGTGAGGTATCTCAGAGGGGAGTGTGTTTACCCTAGTGTGGGGGTAAGAGCAAGAATGAAAAGTGAGCAACCCTCTGAAGACTGCCAAGATACTCAGCTGGATGTAAAGTCAAGGTGCCTGTCTCCAGTGAAGTGAACGGAGGGATGTTCCTTACAGGGATCGTTGCTACTTAGGGTCAAATAGTGCTTATGCTAACAGCCTCTCTTCTTTGTCTGTCTTGCAAGCTTTAATGCTCACACTGCACCAACAAAACAGCTAAAGAAGAGAGATATTATTAATTGCAAGATATGAGCAAGGAACAGAGAGTTTCAAGAAGCAACCTCAGAGAAACAGTGATTTTATGGCAATTAATCTGAAAATAATTAAAAGCTTATCTCTGCAATACAGAAAAAAGTAACATTGACTGGAATGCAAGTAACATATCCAGGTGTGCTTTACACTGCTGTGCAACTACTGGCAAGCCCCGAGTTACCTCACTCTACCTAAGTTTATGTCAGGTCTGACGGGCCTTGCCCGGGAGCGGGATACTGGGATCTGCTCCTGAGGTCCTCAGCAGCTCTGGCTGCCGACGCTGTGGGATCTCGACTGTAAGCACAGACAGGCTGGCTAGCATGCAGCTACAGAGAGGGTTTGTCCTTGCCAAATATTGATGTGGGCATCTCTGAAAGTGTAACTATTTGTGTACCACCTTTGCAATGACCAAGAATTAAAGTTATTTTGATCGTAAGTGGGTGAGGTTGTGGGTGAGTGAGCAGAATATTTAAAGCTTTACTTGCCAGCAGGAAGGAATCTCACTATTCCTATTTTCATTATTGGAGACCATGCATTTCCAGCTCTCTTTATCTATAAGAGTAACTGCAGTGCTATTTCTAGTATAGTTTGATGTTCCTGTGTGAGAAGAATGTGATTTTTTTTTCTCCCTGATTCTCTTAAGTCAGGCAGTTGAGATAGCAATACAAAAACTGGAAATAAATAGTTTATTTTTTCTACTTAGCCCAAATAGTGTAATTAACATTACTGATTTATTACCAGAGTGGGAAATAAGTTAAATTATTCATATTTTAAACTATTATAAAATAGATAACCTTAAAAAGGGCTTAAAATGGCAACCAATACCTTTACGAAGATGTTCCTTGCAGACCATTGTTCTCAGGTTCAATGCTGCTGGCAGATGGCTGACCTCAAATTCATCTTTCAGCTGCCTTCCAGGTATCCTATGAATAAAAGTCCAATGTATTTTTAACTGTCTTAATAAAGAAAAAGATAAAATACTTTCTGACACTTGCCATTTAATCTTGAATTTATCTTTGCTTTCTAATGTTTGATGCCACAGGAGTGCTGTAGTCATGTAATACGCATTCCAAGTTCTGGAATAAGTCATAGTCTTTTAAGTCTTTTCACACCATTTCATCAAATTTAAAGCTCATTGAATGGTGTTTAAAAGTCTTTAGATTGAGATTGTTCTGTCATGACTGTCATAGACCAGCTTTTGAAATGCACATTACCTGCCAGTTTCTTGACCTCAAAAAATAGAACTCAGTGAACAGTTAAGCCTTTAATTAAGTATGTTCTGACAATTGTTTCAGTCACTGATAACTATGATCTTGTTTCTATTGAATTACAATTACAACATTGGAGTAAAAGAATTGCAGACTTTGTACTGGCTTGTTATAAATAAACATAATGCATACTCTGTTCTCTGTTATTTAACCATATTTGAAGCAGGATACTCTCCAGTCTGCAGAACTGCATCTTGCATTCTATGGGTAAAATCCGTTAAGATGTCATTATCCATGTCAATATGAGTTTGCACTCTATTCTGAAACAGATGGGTAAATGTATGAAGAAAAGATGTGTTGGTTCCAAGCACCGAGTATAAATGCACTTGATCAGTTTTCAATCATGAAGCCTTGCTGGATCTCTTTTTGTTTCTGATGAGAGTGCACTATACTGTGGTGTCACAGATAAACCCTTTGCAACATCTCCCTTCTTCAGTGACCACCTTCAAGATCTAACAGGACTGCAGACAAGACTTGATTTTCTCCTGTGCTTAATGAAGCCTTGGTGCCTCCATGTCCTAGGTGGCTCCATCTAACAATGTCTGTGTGTCTCCATGTCAGTTCTAACGATGTTATATTGTACTTGTCATCATAAACCATTCCATTTTGTAAAGAGCATTATTGCCAGTGCAGTACTAATCAATGTGAGTAAAGATGTCAGAATCTAGCCTGTAGCTACTAATAGTCTCTGAAATTCATGATTATCAAAACATCTCAGAAAAAAATAAGGTTACAGAAACAGGTTTTAGGCTGACAACAGCAGCAATGGCAGTCTAGTCCCTATAAAGGGGGAACCTGAAGCAGTAGTGCTGTCCTGGTTTCACAGAAATATAGAAACTTACTGACTCACAGTTATACCTGTTAACACACCCTGAAAATTTTATTCGGCTGATATTTAAAAGCAGGAAAACACTCCAATGTCTCCTTGCAAATTTTCTTAGTTATTATACTACAGGCCTGACTTTCAATTTTGTTCCTCCTTTTGATGGCCAAGAATTGAGATGTTTGACCTAACTCTGGCAAACCTACATGGTAATTTATTCCTGTGACCAATCCTTTTTCGGGAGTTTTTCCTCTAAAGTCAGTCTTGGGAGAGAAATCACATTCTAGAATAGCAATGTTGACACAGGGGATCTGTTTGATCTCTTCTTTTAGCCCAAAGTCTGTGTTTACTGGGGAGTGACTGGTTATGTTTTGATATAGTAATTGTAGTATTCCACAACCACTAAAACCTTGTCTAAAAGAAGCAACCCTATTTTATTAAGGAAAACTATGCATAAATCCTTTTTAGATGTTTTTTGTAACCCAACTCCCAGAAGGAAAAAAAATCATGCTGCACAGGAAAAGATAGTATTATAGAAAATTGCTAACTAAGATGCTGAAAATAGTTCAACAAATGAAAATAACGAAACATTTAAAAAAATAAAATCAGTCAGGTTTTCAGGTAAACACTGTTAAAAAGGGCCTAGTAATACAAGTGTTGTAGCAGTGAACCTAAGGTTGCTTGTCAGTGCAAAACCATTGAGGCTTTCACACTATTTTAACACCAGGTGAACTGCAACTTGTGGAACAAATTTACATCCCCAGAAGCTGGGCTCCTTTCTAGGGTGCTGATGCAACAGTGCAGTTCTGCTCTGCACTCTGGGAGCATTTGTTTATTTATTGGCCTCACTCTGGTACAGGTTTTTTTTAATTAATGAAGTGCTGAGTTTGACTGGAACCTATTTGGCTCATTATAAAGCTGCTATGAAAACCAAAACCAGGTCCAAGCTCCCATCTCTGTTCAATATGCAGCAAGAAAAAAAAACAAAACCAAAAACAAAACAAAAAACAAACAAAAACAAAAACACACCACACCCCCAAAAAAAACCACCAAAAAACCAAACCCCGAAACACAAAACACCACAAAACCTAGTTTAGATTTTTCGGGCTGAGTCTCTCCATTTACTTCTGCTCTGGTGATCAAAAAATAATGGTCTGTCCAGGCCAGAGCTAAAATTAATGCTCTGTAAATGCAAGCACGAGATCACCCTCTTTTTTCCTTCCCAATTCAAGCTTTTATGTATCTGGGGAAAAAAAATATTCCTAGAACATTGACCCCAAAGCTACCTTCTTATGGAATTGGAACTGAATTGCCTGTATAGTAAAAGCTCTCTCACATGGCAGAACAAACCATTACTCCAACATTAATTTTCTTCAAAGGGTTGTTGTGCATCATTAAATTCGTGATGTTAGAGCATGACAAGTCCAAATGTGGAACGCAAGGTCCTCCCGAGAAACCTGGAGAACTGATGACCCACTAATGGCAGCAATGATAAAAATGCAAAGATCCATGGCTATGTTGCTTCTTCCCAGAAGAGCAACAACAATGCCAGGTAAGTAGAATGAAAAATTCTAACCTTGAGATATTCAATGTGGATTTAAGGCAGACTGCTCTCTAGGCAAAGACTCTATCTAGAGAAGACCCTTCCTTCAGTCCTAAGAGCGGGGGTCTAACAGGACATCACCTAGAGTTTTAGACTTTATAAAGCCTCCACGGAAAGAAGCTGCACAAAACCAAATTTCATAAGTTTTGCTTTTCATGGGTTTACTTGGCATATTTTCATTTCTGTTGGTGTACACTAGTTCTAATGAAGTGATTTTAAAAATCATTTTTATTGAACTCAACAGTTAATCTCTTAATATAAAGAGATCAAAATGTGAATAATTTCTGCTTGATTTTTAAGTAGAGACCACTTGTTTTATATCATAAACATCTGACTGCTTTCTAAAACGAGTAGTTCTTAAGGGTTTTTCATCTGCCACCTTTGCAATGTACCAATCGAAACTTATTTCACGTTAGGAAATTAATTCTGCACCCATTTAATAGAAAGTCCATGATGTCTGGATGTTTAGCTGCATTTAATCTACGATCTCCTCCAGAAATTCCGTTGCTATTGCTTTTGGACAGTACACAACTCCCTGAAATGCACTCCTAAAATGTCGTCCTCATCTACCAGACGATAGGTCACATGGTTTCTGATACCTGGATTTAAAAAGAAACCAAACAAAACCACAACGTGAACCTTTCCAGCTATATCACTCTTGGGAGGATTTTAAAATTTGTTTTGTTTTGTTTTGTAAACAAGCCTAGTTGTAAGGATTTTATCCTTATGCTACATTGGATCCCCTTGCAATTAGCATTGTACATGTAACTTTTTTTCAGTGGGTGGGAGCTTGTAGATTTGTAGATACTGCTACATAAAGGTGGCAGTAAAGTTTTCAGATGTTTATTTGTTTTGCTTGCAAAGTTTTCAGAGCAAAGTGATTGATGTAAAACTGATCTTTGATCGTTTCTGGATACACTGGAGTTCATACCTTGGTTTCCAAGTATGCTGGTTTTTCAGTTCTGCCACTTGGAAGGTCTGGAGGTCTGCTTCAGCCGAGCAACCGGGCAAGGGAAGAGGTTTTCAGCTCTGTATCCAGACTGGGTTTATATTCGAATATTGCAACCTTGGAATATTTCTCCGATGACAGATCCACCAGGCCCTGCTGCTTCAGAACCAGGAGAGCGGCCTGCCCTACCCGCAGCGGTAGATCCTACTCCAGTGTCTGTGCCACGTGTCAGACCGACCTGTCTGTGCGACATCGCCACGGGCGAAGCGCTCCCTCCACGCGGCCAACGCCTCCGCCGGGAAACCGGCGGAACTCGGTGTTTGGAAAACGAAAACCTGGAAGAAGCAACACTCGCCCAGGGGCCGTTCTGTGAGCATCCGCACGCGCAATCCTCCCACCACACGTCTGGGGACGATGGAGTCCAACCGTCTCAGGAACTCCCCTTACCGCGGGAAACCTGCAGAGGGCGAAGGCTCCGCCGGCCGCGCTCGAGCGGCCTCCGCGGCCGGCCGGGGCTGCCGCACGCGCAGGTCCCCCGACAGGCGTTGCCGGGCAACCGCGGCCGCCTTCCCAGCGTGCCTCGGTGCCTCTTGGCCCGGGCTTCCGGCCGCCGCGCTCGTCTCCGCCGCCATCTTGTGTCTGCGGGAGTCGCGCACTTGGGTGGGCCGCCATGGAGGCAGGTGAGAGGCGGTGGCTGCCGCTGCTTCCCGGGCGCTCGGAGCGCCGCGGCCGTGCAGCGAGGGGCAGGCGGGCAGGCCGAGCGGTTGCGGCCCGGGGAGCGGCGTGTGCGGGGCGGGTTCTCAGCCCGCTTCCTCGGACTAGGGGGCTTGGGGACAGCTCCTGCGGCGTCCCGGGCCTTTCGGTCGCGGGTCTGGTCAGGCCGGGTCCGGCACCCCGTTTGCTGCGTTGCCTCTGTCCGTGGGGCGGCCCTCATCATCCGTAGGCTGTGGAGAGGGCATCGGAGTGTGCACCAGTGGTCATAGCTAAATTCCACCTTCACAGAAGCACAGCCTGCTCTGGGTTGGAAGGGACTCCGAGGACCATCGAGTTCCAACTCCCTGCCACAGGCTTTTGATTCAGGAATCAGAGCTGCAGATTTGGGCACCTGCCAACAACTCTAGCCTGCCCCTTACCCCTGTGGAAAGCTTTGATTTTCACAGTTCTCCACGAGCCCTGGGCTCATTCCTATAAGCTTTTCAGGAAAAGGAAGGTGTGTTTAGATGCAGCCTTTTCAGAAGCTGGCGTTAAGCTTTGCCTGCAGCTGCAGCGGANGGGCATCCGTTTCCAACACCTCACCACTCTTTCCCAGAAGAACTTCCCCGATACCTAACCAGAACCTCTCCTCCAGCTTCAACCCACTGCCCCTTGTCCTACCACTGTCTGCCCTTATACCTTCCCAAAACTCATAAATAGCTTTTGCCATGGATGGCTTGCCAACCTCAATTTTGGCGTTTGCTTTTGATTCAGGAATCAGAGCTGCAGATTTGGGCACCTGCCAACAACTCTAGCCTGCCCCTTACCCCTGTGGAAAGCTTTGATTTTCACAGTTCTCCACGAGCCCTGGGCTCATTCCTATAAGCTTTTCAGGAAAAGGAAGGTGTGTTTAGATGCAGCCTTTTCAGAAGCTGGCGTTAAGCTTTGCCTGCAGCTGCAGCGGAGACTAAGTGTCTGCAGTCATGTAAGCAAGTCTGTCTGCCACCTGTGAAGGTTTGGTACCTGTTCACCATGGTTGACTTGGCTGTCTCCTTATTGTTACTCGTGTGCTCTACTTGCATTGCACTGCTCTTCTAGTGTGTGTTCAAGTTTCTTAAGGAAGCTGTTTCTCTGTAATACCTAATAAATGTTCTGAGGTTTTAAGATGGAGTCACTAAGGACTTAGAGACTTGTTGCTAAAATATAACAGCAGGTAGGATTTATTGAAGTACTACCAGACAATTTTTATATCATAAGTTTTCCGAGTATGTTGTGTTTAAAACCAGAGAGCAGCTAGAACAACCATACAGCCATTCATTTAGCCCCCAGTTTGGATGGGGGAAGAGAAATGCAAAGATAACATTCATAGATTGAGAAAAGAACAGCTTACTAGGATAGAATAATTATAAAAGCATATATACCAGAATATGCAAAATAACATATCTTTATAAAGATAAAAGAATATACAGATTATAAATGCACATTGCTCACCACCCAGAGCTGATGTTCAGCCAGCTCTTGAGCTGCCCTGCTTCCCAGCCAACCCCCTGTTACATACAGGGCACAACATCATATGGGTATGGCACATCCCTTTGGCCAGCTGGGGTCAGCTGTGTTGGCCATTTCCCTTGACTGCTGACACATTCCTCTAATCTTTGTGCTTGCTCAGCTGTTAAAAAATAAACCCAGTGTGTTTATTAATGCAGGTCCAATGCTGATTCATGTAATGAAGGCTTTGCTAAATGCATCAGTATTTGTTACAGGGACTCCTGTCTAAACATGTTATCCCTATGTGTGTAACTCAAACTGAGAATTACTTTCACATTTTCTCGCTGCATCCCATCCTTACCGTCATTCTTGTACTAGATGATACGGGAAATCGCCTTCGGTTCCAGCTGGAGTTAGAATTTGTTCAGTGTCTGGCAAATCCAAATTACCTAAACTGTGAGTATTCTACAAGTAAATATCAGCATCCTGAGGAATTAATGTAGTTTACTGGTGTTTGTGGTAATGGTGAATAGGGACAGAGAGCACAGAACAAAGTAGAAGGTATGGGTCTTTCACAGCTCAGAGGCAGTCTAAGTAATTTATATGAATTACTAATAGGTGGGGTTTTTAAATCCAAAATGTTCTACTGGTTGAAACAAAGAAATGCATTGGGTGGAAAAAAAAATAAGCTCAAATCTGTAGTTAAAAAGTAATGTCAAGTTAACAGTAGCAGATTTCTGTTTTCAGGTAAAGGAATAATGTTAATAATTGTTCAGGTACTATATTGAATACTCTTGAATTCCCTGCCAATTTTGGTGCTCAAGTCAAAGTTCCATGTTTCAAAGAGCTGTTCTCTTCCTCGCTCTTGTATGGGAGATACATGCTATATGGGAGATAAAACTAGTTTACTGTGCCTAGTATGTTGATGGAAAACATTTTTCCCCGTGGGTTGTTTTAGTGGGGGTTTTTCACTTTGAGTTACCAATATTTGATTGCAATGGTAAAATTTTTACTAAAGTGCCTCTTTGTATGGTTTTGTGAATACATCTTTTAAGTTTGGCAGATTTTTTTTTCATGCACCTGTAACTGATGATTCTTTATTTGTCTATTTCAGTTCTTGCACAAAGAGGATATTTCAAAGACAAAGCTTTTGTAAATTATCTTAAATATTTACTTTATTGGAAAGAACCTGAATATGCAAAATACCTGAAGTAAGTGCTGAATAGGTTTCTGCATTTTAGTGAATTGATGTTTACTTACATACTGACTTTACTTACAGCATCAGTATTTCTCACCTTTGTCCTCCCAACTGTGTTGATGCACATCATAAAATTTCCCACTTCCAGTGTAGCAAGAATAGACAAAATCATAAAACCTACGGGTCATGCATGAAATCTTCCATCTGCACCCTGTATCTTTAATTTTTGTAAAATAAATTTATTGAACAATATGATGCAAAACTACTTCAGTTAGCTCCAGTAAGCACATTTTAAGAGTACTTTTGTATTGTTGATGCTTACATGAAACAAAGGGTAAATTTTTATTTCTGTGAGTGGGCAAAATCCTTTAAATTTTGGGAGAACAGTTACATTCTTTAAATGAGCTCTGAAAACGTACTGTAGTTGTTGCATATTTGTTTTAGTAAAATCTAGCCATTGGAAGAGCACATATATCCATTTACAAACTCGTGCAGGACTCCTGGTTTCCCAGCCTAGTACTGAAGTTACAGCGTACCGGATATGTAGTCTTAAATGGTTTGATACTTCAATAAAGCACATATGTGATAAAAGCTAAAATAATCAACTACAGATTATTGGAAACTCCATTATTGGTGTACCATGTAAAAACTTTGTATTAATTTGTTTTTAACCCAGGTATCCACAATGTTTGCATATGTTAGAGCTGCTCCAGTATGAACACTTCCGCAAAGAACTGGTAAATGCTCAGTGTGCTAAATTTATTGATGAGCAACAGATTCTTCACTGGCAGCACTATTCACGGAAAAGAATGCGCCTCCAGCAAGCACTTGCAGAGCAGCAGCAGCAACAAAACACCTCTGTCAAATAATGCTTGCAAGAGCAGCTGTGAGCTGTACTTTGTGTCAGTTAAGTATTTGCAAGAGAGGAATGAACCTTTTTTGTAGGTTTGGCTCTGTGGGAATACACCTACTTTTTTATTTATCAGGTGACTGTGTTTTTTCTTTCATTAGCATGGACAGTTTTGTAAGAGCATTACTGCTGCAGTTATTAATTTCTCTTTATTTTTAAAATTAAGTGTATTTTTGAGGGCATTGACACTTGAGTGACACTAAGAGCAACTCATATGCCTGTGCCTTGGAGGTGTAGTTCCAGGAGAAAACTGGTGTGTCTCAAACCTGGCTGAAAACTCCCACAAGTGCTACTTGTTAAATTGCAGGATGCACAAAGTTGAAGTGATGATATTGTAGAAAATCTAATTGTGGAGTTTTGCCTCAAAACTGAGCTATTACACGATGCTTTTGTTTACCTGATAACTGGTACTAGTGGCCTTCCAGATTTTTCTTTACAGCGTGTTTTAGAGTTAGAAATCAAAGTGTGACAAGGACTGTGGGAACAGAGATAAGTAATAATAAACTTTGCAGATACTCAACAGAAGGAAATGGGCTGTGGCTGTATCTGTTCCATTAGTCAGCTTACCTTAATCTTGGTTTTCTGCAAGTCAAATAGTGGCTGCTCTGAGGCTTCTCCACAGTACACACAGTGAAAATGGTGTGTTACACTTTTTTTGTTGTTGTAACTGTTATAAAACACAGGCAGTATTGGATAACCAGTTGCCATTTATTCTGGTATAATTTTATATGAAGAACACCAGTCTTGGCAGGTGCCAGGGATTTAACTGATGTATTTTGGATTGTATTTGTGCTGCATTCATGGTGTTGTATTGTAGGAGCAGGTATGGCAACCGTTAACCCTTAACATGTGATCAGTGACACTGTCAGGCTTTGCCTTACCATCCTAGGCTGAACAGATCAGCCATTAAACATCTCTGGTATTTTAAATTTATCTTAAACAGCTTCAGTAGCTATTTAAAGATGGATTTAGGAAGAATGCGCAGGCATTTCTCTTTCTTCTGGCCCCTGACATCCTTATTCACTTTTAAATGTGTAACTTCACATTAACTCTACAGTAACTGTAGGCTGCTCTCTCATTTTATGAGCTCATCTCCTTTAAAAAATGGCACTGTTTGCAAACTCAAGTTTATTTAAACATGAAAGAAAAGCTGATACAGTGTTTTGTTGCAGGATTTTAGTGGAAGGTTTGTACCAAGAATTTAATGACATTTATCTTGACTATTCTGATGTAATTAACAATTAAAGTTGGTTTGATTGTTTTTGTTTTTTTTAAGTTAAGGATTCCTTGGAATGACACTGCAAATTACTTGAGATTAACATCTTAGACAATAATTTACAACTGGACATAGAAGTCTTCAGTAAACAACATACGCACAAGCTCTGCTTTAAAACACTCTTCTTCAACCAGCTTCTGAGGCTGAAAGAAAAGTTGAAGTGTTTCAGTGGCAATTCAAAAATCTTTCTAGACTAGAGCCATTTGTATCAACTAATGTTAGCTGTGCTCCAGCAGCTTTTTCTAGGGACAGTGGAGTGAAGCAACGAAGATAATTCAAAAAATGCCTGAGGGTTTTCTGGCCTCAGACAAAGTAACTGCTAATTTAAATAACATGCACAAGATAGAACTTGAGCTGTAGGCAGTTTGAAACAAGATTATGCTGCACATAACCTTGTTTCACTTCCATTAATTCAGCATCTGGATTTTTTTTTAAATTTGAGCAGCTGCAAGTTGGGAAACTAATGGTAAGTCGCTAAGAATGCTCTCTACTGCTCAACCACTACATGCTAAGTGTACATATTTTCTTTACTATATGTTTGTTGTAGACAACATTACACCAAAAGCAGAGTTGCTCTCTTGAGGAACTGTTTGAGCCAAAACACATGCATGGGTAGCAGCTGTTCCCAATTGTCTGCTCTTGTTAAACAAGAGAGGGTATCATAAAACATGCATAGAATCATAGAATGATCAGGGGTAGAAGCGACTCCCAGAGGTCATCTAGTCCAACCCTCCTGCAAGAAGCAGGGACACCCCCATCTAGATCAGATTGCTCAGGGCCTCATCCACCCTGGCCTTGAACATCTCCATGGATGGGGCATCCACCCCCTCCCTGGGCAACCTGTTCCAGTGCTCCACCACTCTCACAGGAAAGAACTTTTTCCTAATATCCAATCTAAATTGCCCCCCCTCTATTTTAAACCCATCACCCCTTGTCCTGTCACAACAGGCCCTACTGAACAGCCTCTCCCCATCTTTCTTGTAGGCCCCCTTGACATTTACAGCTGCAAGCTCCTTACAGTTTCCCCATCTGAATGTCTGTAGGTCCAGAACATGTAATAAGTTACTTACCGTTCCATATTTCAGTAGTGTAGGCACTGCTGTTAGTTTCAGATTCTTCCTGAATTCGTTGTTGGGATCCTTCCAGCTGTTCAGGAAGAAGGGGTTAAGCACAAATTTTAGAGGTGGTTTAGAAGTCTGTTAAAATTCCCTCAGAAGGATGATTCGAAGGTCTTTTCCTCTCACCTCCCCAACCCACTTCTCAGAACAAGCATGTACATAGTTAACATTAGGGATAGCGCAGACTTCAAAACTAAAAAAAAAAAAAAGCTTCATTCCTTGCAGAAAATGACGGTTGAGTCAGTTGTTTCAACATGTTAGTTAACCTCCAGTCCACAAACAGCAAACTTGGCATAAAACCAGTTACTTACTGGGCTCTGTCTCCTACTAGGCAGTAGATGAATACAGACTCATTAGGCATGTTATGAAGTTCCTTCCTCACAACCGGTTCAGCTAGAGAGGAATTTTTAAAATCTGTTAGTAGTTAGCACTTTTACTGTGCTACAGAATCACACAGATCTACTTTGACAAGAAAGCTACTAATTAATGAATTTCTCTGCTTCAGGTTGAGATCTGTAAGTTGTTGCCTGATTATCCACAAGCTTTGTAAGTTTACATACTGGTTGAGTAAAGGCCAATTTCTGCTTGAACAAGAAAAACGGCCCATGAGAACAGTGGTAAGCACTTGCCATATATACTCTAACACAGGCGATCCCGAGAGTTCCACTGTTTTCTGAGGAACTGCCACCATTGTCTCCTACAAGACAGTGACTGGTGGGTCACGTCTACCCACTGACATAGAAAGCATTGGTTCGTTAACAGATCGTAAGAATCACATCTAATTGTTTCCTGCGCCTTGGTTCCAGCCTCGGCTCAGCGTCGTGTTATATGCCATTCAGTGGAACGAAGCTGGCAAAACCGAGAGCAGCGTGGGCAGCTTTTTAGCGAGGCAGCTGCCTGAGCCAGCTCCTGGTCGCGGCCGAGGCTGCCAGGGAGATTCCGCAGCGTGGAAGCTACTGCTACAGCAGCGAGCCCGAGCCTCGCCCAGTCCACTCGCGATCCGGGGTAGCGGAGGCGGGGTGTCGTGAGGCTCCGCACCAGAGCCCGCCTCAGGTGTTCCGGGGACGGCCCCCGGGGCCCCTCCGGCTTCCCCAGGCGAACGGGAGACAGCGCGTAGCCGCGGGCTCGGCAGCCCGCCGCACGCTCGGGACGGGAGCGGGGCAGCTCGCACGGACCCGCGCCTGAGCGCCCGCAGCGACAAAGGCGCTGCAGCGTCTCGCCCGCTCCAGAGCCCTCACCCGTCACGCAGTCCGGGCACCAGCTCCTTCCCTCGGCGTCCTTGTCGCCGCAGAAGAGCGCGAAGATGGGCCGGCCGTGGTAGCGCTGCGCCGTCTGCACGAACTCGGGATACCCGCGAACCTGCTTCTCCTCCCAGCCCATGGCGGCGGCGGCGGGAAGCGGCAAGCTCCGCCCCTGACCCGGGGTGGCCACCGTAGTTCCGGGCCTTCTCTGCCGCTTCCCGGCGGCCTCTGCGGCGGCGGTTGCCCGGAGCCGGTTTGAACGGTGTCCCGTGAGTCCGTCCGGAGCTAGGCCGCCCCGGGTCTCCTGCGCCCGCCCGCGGGACGCTGTGAGGGCGAGGGGGCAGCGTCCGCCGCGGGCTGTCGCCGACGGTGCTGGGTCACGGGGCGGGGCCGGAGGGAGGCCGCGCCGCGGGGGTCGGAGGTGTGTGAGGGCAGAGGTGAGGAGACAGGGCAGGCGGGAGTTCTTCCCTCGTTTTTAATTCTCGGGCAGACGGAGAGAGGGTTCTGTCGGCCTCCACGCCTGCTCTTGCTTTAACTCCTCTGCGAAGAGGTGTAGCTGGGCACACCCGTGACGTTTTCCCGAGACGCCCCGCAGTGTGTTTTCCTGAGGACACGTTGTGGCAGAGCCCGCCTCAGCTCGTCTTGCTAGCCCGTTCTCTCCGAGGTGCCGGTGCTATTTCCTTTACTGGTAACGGCAGCTCTATGGAACCGAGGGAACGGCGCGAAGCTGCGTCTGGGGAGGGTCAGGCTGGATGTCGGGAAGAGGCTCTTTCCCGAGAGGGAGTCGGGACCTGGGACAGGCTCCCCAGGGAAGGGGTCGCAGCACCCGTCTGGGCTGAGATCAAGCAGCGTCTGGACGATGTGCCCAGACCCATGCTCGGACTGGGCTGCCCTGTATGGAGCCGGGAGCTGGACTTGATGGTCCTTACAGATCCCTTCCAGCTCAGGAGATTCTGGGATTCTAGGATTCTATGTATGCTACCTGCTTGAGTACACTTGGCGTGTTTTCCATTTATACTTGCCTTCTCAAGTTGGTTCCCTAACTGTTATTCACATCAGACCTGTGATTGCTTTTGAGATGCAGAAATAATGTATGGTGTTTTTTATGTTCACAGTTGTAATTGAAAGCAAAGAACAAATAACTGCACTCCCAGCGTCAGGCCAGTGTGATGACACCAAGCAAGCCAGCTATGTCTGATGCTGATTTTGCATTTGTAGCCCAGCAATGCAGGAATGAAGCAAAGGCTTTGCAAACACAGGTATTAGTTGACTTCTGCAGTGATGCTGAATTGGTTTTCTTTTGTGAGGTATGTCGCCTGTGTTATGTGTGTTCTATGCAACATTAGCTTTTTTTTTTTTAATGCTCCTTAACAGCTCCAGTTTAATAGAAGTGTTCCTGCAGTTCCAGAGAACTTGGCTCTCAAATTCTCTAACCCCCGTCCAATTATAATACAAAAACTGATGGCATCCAGTGATCAGAGAAATGTAGGTGGAAGCGAGGACCCCAGCACGAGAGGCTCTGGCATGTTTTCAGTAGTGTCTGAAGAGAGACTAAAGTTGGCTATTCAGCTTGCCAAAAGGGACATAAAACGAAAACGTCTTGAAGAGCAAGTGAAACAACAAGTGTTTGGAGATGCTGGCAATAAACCATTGTTTTTCCAGATGTCACAACAGCAGAAGACTGAAATATCTGAAAGTCCAGAAAATAAAAAAAGGCTGAAGTCTCTAACTTTCTCAAAATATCAGCAGAAACTTGCTCAGCCTTCCCAAGTGGAGACTACCACTTCTGGTGCTAAAGTTTATCTCTACGCACCAAACGAGGGAAAGAAACTGACAGATGTTTTGAACTCTTCACCTGCCCACAACAGCGTACTGGACCCCAAGCCAAAAAAAGAAAACAAAAATATGCAGGAAGTCCGACGACTGCAAAAGGAATTGAGGAGCTATGTCCAGAAAATTGAAGAACTGATTAACAAAGGTGTAAGACTGAGTAATAATCATGTTTTATAAATGTACAGTAGTTTGTTCATTTATTTTTCTTTTTGTTTGCTTTTGGTTTTGGTTTTGGTTTTTTTTTTTGGCTTGGATTAGAATCTGTATTTAGGTCTGGGTTTTTGAGAAACCTCTGTTTTTCTCAGAAGTAGATAACAGCCAGAATGGCTAGCCAGTTTAAGCAATAGCCTGGTTTAATATCTGTGAGTGGTTTTGGTGAGTTGCAATACAACCTGCTATGATCGTAAATTTGTGGTAGGATATTCAATAATGTGGGTGAAAAAAATTGGTGAGTGCAGGCTTACTGTTCAGTCAAATTCTAAATAGAAACATGATGTAAAGTTAAAATAACTTGCTTGCATTACTGCTTAAGGCAGCCCTGCAATATATATGATACATTTTGTATATGTTCTGCATGAAAGTAGCTTATTGCTAAATTATGTTTGTTCTCGTGGTGTAATTGAGATTTTCACAGGTTAAGACATAAAACTTTTCATTATTTTTAGGTAGGGATAGAGAACTTTTAGATCCCGATAAAGAGCAACAACTTTGCACTAGGAGAAAGAAACAAGCTGCACGGTCAGCTCAGATGCTTTATGTACTCCAGCAGCAGGTAGGAACCAGCATTTTAAATTGGAATATGTAGTATATAGTTTATTGTGATGAATTTGACAGAAATTAACTGAAACAAAAGAAACTTACGCTATCTCTGAACTTCCAAAACATTCTAGTTTCGATCTGAATGGTGTGACTAATTTTTGTCATGACTGGACTGAGATTTGAGCATCACCATTGAAAAATTCAGACTTTCAGGCATTACAGTGAAGATTAATTATTAATTTATAAGTGTGGAGCTAATCTGACTGAATTTCCCCTCTCCCCCTCCTTGATAAACAGGTAAAAGAAATTCAGGATGATTTAGAAAAACTGAGTCCTCATAAAATCAAACATACTAAAAAGGTAAGATGTAATTATCCTTCAAGCTATTAATGAACTTATTGACAGGAAATTTTCTAGTTAATTGAGTTTGATTGTCTAGGGTACACCTGAGCCCTCTCCAGAAGGGAGATGTTCTTTGTATCTCGCCCTTTTCATCTCATTCTTGCAGAAGAATGTCTCACTTGGCCTGGTACTGCCTTTGCTGCAGTTCTTTTCCTCAGTTCTTACCAGTCTACAGTAAAATGTAGAGAAAGGCTCTTGGTCTTCTGCTTTCACGCAGCTTTTAGTTCCTTCTGCATTCCACTTCCTTTTCTGAATACCATTGTGTCCTCTTGACAATTTTGTAAATTTCCTGTTGATGTCACTCAGCCTTATCAGCCGCATTCCTGATTTTCCTCTCTGCCCAAGGTCTTTCAGAAAGATGGTACTGAGATCACACCTGTGGTCTGCCCAGTTGTTGTAAGATTTTGCTTTACCACAACTTGTATTTTCTTCCATGGCAAAAACTGGGGGATGGAAAATGTTCTGTGTTTGTGCAGTTACTGCATGTTAGGACAAGCCTGTGAATGCAGTTCTTTGCTGGCATACGTAGTAGAAACGCCCGGACACGCTATCACCAAGCTGTATTACGTGAAGCTGGCGTGACACTTGAGCTGCTGTTGGGTAGTACCTGGACTAGATTTCTGAAATGCCTCTTTTGTCTCACAAATGGCCTCAAATCCGTCAGGATGTTTCAGTGTTTCTCCATTATTTTTTTTGCAGCAGTTCTTTGAATAGTATCAGTATTCATAGAAACTATAGCTAGTAAAGCATTTATTTTCCATTTTTCCAGTCTCAAGCAGTATCCAGATTGGCAGCAGCACACAGAGGAGCCGTACGGACCTTGCACGCATTTGCCAATCAGTTTACAGAGCAAACACAGCAGCAGATTCCTACCCACTACAAGGAACTGGGCAGTCTCATTCGGCAGCTGTCTCTCTGTTCTGCCAAACTAGAAGTGGATTCTTCCATTTCTGACATTATCATAGACATTTTGCTGCAAGTTGAGGTAAGAAAAATCTTTTTGGTTATGCTGAGGCAGAAAAGACAGCAAAATATGAGACTGTATGTGAGTTCATGAAATGGCAGAATATCTTTCTGATGTTGGGTTTTATGGATTTGGTTTTTTGTTGTAAGATTTTTTTGTTTTCCCTAAAATGTTTTTAACTGTAAGGGCTGTGTTTTTATTTTTACTCTTCTGAACTGTTCATGAGAACAGTAACAATGCTGACTGCTTGGGAACAAGAAGAGGTAGAATTGTCCATAGTTGAGACCAGTCATGTGGTCTTTTTTAACCTTTGTGTCCATTTCTTTTTGAACATGCTGTGAGCACATAATTTGGTGGAGTAAATTGTAAATACATCTTACAGAAAAAGCTCTCTTTTTTTTTTTATAAGTTCATAATATGAAGAAACTTCTGTGTGAACAGGCTTCTAGGAATCATCAGTACACAAAAAAAACCCCCACATCAAACAAATTCAAACTACTTAAAATGTCTCGACTTCTCATTATTACATTAGATTTACTGAGAGAGTAATTAAAATTCTAAATATGTGGTGCAGGATCTGGATTCACTGCTGGAAAAGAAACAAGCACCCCCCAAATTGAAGAAATGTATTTCAGCATCTCAGGACAAGTGTCCAAGGAGCACTGAGACACTTCCAACCAAAAAGCAGCTTAGATCTCCAAAAGGAGAAAAAAAATGTCTCATTTTAAAGGGTCAGCATGGACAAGAACCTAGAAATCCTCCGTCTGCCAGGGGTCCCTTGATTGGTTTGTATTTTTAATTACTCGATACTTTTTTATCAGTTAACCTACCATCTTCAGTTACATTTGTAGTATGTTATGTATTGTTGGTCAGAAGTGTCTTAACACCCCATATGTGGTTATCTGGTTGACATAGCCTTGATAGGCATTTTTTTTATTTCAGGTATTCCCTGAGATGATAGACCTGCAGGTATATATGTTCTTTATAGCTGTATTTCCACTGTTATCACTTTGTTCTTCTATTTTTGTCCTTTTTTATATTGGATTGTTTCTCTGCAGTGTATACCTAAGTGGCAGTTTACAAGTTGGCATTAATGATGCATACAGAATATTTAAACATCTACATAGATAATACCATATCAATATATTATTTTGGAATGCAAAATCTCCAACAAAGCTATTGTTGTTTAACTGTGACAGTGAAAAGATACACTGAAGCCTTGGCTCAGAATTTCCTTGGTTTGTGCAGTTTCTCAGCTGTGAGAGGGGTGGCTGCGCTTGATTCTTGCCAGTTCATTTCTGTTAATGTCTTCAGCATAGTAATCACAGTTTCAGTACCTGGAAACTTGTTAACTGATAGTTAAACTGATTTTTTTTCACTACTAGTTCACCATGCAACCTTTGGGAATAGGTTTACTTTATTGTTCTTCTACTTCCTATATGAAACGAAATGGGCTTTATTCTTTCTCAGGGTGTTGCGAGATAAATTTACCACCTGAAGTATTTTGATATGTCGTGAAAGTCATTATAGCTTATAATATTACATACATTGTATTAATTTTTTTTCTTTTTTGGGGTGTCTTTCTCACACCTCATGCAGTTTTTTACTATATATAGTAAGCTTTCCTTTCTGCCTGTAAGTAAGGTTGAGATGAATTCTTCTTTGACAGTCCAGAGATAGTGCATTGACAAACATCTAATGGTTTCCACGTGTCTTTCTACTTGAAAAAAGAATGTTTTGTTATCACTGCCTAGATTTCATAAAGCAATTACTACCAAAAGGCTTTTCTGTGATTTTTCATACAAATGAGTATTTTCAAATTTCTATCTACATACACATATGTATTTGCACACAAACCCCACAATCTCCTGCTCATTGAAACAGCGTCAAAAAGACAATTTGTTTAATACTTGTCAGGAAACACAAGGTTGTTTTTTGGTGTTGGGGTTTTGGTTTTTTGTTGGTTTTGTTTGTTTAATGGATTTTTTTGTTTTATTATTTTGAATTATGGTAGTGTGTCAAAGTTCATGATTAGGTATACCCAGCATAACAGAAGTATTAAATGTAGAAATAAAGATGATTCTTGCCCTTTTCAACCGAGAGTTTAAAGTGTGTTTGTTATTTTTAATACAGATAAACGTTGTTATGTGTCAAATACTTCAGCAGTTCAGAAAGCAAGCAGTTGCACTCATATATTACCCAATAAATTCCAAGAAGAAAATGACCCACCTACTCCAGAAAGAAATGCCACTTTACAAGGAAGCACAGATGCACATGTGAGAGCAAAAGCTGTAAGAAAAGATCCCATCCTTGAAAGTTTCCCTTTGAAGAAGACAGGCGTTTTATTACCTGCAAAACCACAGGTATGGAAGTGATAGAGGAACTTATGCATGCTTGTGCCTGTGTCTGGGATTTGTTACATAAAGTAAGACACTGTGAGGCTTTTCAGCACAGTTTTG
>VXBZ01006792.1:180215-199545 GCA_013399135.1 Heliornis fulica
GTGGGGAGGAGGGCACAGCTTCAGGACAGGCGGGTTTGGGGCAGTGCGTTTGCGGGGCGGCTCTGAGCGGTGCGGCCTGGTGAGAAATCATGTCCTGTGTAACCATTTTCATATATTTTTATTATAAAGTCCTGTCATCGTTGTCTCTGCTGTCCCAGTAAACTGTCCTTGTCCCAGCCCGTGAGGTTTGTTTCTCTTTGCTGGTTTTCATTTCTATCTTTCCACCTCCAGCATTTTAGAGAGAGAGTGACTGTGTGGTGCTCAGCCCCTGGCTGGGGCGAAACCACGACACCCAGTAATAGAGCAGAGGTTAATTCTGAACTGTGTTGGTGGACTCTGGCTCCCAAAACTTCATTTTATTTGGAACTGCTGTCTATGGCAGTTGAAGCAGGAGATCCAGCTGCTGATCCAGCTGCTGGATCCGTACTGGGAAGTGTGGATGGTAAGATAAGGAGCTCATCTCTCCTGGCAGTATTTGTGGCCCTAAGTTGTCTGTTTGCCAGCAGCAGGAAGACAACTGAAGATCCCCAGTTCTCAACAGACTTTCCTGGCTTATGTGGTCTTGAAGTCAGGATTAAATTTATCTTTAAAGATTTTTTACAAGTTTTCTACATGAATACTCAGAATCACATAATTTCATTCTTCAGTTGTTAGAATGTGTGTTCTATATCTATGTTACTGTTTTATTTTTGAAGACTGGCATGGCTTGAAACAGAAACTGCAAGAAGAGTAAAGGTTGGAACTGACCCTAGCAGAGGAGGAATGAAAAAATTACAAATGTTAAGGTCATGACTTACTTTTGAAGACCTAATAAATGGTGTCAGATCTGATATGGTCTTTTCCCCGCTCCTGCCAGTCCTCCCAAAAGTACATTTATGTGTTTTGGGTTTTTTAAGTTACTGTTGTTATACCATGTTTCAGAGTGGCATTGTCATTTGTTCTTTTTGTGCAGGCNCATTTTTAAAGCCTGATGCTTTTTCCGAGGTCAGGTACAACTGTTGTCTGGGGGCCACAGGCCAAGCTGTGTTTGTCAAGGCATTGACAAAACACACAGCACTGCACCAAGAAGGTAAATACTGCCTCCCTGTTCCAGAAAGACGGAATGGATACCTTTGTCCTGGCCCAGTGTCCTAGTTCCAGCTAGGATAGAGTTAATTTCTGTTCTACCAGCCCGTGTGATGCCGTGTTTGGGAGTTAGGATGAGACCAGCACTGATCACACACCCTGATATTTCTAGTTGTTGCCAAGCAGTGGAGGACTTCTCAGTTCTTCATAACAAGTAGGCAGGGGACACCCAGGGAGCTGGGAGTGGACATGGCCAGGCCAGGTGACCAAACTGGCCAGAGCGTTCCCCGCCAGTAATGCCAAGCTCACTACAAAGGGTGGTCGGTGGGGAGGAGGGCACAGCTACNTTGAAATTAGCGTGGCTGTTTTTCAGTTTGACATGAAAGCTGAAATACTTTTACTGGTCGTCCTCTGTCATGAAAAATGCTGTGAGCAGTAATAAGGATATAAGTTAGGCAGATTTACTTAATTGATTACAGAAATTATAACCAATTCAAAAGAAGTTTTTCCCCATGAAAAGCAATATTAGAAAAATTGAAACTGTTTGCAGAAATGATAGTTATGCACACGTTCTGTTCAGGCACAGTTGTACTTACTTTTAAATCAGTTGTATAAACCTCCACATATGTCAGGTGTGCAAGACAGATTCTGAAGCAGAATGTAAAATACTTCAAAAATTCAACAAGTGGAATATATGTTTTTAATGTGATCATGTTACTTTTAAGGGAATGCTGAAATCTCTAAGATCAAGACGGGTACGGCCTCAAGGAAAGCATGCCCGGTTTCAAGACACAACTATAGCTTTCCAGCTGAAAGAGAACAAACAGCATGTTAAGGACAGCAGAATACCCTCCACACGGCCGAGGCCTCCACCTCCACCTGTTTCACCTAAGCGGTATGTTCACAGTCTAGTGGTACCTGCCTTTACCCTGCTTTCCTGTGGAAGTGCTGCTGTATCTCTGCTAGTAAATAGGATGGATTTGGCCTGGCTGTCAGGCACATGTGTGCCACAGCTTGCTACTGGGCACTTCTCCCACTCAGCACAGAGCAGACTGCCAGTCCTCCCAAAAGTACATTTATGTGTTTTGGGTTTTTTAAGTTACTGTTGTTATACCATGTTTCAGAGTGGCATTGTCATTTGTTCTTTTTGTGCAGGCCACAATGTGCTTCTCCAACCCAGTATGCAGGCAAAGTTCAGAAGGCAGCGCTGGAATGCGTAGAACCTCCATTAAACAGGACACAGGTAGTAGAGTCAAGTGCATGTCACTGTTTGAAGGATGCCTTCACAGCTGTAAAACAGTTTTAAAGGGGCAACATACAGTTTCTTTTCAACGTAATGCACATAATATTTATGTAGTCAACACAGTCTTGCACATTTTGAGAGTGTTATTTCCATTTCAATATGTACAACTAAAATGATTGTCATGAAGCTTGGCAAAGCTGCATTAATTTATTAATTTTTTTAGCTTCTTGTCAAGTAGCTGCATTTTAAAGTTGTTTTTCAGTGGTCATAATAATTCAGTACTGAACATAAGATAATCTTAATTCTGATAACACCATATATAATGGGGAAATTATAAATATTTGTACTAGTAATATTAATGACTAATAATACAGAAAGCATGATAATCGTGAGAGAATTTACATTTCATTTAGAAGATCAACCTCTCCTTGGAAAAGAACTGTCATTTGAAGGATTCTTTTATAAACCATATCTTACCTTGTGCAGCTGAGAAGGTGTGCTCTACCTGTAGTTCACAGAGTAAAGCTGTTTGAAAGTTAACATTAATTTTTATCTTTGTTATGTATCAGGATGCACCTGGAAAACTAGTGCTGATTTCCTGAACTCAGCAATTTCAATTTAGATAAACCACATCTTTGAACCATTGCTAGTGTTATGGGGATGTGGGCCTTATGTACAATATAAGACGATGAGAAAGGTTTCTCCAGCATCATCTCTTGCAGATATTTGACCTTGATATGACCTCGAATGCATAAAGTTACTTGGGGGAAAAATGTTTTCATATAGATTAGTACAGGTAAATTATTAGTGATATGGTTCTATGGTGATATTCTATGGTACTGTGACTAATTGGTAAAACTGAGCACAACTGAAACATACCACTGTGGCCTGGATCATATATATTTATTTATTTTACCACCTGGAGCTTCTGTGAGACTGTCCCTGTAAGAAAAGTTAAATGTCTGTCCAGTGCTTTGTAAGATGAGGGCCTTCAGTTCTTTTTCTTGAATTTCTGGGTGACCTCTGAACCTGTGACAGTTTCATCCTCAATCTGGGAACGTAGTTATGCAGCAGATTTTTTTTTTTCCATATTCCTAGACTTTATTAGTAGGAACATACTAAGCCGCTTTTATGGATTTTGCTTATTTTGTGGGTGGAAGGAAAACAGGAATTTATTTGGGTTTTGATGGAAGGGAAAAGGTGAATTACATTATTTCCACGAGTAGCTGTAAGAAAAGTTTGATTTGTAAGCGTTCTTCCCACCCCTTACCCCCTGCAGTCATTAGTGCTTTGGGGTTTTTTTCCTTTTTCCTGCATTGTCTGTGTGACTTCAGGTTTTTAGGGATTTGTGGGTTTTGTTTTTTTAATAGCAGGTTGCAGCAAATGCAGATATTGTGAGTGAAAAGCTACTGGATGATCTTTTGGAAGATACTGCTCAGGAGCTGTGGAGTATGGAGTGGCCTGAGAGACTTCAGACTGAGGCTCTGCCTATGACTGACACTCATAGTCTGGAGTCAATGCTGCAAAGAATGGATGAAATTGAAGTAAGATTTTTCTAGTTTAGTTGGTCTCATTAGTGCCATTTTCATGTTTGCTGTCCATAAATTGTAATATCTGTGAGCATCTACATTCTTAAATGAGGCAAAGTCTGACTGGGATCAGTGTATGAAATTAAAGACTTGGAAAGAGTTTGCACTTCCAGAAAAATCTAATGTAAGAATAAAAGAAGAGTGTTTGCTTTAATAGTTTCATTGCTTACTTTAGAGTTGATAGACATAAGTTTGCTTCCCACCTCAAGACTTTGTGGCTTAGATCATCATAGGTGAATGGGAAAATCAGTATGATAATTATGGTGTCCCACAGATTTAGAGAACTTAAGTATTTATTAATTTGGGGGGGGGTGTTGTTTGGGTTTTGTTTTGTTTTGATTTTTTTTTTTTGTGATATAGGATCCTAATATTCTAGTAGCATGAGCATATTGAGGAAATATTCTCTGTCAATCCAAAATAATTTACAGGGCAACACAGGGAAGTCAGACAAACACATGGTTATCTGTGCCCTTATTTATCCATTTTTCTATGTAAATATTAATAAGGATATAATTTACTTTCTCATATGTTGCTTTCATGTTTTTTTCTGTGATCAGCTTTTCCACAGTTTTTGGTTCAAGTCCTGTTTTAACCTTCCTGTTCAGTTAAATTTATCATAACTTAGAACTGCGAGTGTAGTGCCGTTTACCTCTAGAGAGCTGTTCATAAGTTGGAAGCCTGAACGTTGTGCGGTGTCTGTATCTGAGGCACCGCAGCCACACATTCAGATGCGCTGTTGGAAGGGCAGGAGCAGGAAGTGTTTGGCTAAGGACCATTGACCTGAAACTCGAGGACTTGTCATGGTACTGGCAGTCAACTGAATCTTCAAGTATGACATTTTGAAGGAGACGTTTGTGGTTTCACCCCCTAGCCATCTCTGAGCTATGTCAACTAGGTAAACTAAGCCTTCTTGGATCAGGGAGGATCATGACCTGCTTTCCTATTGGGTAATAACTAGTACAGTTGAACTGCTGAGTATGTGTGGACTAATTTTGTGTGTTCCACGGCAGAGATATCAGGAGTCTGTACGTAGGAGATTCACCCAGATCAAGTACAGTGATTTGGAGTTCTGGGCCCAGCAAGACACAGTGGGTAAGGGTCCTTTTGAATGCAGCTTGGTTTTGCTGTATCTTTAAATGCAGCTGTTTTGAAATCACAAACTAGTAGATGATGAATGTTCAAACAGCACCATCCAGACACATTTCTTACTATAAGTGTTTCTTTCAGAGAACTGTTTCTAAAATACAGTTCTAAAATCAGCATTTTAAAGAGGAGGTATCTATTCTGAGGACAGCCTGTCATTTTCTACTTGCCTTTATTAGGACTGCAATTGGATGGAAAGTGCTGCTAGTGCAATTTAGCTGAAGGATAGGAATCTTTAACACATACTTCCCATCATTTTTATAGCATCAGAAAAATCTGGAATTATCTGGGCCAAATTCATTATCCAAAATAACCCTTGAAAAAAAGACAGTTTGGATGTTTCATTACACATTATATCATATTTCTCTTACTTGTTTTTCTTGCAAAGAAAATAAATGAAAGAATGTAAGTCCTTCTGATGAAAGATATAACTGTCTTTTCACATCAGACCAGATTTTTAATTGGGAGGAACCTAATTAATAATGGTAGGAGACTGCTCACTGATGAAAGGTTGCATTCCATGCAATACTTGGATGTTTCCCATATGTAAGTGCACATACTTTGATATTTGGTGGCATTCTTTTATATTGTTTGCCATGGTGGCATGGTAATGAGCATGACTTATGCTTGCTGTTTTTCTTGCCTTCCTGCTCTGTTCTTTATCCCATTTGATTGAGTACAACTGCAAAACTACTCTGATTTTTTCCAAGCCGAGTATCTGATTTCACACTGAGTTTGATAGAACTGTTGTTTTACACCAGTTGGAAAATCTCACAGTAAGCCTAGTGAAGCCTTAGCTGAGGTCTTGTTGGGGTTGATTTTTTTTCCATGTCTTGGATTGGTCTCTTCTCTCCAGTAACAAGTGATAGAACTAGAGGGAAAATTTAGGTTGGATATTAGGAAAAACTTCTTTACTGAAAGAGTCATCAAGCATTGGGACAGGCTGCCCAGGGAAGTGGTTGAGTCCCCATCTGCCGGGGTCTTTTAGAATGACCAGACACATCAGTATGATGCAGAATCATTCCACTTCATTAGCAAACTATAGGAAATCATTTCCATACACGCGCCACACACGCATCACAAGCTAAGCTGATTGGCTACCTTGTCTTCTATAGCTACACCCCTATTCAGACAGGTGTCCTCCTTTCTTGGAGCTTCCCCAACTTAGTTGCCACATCAGCAACTTCCCTCTTTCACTGACCTTGGTTAGTGCTGCCTGGCCGCCCACACCAAGTCTATCTCAGACAAAGCCGCTCGGGCCCCAACATCCATCCCTGGAGGTGCCTCACAGACGGGCAGATGCCTTAACAACTCTATGATTGCTGCCAAGCTTAATAGACTACATTAGTTTTGGAGTGACATTCTCTCTCTGTCCTCTAGACGCATACGCTGACTCAACAAACTACTTACACTAAAGGTAGGATTTCTAAAATGCTCAGCTTTAATACACTGAGCTCTTGGAAAACCCTTACTGAACCCTTACTGAATTTACATTTCAGGGGGTTGTCACCTTCAGTGCTTTACTTATCTGAAGGACTTTGCCTTAAAAGAAGTACAAGTCTTTGTGAGAACTTACCTGCAGTAAACATAGGGGTTTTTCTTCTGAAGAAATAATTTTAACTGCTATCTTCTTCCTTCTAGAAGAACAAATTGCCAAACGACCTACATCTCCTCATCCGATTCAGATAACCAGACTAAATGTAATCACAGAGCCAGAAATGGACATTTTATTTGAAAAACCTTTTAATGGCAAGTAAGTACAATATTTGGCCTATACTAAACTGCGGTGCGTATGAGCTCTGTGTCTTCGTTATAGGGTTCTCATTACAGAAAATTATGGCTATTATTTTCAGAATCTTCAAAAAGATACTGAAAATCTGGTTCTGCCTTAACGAGTATTTTGTATTTCCAGTGATGTTGGTGAAAATGAACCCAGGGAGAAATTGCAGACTGGAAATGACATTCAGCAGCCCTTCACTCTGAATTCTCTACAGAAAGACTGCTATGTGTCTCTCTCTGTGCCACAGCATATGCTCCATAGCATCCTGGATTATAACAATAGATACAGCCATCACTTAAAGCTTATTTCCCATGAGGTGGTAGGCAGTTTCAATCCGTGGCAGATTGCTGAGAGGTATGTGAACTGTTGTTGTTTTGGAGTGAATCCGCTGATTAACAAGTTTTTCTGTCCTTATTCAGAAAAGGAGTGGGGAGGGGGCCATTTAAATTCCAAATTGAAAGCCACAAGCAGTCGGCTACTGGACTGTTTCCCTCCTGGTACTTGGTGTTCATGGATTAAGGTATTTGGATAAAAAGAAAGGGTATGGGAGGCGCAAATGTCCTGGAGTAGGGATTATTTTTCACATCCTTCTATGGTGTTACTGCAGAAAACAACAGTGTGAAATAGGGAGTAACTTAAATTATATTTGGAAGACTACCATCAACAGCTAAATCGAGTGAAAAAAAGCTCTGAGTCAAAAATAAAGCTCTGTAAATAACTACAAATTTTAATCTTTGTGGTGAGGGACTATGAAGTTGATGTTTCCTGGGACAATAGTAGATATTTTTTAACAAGAAGCTACTGGCCTTAGCACAGATTTCAGTGTTTCCTCTTCCACAAGTCTTTGTGCTTCATGGAGTTCACTGTGGGAGGTGTGACACGGGTAGCTTACAAATAGTAAGTACAAACAAGAGGTGAAGAAGCCATATGGAACAGTCTCCACGCTGTTCACTTCCTAAGAGAAGTTGTTTAGCACACTCATCTGCTAAGCAAACAGGGCAGTGTTAAGGTGTAATACCCACCTTTGCACTGGAGCTTGAGTGTTTTGCTTGCTCAGCAGCAAGGCATGGCGACTAAAGGTATCAGCGACTGGTCATCAGCTCCTCATGCTTTTCTTGGGTGATTCCCAACAACTGCCTAAACATCCTTTTCAGTATGTATTTGTTTCAGAAATCACCTATTGGCCTTGTAAAGACCCAGCCCCCCCAAAAAAGCATGGAAATACAGGCTGAACCTGAACCTAGCCAGTCCAGTTCTTTCAGATCTGTCACGAAGAATACTGGCACGATGTTGGTAGGCATAGAGGGGCTGTTAGTTAGGAGAGAAATGAAAGAAAAAGACTCTGGAGTATTAAGAAATAATGACAAAATATACTTGAGTGGTTTGCTATGCCATAATTGTCTGCATTGGCATATCAGACATCGGGCTTAATTGCCAAGATGTATTTTTTTTAAGCTTTGCACACATGTTTAATGTGGTAGCACTGAAATCTGTGATAATCTCATTTGAGTAACATCTGGCATCTGCATCAGTGCTTCCAGGAACAGGCCCTGCAACATGCGAGATTACTGGCATGCCTGAAGCTGTGTGTGTGTGTGTGTGTGTGTGTGTGTGTGTGTGTGAAGGAGGCAGACGTTTCAGTCCTGCCGTGAGAGGATTGCATGCATCGAGCTAAGCCGCCGACGTGCGCCTCGGCCGTTCGCCGCCCCCTAAGCTGCTCCCCTTTGCCTGGCTGGCCTGAGGTTGGGCCGACGGGCACCGGGTCTCTGCTGGCGGCCGCCCGCTCTCGCCGCCAGAGGGCGCTGCGCAGCAGGCTGCCGCTGCGAGCGGCGGGGCCGCTCCCGGGGCCCGTCCGTCCTCCCGGGACTGTGAGCTGGAGCCGGCTGCAGGAGGCCAGCGAGCACTACGATAGCTTTCCCTCTGTAACATGTGCCGCACCCAGAGATCACTGAAAATTTCATTTCTTACCTCACTCTCCCGCAAGTTTTGTAGAAGGCCTGGTTCAGTGGCAGCTAAGACGGGCAGCGCCAGTGTCCTCTGGAGGAGCACCGCAGTGTGTTAACTCTTACCCTCAGAGCGGCGTTTGTGTGTAACACTGAAAAAAGCCAAGATCCCTCAAAACTCTGAAGCCTGAAGTATGTACTTTGCTATGAACAGGGCTGAGGAAAGGATTTCTGATAGGTAATGGGTATCAACACACATCTTTTCTTGGGCTACACAGTAGAAAGAATGAAAAAATACAATTGCCATTTAAAATCTGAGCATTGATATTAATAGAATGAATGACTGGAATTTGCATTTTGACTTTCTGAACCTTTTCATTTTGTTTCCCTCCCTCTCCCTCAGTCTTGCAGAGCAACTCACAGAAGAAGCCCTGTGTGATGTGGCAGCAGAGCTGCAGGATGTTTGTGAGGATTATGCAGAAGCTGTCTTCGTGTCAGAGTTTCTGCAGCCAGCGCAGTAAATGCTTTCACCCTGCCCCATGAATGTCAATCGATCTAGTTCCTTTGAGGATATGTTTCAGTGTTGTTTCTTGTAATCCTGTTACGTAAACCTGACCTTGATCCAGCTTTCATGGTTGGGAGTGGAGGCTGCCCCCGATCCAAAAGGGATCAGTCTGTGTGTAACAGTACCCTGTGCTCAAGGAACGAACACGTGGGGCTGAGAGCTGAGGTCTGCTCTGGCCTGTCACTGTCTCAGCCTCGTAATTACTGCGTAATGTGGAAGATGTGGACAGGAGCTGTGAGTGGGAGGAAGGATGGGCATGCTATAAAGATCTGCAGAAAGACTCATTCTGGCCCATGTTAACCAGTTAGAATTCCTTTGTTGTTGCCCCTTTTTAGAAAGGATATGTTTCCTGGTTACCCGTGTGTCAGAGGCTGGAAAGCAGTAAGATTTAATAGGCTTGGAGCCAAGGAAAAGGTGTGACTTAGATCATTTTATGAGTTAAATGTCTGTCAGTAGATGCCTCATTCTACCAGTCAACAGCCCTTTGTTATTCCTGTAGTTGTACAAGTCCTTCAGTAGGCCCCTCTGTTAGCTCCATGGGTTGTGTTTGACGGGAATAGAGCAGCTCCTCTGTGGCTGATGTTTTGAGGTGGTGTGGCTGGGAAGAGAGATGTCTGCCCCATCCCCTGCACTCTGGTACAGTGGTGGCAGCTTTGGGCATAGCTGGTCTGTGGGCTAACATAGGAAAAGACTGGTCTTCTGGCTGAGTTGAAGATTACTGTGAGGCCATCAGCACCTTGGCAGTGCCAGGCTGGCAACAACTGTTCTTTGTGCAGTAAACCCTGTGAGGGTGCTGAGAATGGGCCCGTGTCTTGTTTTCTGCCCAGTTCACTCTCAAGTTCTCTTGGCTGCTTATACCTGACATACCATAGCATTTCTCTGTGGGGGCAGATTATTTAAAAATACATGAAGTGCAGTGCAAAAGGGAGGGGTTTACAAATTGTAGAGAGATTGACAAGGTAAACCAATGTCTTATTAGTCTGTCCTGCCTGCTGATGACTGAAAGGAAAATTAGCTGTATCTAGGAATATATCCTAATACTATTAGGCTGATTTCTTTTTCATATTGTTGTTCACTGGCCCTTGATTAATATTCCTATAAAAGATTTACCTCAAGCTATTCAAGATGGCTTTGAAGTCTACTCCCTCACTGAAATGAAAGCAGTGCTAATCAGTTATCACTTAGTTACAGCTGTCTAAATTCTTACTCTGTAATGCATTTATCTCTGAGCAAGTGGTAGTCACTGAAGTTACTGTAATCAAACCAAATGCAGAGGTAGAGAACAATAAGTGTTGAAGTGATGAACAGAAAATGCTGGGATTTGTTTTTTTTTTAAATTAAATTGCAATTCTTTTTCTGCTACCACCCCCTTTGTCTTAAGGGAAGTTTTGCTCAGCCTTCTAATGAGCAGAACAAAAGCCTGAGACATCTTACTTGCATCTGCCTGATATAAATTAAGCGGCCCCAAATTTCTGTTGGCTTTTAACCTCTCTTCAGAATATTAATCTCACTTATTTATTGCAAGGATTTTTTGTTTGTTTGTTTGCTTGTTGTTTGGCTATTCCTTTCCTTCTGTGAGTCAAACATGAGAACAAACATGTTCCAAAGGTTCATGTCTGGGGAGTTGGTCTTTAGTTGCCCTAGGGAATCCTTGGTAACAATGAGCAATTTCAGCTTGAGTTTAATGCTTAGCAATTGTCATTTTGGGGCAATCTGCAAAGAACCAGGTCTTCATATTGTAAATTCTACAAGCTACATCAGCTCAGGCAGCTGAATGAAAGCTAGTTCACTGTCAAGGTGTTTTCACTGGAACTTTCATTTATTTATAAGGTTTGTAAATGTGTCTGAAATTTGAATGAAAGGTTACATTCTCTATAACTGCCTGTTGTCTTTCAATTGGGGAAAAGAAGTTTGTTCTGTATATGAAACTAAGTAGTGCCAATTAAACTAAAGGTGAAGCTGCAGCTGCTGCTGCCTCCCCAGCCCTCTGGCTGTCCTCTCCTGTTTCTGCAACCAGTCTGAGTATTTAGCCTGAGGAAAACGAGTCAGACTGAACTGGGTGAGCAAGAAGGACACAGAGAACATTAAATGTCTTTAAAATGGGAACAAAAAAAAGAATGGTTGCTTCTGTTGTCAAGACTTCCAGCGTGGATTCTAACCACCTCAGAAGCACATGCTTAACAATGATTGTGTCAGCAGGAGGTGGCACCATGGATGTCAGTTATTAATAAACCTCTCAAGATACACATGCTGACTCTTTTTCTTTTTTCCTCTTTTTTTTTTTCCCTCACTGTAGCAATCTCCCTTTTTGAGCTGGCACAGAACAGAAAGTTCACAATGTTAATGAAACATAAATAGCATTGTTCAAATGGACCTAAACTGAGATGCTTAAGGGAGATCCAACTGAGCTATTCCATATAGACAGCTCCTTAAGATGGCTCTTCCACTGACCCAAAATCTGTCCAAAACAGAAAACTGACTGTATAAGATTAAGGCTGTCCAGAGCCTTCCCTTTCTGAAACATCACTCTGCTTCTCCAACTGTATTTACTAAGAGGTTTGGGTTGGTTTTTTTTGGTTTGGGTTTTTTTTTCCTTTTTACTTCTGTTATCAGAGACAAAACAAATACTGAAATAGTGTGTCGTGTGCGGTCGCACTCTGTGTGCATCAGCTGGACTATGATAGTTGTCTGTTGACAGGAAACTGTGGATACCTTACGAGGCTGTGTCCTCAAAATGTGAAGTGAAGATGCTTTCTGAGGAAGAAGCTATCAGTTTGGGAGTTATAGTAGGTAAGTCTTATTTACTTCAAGAGAAACCATTAACAGAAATATTAACACATCTACAATTGTACTGCAGGCAAGAAAATACGTCACCTGCCTCTCTAGAGACAGGAGGAAATGGGGCTCAGGGAAATGACATTCCATGCATGGAGCCAGCCAGCACGTGCACAAAAGGCTGTGGAATCTTTTGACTCAAGTCTGGGCCTTTGTGCATTGATGGACAGAAAAGTATGGGTTAGAAGGGCTTTCCCCCCACCCACCCTACATCTTTTTGACAAATTACTAACTGAATTTTTTAAGAGGAACTAGCACTGAGTGAACTGAGAATATTTGTGCCTTCTGAATATTCAGGGTAAAGAATATTTTGTTACCTATTAATGCTTTTGTGAGCTGGTTTTGAATACCTGGTGTACAAGCAGAAACCACTGTCCAAGTTTTGGGGAAAAAAAAATTGCTGTTTTAGGAACACTGTGTGTTTCCAGTTCATCTGTGATGGGATTTTCAAACGTTAAATCTCTAAACATGTTATAAAGAAATTATGCTATTGTCAAACTATAACAACTGTTTATAGCCGACAGTCTTCCTGGGTTACTGACTGCCATATATCTGTAGTAGCACAGAACTCATAGGGGATAAGTACACAAAGACCTCCCTGGCTTCCTTCCAAGAAGGTGTTTGATACCACAACTGTATGGCTGTTGGTATCTGACAGTGACAATTTAATGCCAGCTAGCTATGACACTCTTTCTCAGTTGTGGCAGTCGCATCATTATAAAGCATAGGTCCAACTTCAGTCAAAGTGACATGGGTAGCATGACAGGATGGTCTGAAAGTCTCCATCCTACCCTTCTTTCCCCGATGCCTCATGCCTCTCTGCCTTCATGTTGCTCACAGTATGGCTGGGGTGGCCCATGGGGGTTTGTCTGTGGGGCAGCTAGCCGTAGCCTGGCTGGGTGCCATCATCCGTGGGCCCATGGCAGAGCTTGGGCACTCCCAGGAGCTGGATGAGTGGCTTGCCCTAGCTGAGACTGGTCTGTGCCTGAAAAGTCAGCGGAGATTGAGGTTGAGTATGTCTGTACAAACAGCTGCTTCGCTGCAGAACAGAAAGATGCTTCTAAAAATCTGGCGTCACGGTCTTTCCCTCATCCCTCAGCATTTCAGTTAGGAAACAGATGGCTAAAAATAGCCCAGTGTCTAAAGCACCCAGATTGCTGTGCTGCCTGATTACTCCTTTAGCATTTCATTTTTGTGCTCCTGAATATACCTGGGTTTTATTTTTCAAATACCCACTCCCTCATTTAGTAAAAAACTATGGCTTTAGGATCAAGCTGAGACTCATCAACAAATCTTGCATTCATCATAGTCCTTCCTCCTGCTGCTCTTTCCTAACGTTCTGCAGCCACAGAGCAGCAATCAGGCTCTAGGAAGAAGGCTTCCTAGCAACGTATTAAGGCACTATAGCAATGTTTTAGAAAAAGCAGGCTGCCTGTATGAAAAATAACGCTGGAAAACTGATAGGCTTTACCACACGAAAAGGAACAGATGCCCTGTGCTTATTTACTGATATGGAGAGACCCCACAATTTTATCACTGTCTTTCTCCTATTTCTTTAATGAAAAATTCAGAAAGGGCCCAATAAAGAAGAGCAAATGTCAGTAATATCGGAGATTGGAGAGTCTGGGTTATTCTTTAACAGTGACTTAAACCAGAGAAGCAAGAGAGGATATAACCTGAGCTGTTCCATATTTAAAGAATGAGATATCTAAGCTGAAAGGTTATCATATGAGCAAAGCAGTATGTGGGCATGGTAGGTTATAGCTTTTGTTTTTAATCAGGAGATGCTGATCAACTTGGGCTTTTTCTAGGAGTTTGCAGCAATCTATATAAAAAAAAAATTACCTTTAGGTTTGCTTGCTTCTTGCTTCTTTCTCTCTATGTGGTGTTTTGTCACTGTCCTGTCCTGATTTTTTGAGAGTGGAAAGCTTGACAAATGTAGACGCTGCCCTCCTTTTCCAGCTTCTTCCCTACGTCAAAACTTGACAAAGAATCTACAAAAATTACCCTAAATAGCATAAACATTTATGGCTGATAAAATTCCATGCTATTACTTTACGTTTTGGTTCATGAAGTTCTGAAGACTTGGGGTTTTTTAATCTATGGAACTGGTGTTCTGAAAATTGCTAAGATCACTGTCCTTGGTGTGCTATTTAGAGTGGACATGGAGGATTCATTCTTCGAAGTAACTCCTTTTGCAGCACTACAAGGTTTGAAAAGTCATGACCACATGGGTCTATTTGGAGCTTTCTTGTAGGGTCTGGAGCACATCTTCACTGGACTCTGGTTTGCATCCAGTCTTTGTGAGTTGTATTTCTGTCTGCCATCTGGAACTGGAAACTGTTTGCCTTGCGCTCAGCAAATCTCTCCCTTCTATTAAAGAACTGTAAACCATGTGGAGAAAACAGTCTTGATTAAAATAGTGATTCTGCAGTGTGGTTACAAATGCTAAATATAAATTAATTATGAAATTCTGCTTAAATCCTATGATTTTAATTATCAACTTTGCATCTGTTTTTACACCTTTTGCCTTCCTCCTCATGAAGCTACCAATACCAGAGAACACTGGAGTTAAAACAGCAAATACCATTTTTCCTTGCCTGCATTAATGCCTTGGCTCTGACACTATTGATCAGCACAGGCCTGCTCCTGCCCCAAGAGACCTTTAATGGGATAGGCTCTGGCAACTTAGAAGCCTTGAGGCGGGAAGAAAGATCATCTTTCAGTTCAGAGGCAATGAAGAAGTAACAGATGAGGGGTCTGACTGGTTTGGGATGGAGCCTCACTCAGCATTTGGTTCTGCAGCTATTGACCGTTGTCTTGGCCATTACTTAGACCCTTCTTCCCTGCAGAGCAAGACCTGTGATACTGTTAGGAAGATGTTTATTGCCAGGCCCAGGCATCCAGCTGCCTTGTGCCTGTTGTGGACTTTTACTCCCATGCATCCAGCTTTAGCTGCAAAGCTGAGTAATCTTGGTGTCAGTCAGTACGCTCTTAGTGAGCACGAAGCCTTTCTTATAACTGGGGTTAACCAGAGCCAGCAGCAACCTGGCAGCATCACAGCCTCCTCACCAAGCCCACGTGCCTTACCACTAGACAGCTCCCCGTGCCTGGGAATGCCACAGTCTTTGCTGGGATCAGTTGCCCATCCCTTGCTGACTTCTGTTTGTTGCCTTTGGTTTCTGGCAGAACGCTGCTCTCTCTCCTCTTAAGTGCTGGGCTCTGACATATCTGATCTCTTTCCTGTTTTGGCTGTGGGTGACATAAACAGTGCAGAGAGGCCTCTCAAACTATTTGAAGTTATGTTGCCAAGAGTTGCCATCTCAAGGCTTGTTCTTGGATCCTGGACAGCTTCTTTGGCTGTTTCGCTGCCATGAGCAGCCAGCCACAAAGCAGGTGCATCTGCTGCCAGAGAATTTCCCAGTCCTTCCAAGTAAAACAGCGTAATGTAAACCATTTCTGGTGGGTGGCTGACGTACAACATTTGGCTGTGAGCTGCTCTACTGCCTGCTGTTTTCTCTGGCTCAGTGTGGTGTCTGGTTCTTAGGGCTGCCTCTTAAATTCTGTGACGACTTCAAGAAGGATGTAGGAACTGAGCTTAAAGCTTAAATTCTCCTGACCTTCACTCTCCTCGCCAGCTGCTTCCTTGGGGTTGTGTACATCTGTATCGCCAAAATCCCACAACTGATGCAGCTGCATGCAGCATTACCCCTCTGGAAATAAGCAGTTATCTTTCAATTTTGGACAAACAATGTTGGCTTCAGAGGACAGATGTCCCGTTTCCCTTACTTCCTCAGCAGCCTCCTGTTTTGGCTCCAAAGGCTGCATAAACCAGGTTGAGCCTAGTGTCAGCAAGCACAACTCTCTAGAGTCCCAAGATATTAACCAAGCAATCGACTTCCAGCTTTGCTGCCTTGGACCCTAACTGTAAAGGCAGAACATGTTTTTCTGCCCAATTTGAGCAGGTTTGGATCATTAGATGGGCAGATGTTTTCACGGAGGCCATGTCAGTTCCTCTGAGCTCCCATCTCCAGGTGACTCTGTACTGCCCTAACACACAGCTCTGCCTACCTCTTTCTGCATTAATTAGCATGGAAACCATGTTTTGTACAAGCTTTGATTTCTAGGATTAGACATTTTGAAACATCAGAAAACCTAGCAGTGATGGGGAGCATCCTTTGACAGAGGCTTTGTCTTCATAGGAGTTACACTGCTTCATTGTAAGGAAAAGAATATGGGCCACCAATAAAACAGAATGTATTTGGAATTAAGAGTAAATATGTTTGGAATTACATTCTTTTCTCAACAGGTACACAGATATATAAATAGCTTTAAAGGCATTTCAGCTCAGGCCGTTGCCTGGCATAGTACATTTTACTTACATTATTATTTGGCTATGACTTATGTATTGGTTCTACATGTCCCCTGTAACACATGAAATAACATGTTGCCTTTATGTACCAAAAGGATTTAGTTGTAATCTTTGAACATTTTGCAACTCTTTAGGAGAAATAAATTTCTGGAGGTTTATGTTGTGAAGGGCTGGTATTTGTCTGCTTTCAGTATTTAGGACGATGTAAATTAATCTTTTCCCCTGGGGGGTGGGGGTGTGGGGGAGTGTGGGCATTGTGGTTCTGCTGCCTTCAGAGGCTGTAGTTAGCTGCCTGTTCAAGCAACCAGGCTAACGGGAAGTTTTTTTTTTTAGCCACTGCATCTATCCCAGTGCTAAGGAGCCGTTAAGGATGAATTCTTGATGGAATAATCGTAGTGGTATGTGTGAGCAGCAGCAAAGCTTATGTTTCCTTACATCCCAAGATATTGTGCAAAGGTCTAATTTCTTTCTACCTCCTGGGAGGGGGGAGCTGGGCGGATGGTGGGGGACAGGGGAGGCAGCACATCTGCAGTGACTCCTAGATGATAGAATCTGGGGCAGGGAAAATGAAAAAGCTATGTTGTAAAGCATATTCTTCCAGTACAGTTTGCTGGTATGATTTCCATAAGAAATTACTGAACAATGCATGTGGCATGTATTGATGGTGGTGCCAGTCTGTGTTCAAAACAACCCTGTTAAACTAGTATCAAATGCTATTCTAATCTTTCACTGGCTGGAACAGAATCACATTTTTTGAAAAGGCACTAATACAACTGATTAAAAGCAAAGACTGCTCTTGCATGTTATCCGGGGTCTACTTTCTCTGAGCAAAGGACTGTAGGGAAGAGATAACTCAGCTGGCAGGAAAACAGTCTATCAAACTGAGATGGTGATAGTGTCTCCTGACACAAGTTCTAGCCTTCGCCTACTATTGTATTATGTTAATATACTAGCTTGGGATGTATCTTGTAGTGTGCCATAACTGCAAGGTGTAAGTTTGCTCTTTGTGATGTAAGTTGAAAGGAGTTGATTAATGAAAAGCTTCTCAGCATGGTGGACAACAGACCTCTGGAAATGTCCACCACTGGAAGTTAAACAGATGTTAATGCCTAAATTGTTGCATATTGTGTTTTCTGCTTAAGGAAGAGACTGAACTGACTTAGTCCAGTATTTGTATTTACCCAGAACATAATATTATGCAGAAATCTTAATGATAAAACAAATATAGATACATTGTAGAGTGATTTTATGTAAAAGACTGCATTGATTTGTGTCTGTGTGAACAGCTTCGCATATCTATATGGAAGAGCTATTCTAGGCAGGTTCTCTCACCTTCTCTTCTAATGAAGATTTGGGGAGTGTGGAAAAGAATTAACTTTCATTTTTATCTTGGTCCGGCTATTAAATTGAGTGCATTTAATGGAGGACAGAGCTACTAAGACAGGTAAATGTCCCATGGGAGTCTCCCTAGTTGTTTCCTACTTGGAAGCAAAGTTCTTTTGTGACCTAGAAAAAACTTCTCATTCAAAGTTCTAATCAGATGACTGTAAGAATTCGTTGTGGTGTGACTTCAGCATGGTAGCTGACATGCAGACTGTTAGCCTCATGCTTCTCAAAAGTGACTGTGGTTTGCTTCAGATACCTTTATGAAACTGTGTACCAGCAGTTAAGATTGGTAAATTCAGCCTAGGAACAAGTTCTTGTTGCTCATGCTTTTGTATGCCCAGGCTGAATGCAAATATGGAAAGGATGAGGATTTTTCAAAAGGCTACGGTGGAAGTATGTTAGTGTCTGGTACGTGACGATTATTTTCTTGGGTGTGCATCACTCAGAGACTCTTGCTAGCATGGGACTTCAATTTAGGTAGGTTTCCTGAAATAATGCTGATGCGAGGTAGAAGTCTTATGCTGGCCTTCTATGTATGTGACAGCATTACCTTTGGAAAGAGATTAAATTATGCCTTTGCCTATGCCAGCTATGTGTATCTGAGATATACATATATGTGAGGGTTTCTTCCAGTTCTTGGGCTATCTGGGGAAGCTAGCTACTTGTTTTCCCTTGATGGCTTTACAGAAACATGAGGCTCTTGAAGGAGGGAACAAGTCTTGCCCTCAGAAGTTCCTAGTTCATCTCGCTGGGCCGACTGCAAGCTGCTTGCCTACCGCTCGCTTAGGCAGCGTGTTGCAGCCGTTCGGCCACTGCGCTGACACAGGACTTGGCCGCAGCCAACGGGTGTTCGCTGACTGAAATTCAGAACAAGCCCCCGCAGGAGCCGTTTGCGCTGTGGCGGTGCAGTAGCGACTGAGCTGCGTGTGCCTTGGGCAGCCCGGGCCGGGCGGGCTCGGGAAACCCGCCACTGCGCGCCTTCCCGCGCAGAACGGCCTGCTGGGATCTCGCTGGCCGCACGTCCCAGGCCCCGTTCCCACCCGGCCGAGCCTCCGCTCTCCGCGGAGCCGCTCGCTGCGCCTTTTAATGACGGCGGCTGCGCTGCGGTGGGTGGGCTGTGCGGCGGGACTGAGCGGCGCGGCGGCACGTCGTCTCCCGGCCGCGTCTTTCAGCGCCGCAGGAGTGGGCGGTGCGGGGCCTCAGCCGGGAGCAGATGGAGTGGCGGAGCGCGGGTGCGCCTGGAGGGCCCCGCAGGCGAGCACCTGACGAGGCTGGGGACGGCTTGGCTGCGAGTGGGCAGCCCTGAGATGGCGAAAGCTCCGCGGCCAGGTGAGCGCTGAGCCCGCGCGACGCGGTGGGGCACGCGACAGTGAGCGCGGGACGGCGGAGGGAGCCGCCGTGAGGGGCGA
>VXBZ01006792.1:199913-234148 GCA_013399135.1 Heliornis fulica
GCCGCACCGGCGAATTCCACTGCTGGCCCACCGCAACGGAAAATGCGAACGGGTGCCTTGTCTTTCTCGTCTTTTCCGAACGTGCGCCGCTCTGCCTTCGGCGCCCGCGTCGGCCGGTGCCTGCGGTCGCGGGAGTCTCTTACGCGGCCGCGGGCGGCCGCCCACCCCGCAGCTGCGTGGCCTTCTCCCGGCTCTGCTCCCTGGTGCGGGGTGTCTTCCACCTAGAGGAGCTTTACAGCTGCCGCCTTCTCGGGAGAGAGAGACGGTGGCACAGCTGCCAGGGGTTCCTTCAAAAACCGTGAGGATGTTCTTGGCGGGTAGGACTAGCCGAAAGGAAAAGCTGATGCAGTCTCTCCCGCGCCTTGCAGGTTCACACGTTTTAACTCATCCTTCCTCCAGAGCCTGAGCGGTCTGGAGATCAGTTGACTGGGGCTGTGGCCAGAGCTGGGGGACACTTAGCAGCAATGCCGTGATGCCCAGTGACAGAGGCAGGCCCGCAGCAGTTGCATGAATGACCAGTGCCAGCTGGCAGAACAAATGAGAAATCTCCCCCTGCTGTAGAAGTGGTTTTCTTCTAGGCTGCAAGCAGACCCCATTGCTTTTATAGGTGAAGGCCTAATTGTGCTGCAGTCAAATAACTGTTGGTCTGTGTGTGAGACTGGCCTGGTGTTTGGCGCTGTTCTTGGCACAGCCTTATGGCAGCTTGCTGACATTAAAGTTAAACCCAAAGTTTTCACCTACCAGTTTGGGTTGGTGTTGTGGGTCTGTTTTTCTTTGTTGTTTTGTTGTGGGGTTTTTTAATTATTCCCCCAGATATGCATGGATTGGTGGCAGCCCAGAAACATGTCACTTAGGAAGGTGACAGCATCAGTAACTTCAGAAGAGGCAAATACAGCATTGAACTAAGTGGGTTGTTTGCTGTCTTTTGATTATTACTTCGTGTTCCAAGGGGAAAAGAAGTTGTTGATTTTTCTTCTGTGTTGGTTTGCAACCCTTATAACTTTGATAGGAAAATAAGGGAGCGCTTTTAGTGGTGCTTGAGTAACACAGCCTGTGTACATAGTTCACTTGTTCAAATGCAACTTTCCTCAAAAGTTTTAAAGGATGGCACTTCTCCTGATGTGTTTCTGCTCCAGTACACGAAGTGTCACTTTTGGTGTTAGCTTTACAATGTCATCAGTTCTTACTGTAAAAAAACCCAAGAACTGACCATTCACATAGGAGCTCCTGGCAGAACACATCTGGGTTAGGGACAGGGGAAACATGCTGCTTTTATAAATGGAGCCTACTGAGTTTATCATTGTGAGCTGGAATATATATATATACAGAAAACACCGTGGATGTTTTGCTTGTGTTTTTGCTGCCTTGCAGCCCCTGCCAGTGCTGTAGCCTTGTCGCAAACACAAAGAAAGACTGTCATTCTAGTAGCAGTGAAACTTGCTGCTTGATTACTATTATGTGTGCTTATAAAGGGCTTTTAGAGGTAGTCAACTTGGCTCGAGTAGCCAGATGTTACCTAGTGGATTCCAGATCTTAAGTGATGGAGTGGTCCCTGTGCAGAAATGCTTGGATGTTTGCAAGATTGTAGGTTGCAAAACCATATAGCAGCTACCTGTCCCTGTGGGGGTGGTGTGGTATCTGCTTTTCATCTCCTACTTAATTTTCTAACAGGCAGCAGTGACTCAAAAATGCCAGACCTTTCTCAGAAAGCCAAAATCTCTGCACTGTGAAAGTAGTCTTTCACATGTGATGCAGACAGTCCACCTACGGTCGTTGCAGGAAAAGGTTAGAGAATATTCATATCTTCTCTGGTTTTGGTAGTGAGTTTGGAGGAGGTGATGATATTGCTGAGAGGGAGAGTGAAGTTAATTTCTGCTGTGGTGAAGCTGGCATCTGAACCATCAAGAAGCTGCTCCAAGAGATAGTCCATGTTTACAGGAGAGCTTGATCTAGGATTTGGTGCCTGAACAGCCATGTTAAACCTCCTCTCTTCTGCCATCTCTCCAGTAATCCCATAAAGGGCAAGACTGGAAATGTCACTTGTACCTTAAAATAGGGGCTTAAAGACCTGTATGGCTTAGTTTCTTGATTTGCTTCCTGTTCTCAATAAGAAAATATGTGTCTGTCTTTATCATCTGCTGCAGAACTGCCAACTGAAGTATGTACATGTAGGTAACCAGGACTTGTCATGGCTGAATTGCTACAAGATGAAAAACACTGAGTGAGAACCAGGAGAGAGGATTTGGTTATTTTGGGTACTTCTCACTGCAGTGGTGTCTGAACTGTTCCTTCTGTTAGCTTTTTCATTTGACTTCTTGACAAGGAACCTGCATTTTGCTCGGACAAATGCCTTGAGCTATGTCTCTGGCTTTGTCATCTGTGCTCTTTGCTTTCCTTTAGATTTTTATTTAGGGACTGTTGCAGCCACAATGATCCAGGGGGATTCCCGACCCTCTCCCTTTCCTAGCCTTTCCAGGTATGTGCTGGATCTTGATGACTGCCAAGCTACTTCTCCGCTTCCTAACTGCAGGTTTAGGTGACTGCCTTCCCTGCTGGGCAGGATGTGGGATGGGATCCCCTCTAGCAGCTACCAGATAGGCTGGATGGACACCTCCCACTCCTTTATTTGCCTCCTCTCCCTGGATCCTTACTTTCCTTCTCATCTCCCTTGGCATGGCACGCTTATTTTCTTCACCCGCTGTCCTTTGGGGCTCCCCCTCCCCACTCTGGCACCGTGTCTTCCTCTGCCCTTGTGCATGCTCTGGCTTACTCTTTGCTTACTTTAGTTTTTACTTTGTAATAATTGGAGAGAGGATCAGCATCTCCCTCTGTCTTGCCGGATAAGTGCCTCCAGTAGTTAAATCAATGTATTTTTTTAAGTATATCTTCAACTTTATGTTTGGCAACGAAGAAATAAAAATCATAACTAGAAAATAACGGGTAATTTTGGCCTCCACTAAGTCTTAACTGTGTGGTCACTAGGTAACACTGGGCGGGTCGCTCAGTTAAATCACTGAATGGGTAGCAGGAAGCATCCCAAACGAGCAGAACAGAGAAGTAGTATGCAGCAGTGGTCAGTGGCAACAGCAAAGGTCATTCCTTTCACCCATCGCCTCTTTCCAAGTGGAAAAATTACTCGCACTTTAAAAAATTTTATTAGGCAAACCTCTGAATTTAAAATGGTCACAGTTCTAAAACCAGTTTTGACAAGTGGATAGATTCTTATCTGTGCAACAGGGTCTGTTTTTAAATTAAGTCTGTCTTTAGTACTTTGCTATGTCAAAGACTGAGTTTTCTGTAACTGTGAGAACATTGTGTACTATTTTGTCTCTGCTAACTGTGCAATTATAGTATTCAGCAGTGTGTTTTTATGGTCACCTGTATGTGGCATGTGCTTATTACCAAGCAAAAGATGTACCGAACTGCTGGGCCTGCTTCATAGTTACGATAGTGATGTGAATCCTGTTGGATAAGTTTTACAGGAAAGCCCACTGCTGAAATCTCACCCAATGAAAACTGCAGTTCTTATCCCAGGCTGCTTGAATGCCTCTTCCTGGAAGGTCTGGTACGAGACACCCAGGCCTGGATGTCCAGCAGCTCTGTCTGCTGGACTAGTAGGGTGCATTACTGATAACTGCCAGTACAACTGGCATTCAGGTCAGCCTGCTTTCTTTCCATCTGTCCTGTTTTCCTGACAAGGTAACCATTGATTTGTGCATTGGTAAGGAGAAGAGGGCCTTTGGGGGATGCTGGAGTGATTCTTAAACTGATGCTTCTAGTCTGTGCCTACTGTTGTGCTACTCTGCCCTCTTACAAATAAGCTTCAGGTGTAAAATCTTTGCTTTTTCGTTCCCAGAGTGTTTGTGATGATTGTGCTGGTGAAGTTCTGCTGTGAACAGTGATGACTCAAGCCATAGTTTTCTTTTTCAGCTGCAGTCAGTGTTTGTAAAAGCTAGTTCAAGCTGGGGAGGAGGCAGAACCGGTGGAAAAAGGTCCCACCATGACTGTGGTTTCACAGCAGGGCTATGCTTATTCCGGGTGCATTTGTAACATGACTTCTCAGCTCATGAGGTCCGGTGGCAGAGCCCTGTATCTTGGCAGAGTGCTGTCCACTAGAGGACGTCATTTCCAAAGGAAAACGTTCCTTCTATTTTATAGAAGGTATTGCTGTACTCTGCAAGTATTTAGTCTCCAGGCACGTGTGGCCTAAAGAACTGGGCCCTACCATGCAGGGTGTTTGCTCAGTCAGAGGCAGTACCAGTTGCTGGAACAGAACAAGTAGATGCCTTTTTTCTGATTTGATAAATGTTTTAAATAAGATCTCTGCATATCAAGTAATATTGAAACAGCATTTTTGGTGCTAGTAGAAAATTCCAGACTAGTGTCTGGAATTACTGAGTGACATTGGTGAGGTGTTCTGTCTTAGCACATTTGGGACTTACAGGACCAGTGGGTTTTGGACACCAGGCCTTTTAATTTAGCCACTTTCCTGTATCATTTTAAAGTATTGAATGTGCAACATTACCTATTCTTTTTTCAGAGACCTTTCTTAAAGCACTTTTCAGAGCTTCACTTGTCTGTTTTTGCCTGTTTTCTTACTTCTGAGAACGTTGGCTATAGACCATTACGGTCACTTTAATTCCTCTGTTGAGTTTCTTTTTTTCTCCCTCTCTTTTAGAAACACCCTCAGATCACACACAATGAAGTGCACTTATGCACTGCTTAATTGTCACCAGTTTTGTCATGGTTCTTAAAAAAATCCTCAAACAACAAAACACAACCAGTCAAAAACCCAAATCCCACAAACAAGAACAGCCAAAAAAACCCACCTTTGGAAAGAATTTGTGTTTTTGCCTCCTGACCAGGAGAAACTAGACCCAATTCTTCTCTTATATACACTGTTCCACTGCTGCTGATTTACAGCAGGATAATTTGCTCATGAAGCTGTGAGAAAATGAGCTTTGCTGGTGCTTGTGAGTGAAGGGGAATTTGGCTGCTCCTTAGGTCTGTTTGTGGAAAACATCAGAGATTGCTTGATCATAGTGGTTTTTTTTTTGTCTTTGGAAGGATAATGTTAGAAGCTACATGTGGGAATATATGGGAAAGAAGAAATAGTGGGAACTGCTTCTTCTGCAGTCTGCTGCAACTATCTACAGTCACTAAACACTAAGGATGAAATTTACCTCAAATGTAAATTTGAATGACATCTGCAGAGGTACAGCTGACACCCTCAAACAGAATCACAAGTGTCACATAATAGGATGTGGAACTATTTCTGTAGCCATTCTTACTGAAGTGGGATCCTGGATGTTCCTGAGTAGAGGCTTTTAAGTGTTTTTGGTAAGTGAGCATCAGAGCAGCCAAGCATTTTTCAGGAATGAGTTTAGGTGCTTATTCAAGGGTGGGGTCACTTTTTGCTGCCTATTTTGCTGCCCATTCCAAGAGGATGCAACTACTTGTATCTGCTGCTCTCACCCCTGTGGAAGCTACTGGTGTACAGGATGTAGGTTTCGGTCATGATCCTTATTTATGCATCTTAGTGCTAAGAATGTCAGTGTCTAACATGGGTAAATTGACTAATGAGCATATTTTAAATCTAAACATTATACTTTAACTGATTCTTTTTCAACAATGTTCAGAAGCGACTCTGCTTTTAACTAGCAATTTGTATAATGAGAACTGGTGTGAGGTTGGGCTGTGTGCTGAAGTATGGTGAGTCACAAACCCAGATGTAGTATATTTGTGATGTGAAAAATGTCTTTTTGTAAGTCCTGCAAGAGTTGTCTTCATGCAGACATTTGATTGTCAGCCACAGAAGAATTAAAATGTGAAATGATTTAGTGAGAGTGCTTTTCAGAGTTGCATTTTACTCATGCATTGCATCACATCACCTCGTCTCATGTCACCAGATCAGAGAGGCAGTAAAGTACCAAATCAAGACTTACTTTACAAAGAAAAGTGCTGATTTTAATCTTCATTATATAATGTTAGTTACAGTTAGTGCTAGCCTAAATGGAGAATTCAGCTTCTTTGCGTTGTGCTGCAAGATGGTCCTGATTTTGTCTTACCCTTTCTGTCCTCAGAAATTTCTATACAGAACAACTGAAATTAAATTCAAGTTGCTACACTGCTTGCAAAGATTGCTGAAGCCTGGCTGCTAAGAATCAGTCAACAAATGTGATAAAACTCGCTGGCAGAAGCATCAAGTGCCATTACCAAGGAGTTAGCTTGTATTTTGAAGTAGGGCTGGTGTTTTCGTTCTCTGAAACAAAATAATGAAATAAAATATGCAGCAGTTGACACTGTAAATCAAATCAGTGAGTCCTGGCAATGCCAGTGTTTAATGCAATCAGGAAATATTAATAGACTCCTTTAAAGGTGGCTAATGCTAATCTGTTGGCACAGGAGGAAGCAGACTCAATAAGAGTAATATATGAGGGCAATGCAGTGCAGTCCAGCCAGCAAATAAAAGTAGATGTGAAGAACTGCTGCAGTGAGCTTAGGCAGGATTGTGCTGCTGACTGTGGCTATGTTTCACCTGCTTCCACAATGAGAAGCATTCCAAGTGCACTATAATAAAACTGATTATCCTAAGGGCTTTTCTCATGGCTGGAATTTGTGCCTGGAGTTTTGTGATGCTTTTCCTTGCCCTCTCTATCAAACTCCAAAGTCACTTGAAGCATGAACTTTCATTGTGAGGCCAGCACTTTTACTGATTTCCAGCCAGGCCAGTGGCAATTCTTCTCTATGCAAGAAAGATGCATGCTAAGATGATGAGTAACAGGACATGAAGTGGAATTCTGTGGATTCACCACATACAGGTATCCTCAGGGTATGTGTTTCTTTTAATTTCACAGAATGGTAGGAGTTGGAAGGGACCTCGAAAGATCATCTAGTCCACCCCCCCTGCAGTAAAACAAAAGACTGTGACCTAGTGGCATGTTTCTCCCAGAATAAAGCAGAATGCCTTCCCTGCTGGGCTTGCACTTCTGCTACTGAGAGGAGGAGAATGCTTGTGTGCACAAGGCCGCAGGATACTAGATTTCAGGCCTGATGTCATCATTCAGAGGAACAAATAAAACCAGGGCCACTGTTCTGGTTGGTAATGATGGTTCTTTGTACAGTAGCTGTGGTGTCATTTTGGTTATGGTGAATTTGATCCCCAGTTCACTGCTGATTTGGAGGACACTTTGTTGTTGTTATAAGGCAATATATTTCACTAGTGCTTTCTGGTGCTGGGTTGCTGTAGATGTAAGGAGAACTTTTGTAGTTTGCCAGGTCTGGTCTACTAATCACCAGTTTGAATATGGTAATTCATTGGGACCATCTAAGCTGTCATGACTGTTGCTGTACATATTCTAATGTGGTCCTGCCTTTCTGTCTCCAAATGACAAACTTTGAATGGAAGCCCTAGGTTCCAGCAGAGGAAAGCTATCTGGTGAAAACAGCTCCATGAGCGAGAGTTCAGTAGTTTGTAAATCCGTGAGCCAAATGGGGTGGCATTCCTTTTAGAAGTGACATTGAATTTAAATTGGAGCTACTGCCGTGTGCTGGGAGAATGCTGCTTCCTCTATTAGAAACAGTGTACAGGTTGAGTTTTGGGATTGAAGAGCCTGGTGAATCCAACGGGGAAGAACTTACCTTTTCAAGTCACTGCATTAGCTGGAAGTGGTGGAGGCTTATCTTTAGCCAGAACTTGTTTAAATCACTTCTCTTAGGTGGAAGGAAGAGATGTTTTGTGCTGTCTTGACAACCGTGGCTGAATATCTGCTGAGATTAAAGTGTGGGCACTGGCCAAAAGGATCCTCCTGAGTCATCAACACAAACTGTTTATGAATGTGGTGGTGTTTTTTTTTCCCTTTAAGCAGAGAAGAGCAATCCCTTTGGTTAATGTGAGTCTCTCTATTTCCAGCTGGCCCACGCCGATTCAGTGGTGCTCAGTGGCACATGCAGAATGTCCTCAAAGACTCTGTGGAGAGCTCCGATGATGAATTCTTTGATGCGCGAGGTCAGTACGTGCTTTTGTCCTCCCCTCCCCATCCTTTCCCTGGTTTTGCAGCAAGTCACTAAGCTCCTTCGGGGTGGAACTGGCAAGATAATTCTGACTGAGATACGAAAAATAAAAAAAAAAAAATCAGGTCTTGTCTCAGTTTCTGAATGGGCCTAAATTTATGGGAGATGGGTGAAGTGCTGGGGTGGATGAGGGAGCCGACACAAACTCAGTCTGGCATTAGAAGCCATATGAGTACAACAGTTGGATGCTTCACAGAGTCTCTGGCTCAACCTGTTTATAGGTCAGGTAGTTCATGATGTTGCAGTTGTAGTGCACTCATTGACAATTCCTAAGGAAGGCCACAAGTGACTGTGTTACTGTGCACCAACTTTTAAAACCGGTGGCCTAGATTTTCCACTCTGGCAAAAGTTTCACTGAAGTGACTGCGTCCTTTGTTCAAGAAGTAGCAATATCTGCATGCTTGTGGATTTAATCAGTGAAGTCCAAAATGCAATGCTCTCTACAGCATCTGATGAGACATGGAGGCTTCCTGTGATCTTTAACGTGCCGAGTTTTGTTCTGAAGTGGGAGTAAAATTTGTGGGTTTTGTGCACATGCATCCTCCCACCTGCAGTGGGAGATCTGGGATCTGTTTTTTGCTTTGTTTGCAGGAATCAAACCTAATGCTTTTCTGTTATGCTTAATTTACTTTTCTGAAAGAATAACCAGCAAAGGAGGATTAATTGTACTACTGCTGTGAAATACCAACTGTGTAGGGTCTTTCCTAATGTAGACTTCAGGTCAGAGTGAGCTGTCCCTCATTTTACCTGGAAGTCAGGGGTGAATGGTGATGAAATAGACTGTGTCCTTTTGGCTTTTGTAACAGACTGGATTTGTACAGGGCAATCCCTGTGGGTGTGATCAACCTGCATCACAGGAATGATTTGACTAGATGATCTTTAAAGGTTCCTTAAAACTCAAACAGCTGTATGCTTCTATGAAAAGGAGATGGATTTCCCTTCCTAGAAGAACTTGAGACCTCTTTTCCACTTTAAATTAGGCCTTACCCAAAGTGGAAAACTCAGCTGACCCATTGGAAACTTGGCTCTGGTTTGGATGTGCATTTTATTTTATTAACAGCTCCCTCAGTAGACATTCTGCTGGTGTCTAAGTTAAGTGCAAAACATTTGCATGGCTAAGATTGTTGCTGACTTTCTCCCTCTGTTGATATTTGTCCTACAGAGTGAAAATCCCCTCCCTTCCCAGCGTTCTGCTCCTCTTGATTGAGGCCTGTTTCTGAGCAAATTAATTTTCTTTTATGGGAATGCATTGGCTTGGGTCTCATTGCTGTGGACTGCTTCGATGTTTGGAGATGCTTGTGGTATTGCAAATAGTAGTTAATGTTTTTTAGGCAGTATCTGTTGTCTTGGAGTAAGCTTTATATTTCAGTATGCTTTAATTTTCTTTGCAGGTGGAATTGTTGCAGGAATGGTTAGTGACTGATTTGTGTTTTCATGCTGGCATAAGCTTGAGTTGGAAATAATCAGGAGCTTTTTAGTTGCTTTAAAACAGAGGGAAGGAAGCAGGCAGTGAAAAGGACACAGCTTGGGAGTGTGGATTAGCTCTGTGCTCTGAATGGTTTGGAAGCTCTGAAGCAACTTCTCTGATAGTGCACTGATTTATTCCTGTGAGGCTGATTTTTGTTATCTTTTGCAAACAAGATGATTTTTAAGAAGTGTAATTAATATTAATCAGATTATAACTGTGTATTATTCAAAATCTATAGGGATTCAGTCTATAAGGAAATGATTACAGATCATATTCTTTTTCACTGTTCAGCCTTTAGTGTCTCAAATGAACACTTTTATCACCCAAGCATCTGGTCCTGCTGCTGTGTCTCCCTTGATCACTACTTAATGGGTCCCGCGGTTCATCACTGCTTGATATTTTTGCAGCTGAAAGGAGTTTTTGCACAGTGCAGCTGGAGTTGAGTACTGTGTTTCTTCATGGAAGAAGTTGGAAGCTGTCCCAGACTGTGTGTTAGAGGTGTGTAATTTGCACTTCAGAGCCAGTGTGAAGCAGGAGGTAGAGGGCACAGCAGTTGCCACAATTAAAACATAACGTTAGTGAGCTGCTTTTGCATTATGGAAAACAGCTGGAGTCAAACCCCAGTTCCTCAAAGAAATTTCTGTCTGGCAGCCTGGTAAACGGAGAGTCAAGCACCTGTTCAGAGTGGTTATACATGTTCTGACTGTTGATTCATCTACCCTGAGTAGCTACTTATTTTAGTGAAGTCCACAGAGAAAGAGAGAAGCAATATTTTCCTGTTTTCTTTTGCCCAGCGTTCCTCTGTTTCTTGCTTTCCATGTGGCATGCAGTAAGGCAGAAAGCTCTGGAGTCATCGGAGGACTCAGTTACGCTTTCATGTTGGAAACTTTAAGGCTTATTAGATTTTTCTGCCTTGATGCTAGCTGATTTGCCTGAGGTAAATTATGATCACTGTGTATCCAGTGAACTACCAGTGTGAACTTTTGGCTGTGTGTGAACAAGGTAAGAAGCTTTTTCACAGCAGGGTCGTACTGTGTTTGCTGTCAAGGCACTGGAAGCAAGGGAAAACTGAATGGCTTCCTGGGAAAGTCAGGACCCCAGGCTCTGAGACAGCCAGAAAGAGTCTGGGCTTTTTGAGTAAGCCAGATGCCTGTAGATGTGTTAACGCCTTCTGTGTGCTTCAGGTGTCTTCTGTTGTCATCACCTCAGCAGTGGAGGATAGGGGCAAGGAAATGTGAAGAGAGGATGGGGGAATGTATTGCTTAGGCATGTATATTTAGTTTAATTCTTCTTGCACAAGCTGCCTTTCAGAAACCCCGTGGCACGCTAAAGGTTTAAATGGCCACCAAAAATGGAGCCTGCATTGTTGTACTTGGAAGCCCTTTGCCTGCTGGAGTTTTAAATTTGAACATTGCAGGGGTAAGGGGACAGTCCTTGCTCAAACTAGAGGGGCTACTCTGATTTCAGAGAATGGTGTGACCTAAGGCCTTTTGGCTATACTTGTCTTTGTTCCTGCTATTTGGCAGTACCTTCTTCCCCAGACCAAACCACCTATGCTGTATTAGAGCTCTTCAACACTCATGTTTATGTTTACAGTAAGCAGAGAAAAATCTTCCTTCTGTAAAGTGTTATTCATATTTACACTCATTCTGTTTAACTTCAAAAGTTTGTGATTTTTTTTTTTCCATCATCTCCTTGGAGCATTTAAATGGAAGGTAAAAGTCATTATTGATAACCACAAGAGGCTCAAATTCATGGCTACACTATTCCCTTCCACATAAATTCCAGAACTGTTTGAAGACCTGAACAGTAGTGCAGGAGCCACACTGAAGACTACGCCATGCTTTAATTACATTATAACCTGCAGGGGATGGGAACGTTTGTTTTTGAAAAGGTTACTCTGCTGAAAGAGAACAGGACTTTCACACTTGTAAGGGTGACTGTCAGAATTGCTACCTGCATACAGATCTTCTACCAGATTACAAATCCAACCAAAATATCCTTGAAAGTTCAGGTCTCTACTACTTAAGGACTGGTTGTTTTGTGCCTGACTGCTGCATCTGTGAAACAGGAAAGGGAATGCTGGCTCTGTAGAGAACCCTCCAAAACAGAGAGATCCCATATCCATAGAGATCCCACTAAAACCTGTAAGGCATTTGCCCTTCCATGCATTTGTCTTGCTCTTTGTTGATGCAGAAAACATGGTCACTTTTAGGTGAAACATCAGATTTCTTAAGTGCTTATATCCTTAAGTGTGTATAGCTTATATGCAAAACAAAGTATTAGTGACTTCCACTTCAAGCTTCTCAGTTGCAAACCAAATGCATTTCCCAACCTCTTTGAAATCCATAGGTCCTACTATTACATAAACAATAAGTAGTTTTGAAAATACAGCTATTATCTCTGCATGTTGCTAACTAGTGATATTTGATGCAGGCAGCTACCCTGTACTATAACTTAAACATCCCTCTGATCAGAGAAGAGGGATTAAATACTCTGATCAGAGAAGTGGGATTAAATACTCTGACCATCTTCACGAGATGGTCAGAGTATTTAATCCCACTGTTTAATACTCTTTCTCATATTTTAAAAGCTTCTCAAAGGCCATACATTCCCACTTTGCTGTTTTGCCAGACTTCAAAAACAGACAGGAAAACACCCCAATTCCTGCCCCAAAGCCTTTAAGCCTAAGAAAACTCTTCCACAACACAGCCCCTGGAGGCATACGTATTTCAGTTGCTTTCATTTCTCTTTCACAGGTATAAATGCATGCTGCATGCATCCACTGATGTTCAAGGCCATCTGCTGTGCTGATGATTTGTCTTGCAATGCCAACGGTGAACTTTGTTCAGGAAGAGTGAAGGATCAAAACAAAAAGCTACATAAGAAAACCATTATCACACTGTTTTATCTGTGAATGATATGTCTCACCTGGCAGCCACTCGCCACTGCTGGGCCTGAAGAGGTCTTGAGGGCTATCTTCGTTATGCATTGTTGCTAATTTGAACACTTTTACGTTTGTGTTTGTGCAGGTGCGCTAAAGAGCCAGGCTTAAATGGCCACCTCTTGTTACTTACAGTTCATGCTCTGGCATGCCAGCTGTTTGTTTTCATATTGCTGTTCTGAGAGCAGGCATTGTCTTAGCCAGGAAACACAACTGTCCAATAGCTAAATAATAGTGAGAGACTTCAGTGAATTTGTGGTTCTCTGGGCAAAGTATCAGGAACTCTTAAGAATCCCTATACCAGTTTTGCTACAGTTTGGGTGTGGAGGGCATGATTTATTCATTCGTCAAATATAGCAGAGACTTTTTTCTGGTAAGGAGGTAGAATACCTTTTACCTATAGGTTGGGTTTTTTTTTTTTTTTTTTGTTTTTGCTTTCATTGATGCTGCTTACTTGAGGTTGAAAGTCAAAACAAAATTCAGAGGGAATGGCTTCCCTGCTTTCCCTTCCTTCTGTTTACATTTAAGAGAATTTGCTTTGAAACTGTATTTCTAAAGGCAGAAATGAATGTTCGTGTCCTTTTGTGGAGTGTTCCACAGCTTAAAATTTCTTTGAAAACTCACAGGTCCAGATACCCAGTTAACACCAACCACATACCTTGTTTACTGAATTATATGCACCGGTTTATTGCAGTGAGAAACTCCCTTGCTGTCTTAGCTGTGCTACCACCTGATTGTAGCTTTGTCTGGCTGGTTTTGGGGTTGCCAACAAGCAGTAAATAGAATCGTAGAATGCTTTGGGTTGGAAGGGACCTCAAAGATCATCTAGTTCCAACCCCCTTCACCAACTTCACTAGAGCAAGCTGCCCAAAGCCCCATCCAACTTGGCCTTAAGCACTTCAGGGATGGGGCTTTCACAGCCTCTCTGGGCACCCTGTGCCAGGGCCTCACCATTCTGAGTAAAGAATTTCTTCCTAAGGTCTAATCTAACCTTGCCCTCCTTCAGCTCGAAGCCATCGCCCCATGTCCTATCACTGCACTATCTGGTGAAAAGTCCCTCTCCCACTTTCCTGTAGGACCCCTATGAGTATTGGTAGGCCGTAATTAGGTCTACCCAGGGCCATCTCTTCTCCAGGATGGACAAGCCCAACTCTTGCAGCCAGCCTGTCTCCATAGCAGAAGAGCTGCTGCCTCTGTGATGACAGTGAGGAGCTCAATGGCCTGCTCTCACCTTCCCACGCTTAACATCACGGCAACCGCTGGTGCAGAGGGAGCCTGTCCCAGAGTCGGCACGCTGCCCCTGAGCGTTAGGTGAGGGTTTGGGTGCTGACTTGGTTGGAGGAGGTGCAGGAGGCCCTTGGGGTGGCTCAGTCCACCTGCAGTGACTGTGTCAGAGTGACACCATGCTTCCTTTGGCCAGCTTGTGAGGTGCTTCAGGCTGCACCCCACGGGTCCTTCCTCCTGACAGGACTGCGAATACATCCACCTTTGAGAGAGAAATCAACAAAAGCCCAGCCATATGCTTTTCTGAGTGGTTGGTGTGCTTTGCTTAGGGCATAGCTGAGTTGGCATCAAGTCCAATTGGGGACTTTGCTGGATCCAGCTTCTCAGACAAATTTGACAAATGACCTTTAATCAGTGTTTATTCCTAAAAGGTAGAACTTAGGAGTAGATAAGGTATGAGGTGATCTAAAAGCCTTTTGTGCATCTGCTTTCCTCCTTTCCGGCACCAAGGTACCTCTAAAAGAGAGAACATAACATATGTACAAAATCACTTTGAGACCCACTGCAAGGCCTGGTTGCCAACAAACTTGGTGTTTCCTTTCTTCTTTTGGTGTTTCTTCTTTGCAAATGTGGATCATTTTAGCCAGAAGTGTTCTGACCAACTTCTGCGTTTACTCCCATAAAAGAGCCCTTCTCCCTGTGAAAGGCAGAGGGGGACAGAAATTGACCTGTTCTCTGCATCTGCATTAAGAAGTAAAGAGATGTGATTATTCTATTGTTTTGTTTTCTGTGTGCTCACCCTAGGTACAGATAATTCTGCTGTGTATACAGCTGGACTGAAATGCATTTAGAAAAATTATTCAGAAAGGACTAATGCACTCTTCTTGCCAAACAGCTTTTAAATCGAAGGAAAATGTTTTCCTACAGTTTCTAGGCCTGTTTGGGATTTTTGGGGGAAAGAGGACATCTATGGTTTGTGTTTAGGGTTTTCAGCTTTTCCTATCCTCCATTACTGAATGGGATTCCAATAAGAGACAGTTTTCTGTTGTAGGGTTGGTGCTGTTCTAGTATGTCTCTATCCTTGGATGAAAATTTAAAACTGTGTAGAACAGGTGGCTTTGACAAAAGGGGAAAAAACACACTTGAAAAGCCTTAAGCTGGTCTGTGTGCCGATTCTTGCCTCTGCTCTGCCTTTTGGATGTTCTGAAGCGAAAGTTAAAAAAATCCAAGAAGGAGGGGGGAGGATTCAGACTAATTCTGTGACTTGCTGTTAAACGTTCAGAATGGTTTATTCTAAACTTTGCTTTTAAGTGACTATTCAAAGTAAGAGCAAAAATTCAGGCAGCCCTCTCTTTTTTCCCCTGGTTTTCCTGCATGTCATATATGAAGCACGTATGTATGCTGTAGGGAGTATCAGTAAGCAAGAAGCTTTCCTGGAGAGTCTTGCACATGCCTACCTGTTACATATTTCCTTTAGAGATCATGATGAGCGTTTATTTCTCTCTGTTACCGGTTACTGGTTTATCACTGCTATTTATTCTCCATTTTCCTCCTACAGAAGAGATGGTGGAAGGAAAAAGTGCCATTCTTATAGGCATGAGTCAGTGGAACTCAAATGACCTTGTTGAGCAGATAGAAACAATTGGGAAGCTGGAAGAAAATCAAGGTAATGTCTAGCTTGTCTTGCATGCTGATTTAAAGTTAACAAGAAAAATCTGACTACTGAAGGAGTTAGTTGGGAGATATTATGCAAATACTCAACAAAAATATTTACAGCATCCCATAGCTAAGAGAAATTGCATAGACATGTAAGGATTTTAGTGCTGGGGCATTAATTGCAATGATATCTTTTTGGAGGAAACTTCTTCTATGCTAGGCAAGGTAATACAAATTCATTGACTTCAGTCAGAAGTCAGTGCTAGACTCAGCTTAACAACTATGAGATAAAATATATAAGACCACAATTTATGTTTTGCATATTTCCATTTATTGTCACTGGATTATGTTTTAATGGGCAGTGTTGGTGTTTCATGGGGTGAAACATTGGGGAAAATTGCGATAGCTGGAGTAGACATTACCTGTGAGGTCAAGACATGTTTGTTTTAGACCAAACATGCGTAAAATGGAGGAGTGTCCACTCTCCCTCAGTTGCATGTTCTTGTTGTATTTGGTCATTTTCAAAATATGGATTTGAGACCTGGAAAGTGTTACAGGAGTTTAATGTACTGTTTAATTTTTTCTTTGACTCACAAAGTATGAGGGAATCCAGAAACATCTGAAATAGATGAAGAACCACAGAACTGCATAGGGAGATAAGTGCTTGCTATTGCAGTTGGAGTTGAGCATCCCTGCTAGGTATGATTTAGTCTCTGTATACAGACAGCAGGCTGTGCTGCTCACACAGGCTGTGGGGCTGATGGGTGAAGGTATGCATCCCTTTAATGACCCCAGTGATAGGCCTTCCTCTACAGGCTGCACTCTTGCTGCTGCTTTTTGTTACAGCAAAATACTCCAACCAGGGCTGACTGATCCTGGCAAGGCTGGAAAGGCAGCCTTGTTGAAAAGAAGAGGTCTTTTTAGAATTTTCTATGTACTGTTTGTTTTCTCCAAATTTTGTCTAGAGAAACAAAAAATGATTTTTTTCAAGTCTTTGAGTGTTTTTAATGCGTAAAATGCTGTCTGTGCTGTCATTATCGCACCATGTTGCAGTTAATTAGTTAGGAATTCTGATTTTCTGAGCTCTCTGCAACCCTCTAACCGCTGATTGTGTCTCTTCTGCAGTAAAGCAAGCAAGAACAGCAGGAACATATAAAATTAATCCAGTGCTTTTTGGAAAAAAAAGTCTGGAGGCTACGGAAGGTATCCAGACTCTCAGTTCATTAGGGACTGTGCCGTCGTTTTGATGTTACTCTCCATTCCTTTCTGTTGTTTCTTCCATTTGTTTTTAATGCCGGCGGCATTTTTTTGGCACAACTGGGTGTTTCTTTAGTGTTTCTTTAAGGGGTGTAGCTTGGTTTGGAGCCTACACAAGCAATACAGAGAAATGAGCATCTAGAACATCCATTAACATTTTTAGCTGCATGTGTGACAGCAGTTACAACCCTCCGAGGTCATTTTGTGACCTCTGAGAAAACAGTGGAGAAGCATTCTGACACTAACCCCCTCTGTGGCACTCTATTCCTGATCCAGCCCCAAATAATTAATGCTTTTTGACACTAACTAGCTCTTAGCAGAGGTAGGTGAAAGTGTAACGACTATGTACCAGTGTGTGGCACTAAAGGTATTATTGTGAATCTTGGTTTTACCTGCAGCTTGAGTAATTGCAGGTCATCTTTAATTCCAGACCAGAGAAGTGGGTTTTTTTTTCAGGTCCTGTGGAAATTACTGTGTGATAAAAGTATCTAGATCCCTGTGATGAGTGTAGTTAACATTCCTTTAGAACATAGAGTTCCTGCTGCCTTAACTTGACTCACGTGATTTCTTTTGATCAAGTTCTTTGAATTTAGTGAGACTTCTCAGAAACCGAGTTATTGTAATATTTTTGTTGTTAAATGTAGGACTAACATCTTGGCATTTTTATAGTCTCTTTTCAAGGGCCACAGTTAAACAGATGAAGTAGAATGCCCTTAAGTGGTTAATCGTGCATGACATTTTGCTGTCAGGGTTGTTGTTTTTTTCCCCAAGTTTTTCCCATCATACCAAGAGTAAATGTCCTCGGAAGGGTAACTTAAAATACGAATTTCAGACCATGTTTGTATTCCTTGAAATTCTTGAGGGATAACTTTGTGAAGTGAAGCATAATGTGACCTAGGAGGCCTTTAGACTTGCACTGTTGCAATATCAGGAGTGGCTGAGGGAATGGAACTGGGGTTGTTTCAGGAAAAGGAGTTTGCGAGGGAGCCCTCATTGCTCTCTACAACTACCTGAAAGGAGAGGGTCTGGAGAGGAGGGGGCTGACCTTTTCTCCTTAGTGACAAGTGACAGGACAAGCGGAAATGGTGTCAAGTTGTGCCAGGGGAGGTTTAGATTGGACATTAGGAAAAACTTCTCAGAGAGGGTTGTCAGGCACTGGGACGGGCTGCCTAGCGAGGTGGTGGGATCTCCATCCCTGGTGGGATTTGAAAGACAGTTGTGGTGCTGAGGGACATGGTTTAGTGGTGGTTGGCAGGTTAGGGTGATATACTGTATATTGAAGAACCTGTTGTGATTTTGTGTTTACTCCCTTTAAAATCCAAGTCACCAATTTTGCTAGCTGGGTCATCTGAAGAGAAAGAGAATTGTGGCAGAGCACCTATTCTGTACTGTGACATTCATCAGAGAGGTTACAAATCATTGTTCGTTATATATTAATCCTGGTGGGGTATAATGTAACAGCAGGAACAGTGCATCCAGTTCTGTAGCCTTCATGAGAAGGCACTGGGCAGAAACTTTCACTGAGGAGAATGTCAGTGCCCAGTCAGTCGATAGCAGCGTGTGCACTGTTTTATTCACAGACTATGGAGGGCCACCCTCTTCCCTGGTCATTGTCATTTGACCAGTCTGTTTTTTTGTTTTCAAGTAGGTAGATGTAATATTGCTTCTGCTGTCTGTTCAGACTGTGTCTCAGTAAGCATGCTGTCTTACTGCTTGCTTGAATATGCTCAGATGGTAGGCAGGCTCCAGGGAAAGGAGTGAATTTTCCCTAGGCCTCTGAAGAAGGCATCTAGAGAAGAGTTTGAGGCCCCTGTGTCTCATCCCAGCTCTGACAGTAGCTGTGGGCTGGTACCATTGGGCTTTTGTGTCTGTGGTGGTGGAATGGTGGCAAAGGTGTTTACCCTCTGTGGTAGAAATGCCCCGAGTACTGTAGGGGGCCTTTATATACACAGAATAAATGAAAGGCTCTTCTCCTTTTGTCTCTGTATTTAAGTGTTTTGTATTTAGGCCTGAGAAGATACCTTTATACTTACAACTTTCCTTGGAGCCATGGGCTGTGGGAGGGAATGGAAGGACTGATATACTCTTAAGAAAAACTGTTGATGAAGTGTTTGGAGTAAGAATCTGTTTTCATGTAGCTAGATAAGTTATGCTAATTCCTCATTATTTAGAGATTCAGTGGCTAATGCTACATGATAGATCCCTAGCTACAGTTTCATTGCTTATGATGCCTTTCTTGGGGTGAAGAATACAGGAATGAAAGAGCTTGGGGTTTATGTAAAGAAATCCTTTTTTCACATTGTGTTTTGTTTTGGTTTTCTGTTGTGTTTTTTTTTTTTTTTCCTTTTGCAGGTGAAGACTCTGCATTTTGCTCATCTGGCTTTCTACAGGAAAAACAACGTGAGTTTGAGTTCTTCTAATTTTTCTTAGTACCGAGGCTGTTCAACAACTAGAGGTGATAGTAGGAATGTTGACCAGCACAGGTCTGGTCCTGATAAAGGAGATGGGTGGGGGAGGGACCAGGAGTCTTTTGAGTTTTGTTTAAAATTTATTTGGTTTTAATGTGGGCCTGTACCTGTAACACTATTTAACACATTAGTGTCTTAGAGCGTTGGCTAGAGCAGCGAGGGTGAAGCACTGGAGGGTGAGGCTGCTAGTGTACTAGATAGCTCATACAGCACAGTTCAGTATGGCTCCATTTGGAATATAGAAGCCTTCAGTGCTTTGTGCTCAGAGCTTTCCTCTTCCATCTCTGCTTGAAGAGGCGTTGCTGTTAAGGTTTCTCAGTGCTATAGGAATATAAGGTAATGCATGCCTGGCATTACTAGGGTTCCTCTGGTGCTGGTCCTCCATTTTGAGGAGTGTATTTGACACATCACTGTGCTGTAAATCTTTCTGTGCTTTTGCATTGCTTGTTAAAGAGACAAAATTGGTTTACAGAAATGAAGGGTGTTAATGAGGGTCTGTTGTTTCATCACAGTTCTCTCTGGAAACACTTGTTGGTTGCTCTCACTGAGTTTACAATGAAATGCCTGTTTGTCTTCCTGCAACTATGCTAATAAGCACATGCTGTTACTCTGTACCAGCTCCTTCCCGTTTGGAAATCATGCTTTGCCCAGCTCACCTGGTCTGGTCTGAGAACTGAAGCTGAGGAGCACTTGGGTCTAGATCCTTGGCTAAATACTGTGTGTTGCTTCCTCTTCGGTGCCTGTAGTAGTCATGTACAAGATCTGTTAGTGTGTGTAAGACTCATTTAGTGAAGAAGCGGTGTGGAAGTTAACACAGGTACTATCTTATGTTGTGGCTTCCAGAACAGGATTGGGCTCAGTGATGTGTGCCATTATTTACCTCTGAACAGTGCAGTTTGTGAAACTGCATGTACAGTGTATTACAATATTCTTTATCAGTTGCTAATAGAAAGCATATGTTACAGCCTTCATGGAACATATTTCTCACGATGGATTTGTCATTATAAATGGCTTGTAATAGCACAACAGATGGCAAGAAATGGTATAATTTCTCATGGGGTAGCAATAATGAAAATAACAGTTTCCTTGGGACTATCACCACCTTATGCTTTGTACCAAAAGCAAGTTCTCTTGCCCCCTAGTTAACATGGCAAAATATTAGGCATGTTTGAAATAGTCTGGAAAAGAAAAAAAGGACCTGGCTTCATTCTTAATATAGTTCTGAACTGTACCTTGTTTTCTAAGAAGTTTGGAAATGATTGTGTGAATTCTTTTTCTTATGTTCAGGCTCCTTTTTTGTTTGTTTGTCACGGATTGAACTGATGCTTTTCATGGTGGATTTGGAGTGTTAGATGACTGAGATTTTGATGGCTGATCTTGAAAACTGATACATTCCACATACAGAGACTGTTTGAGCAATGGGTTGTTTCAGGCTAAGCTGTAGACACACAGCTTGCTTGATGTCACTGCAAGTCACACATGACCATGTGCAACATACATTATGTATACAAATTCCAGTGGGAATTCAAGACTGAAACTATGCCTACCAGAGAGACTGGCTTGTTGGTATCTGTGTAGCAGTGTATGTTTCTGTCTCCAGAAATACCTGGCAAATCTCTTCCCTACTCATGGATCAGTTGTCTTAGATGATAGCCCCTGTTCTGAATGTGGAGTGCTACACTGCAAAGCAGTGTAATGTCTATAATGTGGTTGTATTTAATGTAGGACTATGAGTTGTCTTCCTTATAGTGTAGGTTCAGCATCTGATCAGCAATAGGTGAGTGTTAGTTTCTGTTTTCACTCACCTCCTTCATTTTCATTTGTTTTTGTACGCGTACCGCTAAGAGCCATTTAACTATTTACAGTAATTCTCAATGAGCTGATACATGGTCCAGCAGCTGTGACTAAACTGAGGTTTTCAGGTTTGCCAGGAAAGTATTAAAACAAAGGCTGTGTTCTTGAAAGCCCTCAGTGTGTTGGCTTAAAAACCTTCAACATTCGGACAGCGGTTGGAACTAGCTACTACTGCCGCCTACGCACTGCTGACTTTTTTAAGCTATTGAGCTGTTTTCTGACTCAGGTCTGGTCCACAGGTATCTGAGGATTTGAGTACCATTTTTTCTTACTGTACTTTACATAATTATACAATTAGCATGAATTGGAATAATGATATGAATTAAGACAGCTGGAAAAATCTGTAATGTGTTTAGATTAAAAAACCTCATTAAAACATTTCCAGTAAGAAGCAAACCACATAATATCCCTATTATCAGGTTTTTTTACAGTGCGTAATTACATGTCTGTCATTCTCTCTGGTAGGTCATGCTCTTTTGTTTCTGGCTCTTACAGAGTTTTAGCTGGTGAAGAGTCTTATCCTTTATATTATCATCATGACGGGAAAGGTTCCCCAGTTATTGAAGTCTCTGGTAATTAACCTAAACAATAAAGCTGAACCCGTGCAGACGGGTTTTTCAGGAGAAACTATCTTTGCTCTATGGTCTGTTACTCCTTTTTTGCATCCTGGTAATGGAATACTGCAGTTACTTCTGGGTGTTTCCTGGGTGGTCACAGGGGTTTGTGAAAGAGATGAATCCTGACAGAATTTTAAAGGTTTAGTTCACTTGCCTTTATGTAGGTGTTTAGAATCATTTAAGACATACCAGAGATACCTGTATGGAAAGAGCAGAGATGATGCAGGTCACCTCAGGTGACCTCCTCTACTGCTTCTCTAGAAGGGCACAGGTGACCAACAGCAGCTGTAAACTGTACCAGTGCTGTGCACCTCTGTATAAGGACCTGAATCCTTTTGAAACATTGTTGTTGAGAATAAGAGTCTCTGATATGTAGGACTGCAAAAAAACCTTTCTGTTCTGTTTGTCAACAGGATTTCCTGTGAAAGGATCTTTCTGTCTGGAAACTAGAAATGTGCCTTACCTCCACAGATGTCTGTGAAAGATGAGATGGTCAAATATTTATATGTTGAATTATGTCTTTTTTTTTTCTTTGTTTGTTTCTTTTCAGGTGAATTATATAGAGCCTCTTTAAGAAAACAAAGGTTCCAAGCCCAAGGCAGTATTGAAATACATGAGGACAGTGAGGTGAGATTGTTCCCAAAATCAACTGCCTGTTTCCAAGGAGTAGACATGGAAATACTCTCGTACTATGGAATACAGTTTGGCAGTTTAGTTTCTTCTCTTTGTTCAGCAGGTGCACGTGTGATCACTGAAAATCACAAGTAGACATTGCATGATTAGCTTTGCTGGAAATATGACCCAGTTCTCTGAAGATAAATTGTCTGCTTAGTATTTCAGTAAAAATACAGGTTTTGTGAAGAAAATTCTAGTAACACGATTGTTTTGCTTTTGTTTTGTTTTTTTTCCAGAAGCAGCAAAGTATCTAAATAAGCTGTGTTCCTGCCCGTTCACTGATTATGGTCCTCTGTCCACACATAGGACAGGCAATGGAAATACCTACTTCCAATCCTGTAGCCTCCTGAAAATGATGGCAGTCTTTGCTTCAGATGACCTTTTGATTAGTCTTTGAGCCCCTCGTCTAATTCACACCTGAACTACTGATGAAAGATAAATCAATTTCATTCCCTTAGGGTCCTCCCATAAAGTATACCAGTTAAATCCAGCTAAGAGACTTTTTGTAACAGTGGCTTTATCCGTGTTGATGTGCTTGCATTTTTCACTGTTTTGAAGATCTTCAGTTCCACCATCCCATCAGGAGCGACGCTTATTTACAATAACAGCATTGGCTGTGGCAGGAGCTACTCTTAGCCTTTAAAGGGAATTAAATTGCTCTTCTTAATAGCTGGAATAAGGACATATGGAGAGGGAAATTGTAAATTAGACCAAGGAAAATTAGAGCCTTAAACTGTCTTAGAAAATCCAGTACATAAGCATATATAAGGCAGGTCATTAGAATGCCTTCAGAATTAATGCATATACTGGATAGTAGAAATCACGGGCTGAACAGAGGTCGTGACTTTATGGAATAACTTACATTTCTCTCATTTTCAGCCATTTATCTACCGTTATTATACAGGTGCCAAAGTTACTGATTGATTTCTTTGACTTAGCCATGCCAACATTTCCACCCTTCCCCCTCACTAAACTCTACAGCATGAAATGTGAGCATTTTTTCAGCTTTTCTGATTAACATTATTCTTGTTACACTCAGAATCAATTCTTCTCATTTTGTGTTTACCGTTGAAGCCCGTGGCTTTTGACCCAGAATTGAAGAATAAAGTGTCTAGAACGTTGCAGGTTTCTCAGTAAATCACCCAATCTAAAAACTGACAATCCTTAGATAAATGCAAGAAATGTTACTGTTACTTTTGTTGTGTGTTCATATTTGGTCAGGAATTAGATGTTTCCAGGAATCATCCAAAGTGATCCAAAGTGAAGAAGAAAATGGAAGTCAACATTTAAAAGCAAAGAAACTTCTAATCTTTTAGTCTATTACTGGATTATTCTTTGAGTGCACGTAGCTCTTAGGGAGTAAAGAAAAAAAAAGTAGAGTTGTGGGATATTCAAAATGTTTTTCTAGACTCAAGGAAATAACATTTTGTTTATTCTGTGGAGCATACTGGTGATTGCCAGTGTATGCTTGTATTCACATGTTCATAGATGTATTTGTGAGGTTTATGGATATCAGTGTTGATTTTTAAAAATTGGTTTTTACTCAGAAAAGTTACACACGTTTCTCATTTTAGTAAGTTGCCAGTGTCAGAAGACTGAGGTGTCATCTGCTTTTGCTGGATATTTTTATTGGCAGAAAAAATTTCTTGTTAGAACCTGTAGTGATCTGAATTAAAACCTTTCCCGTAAATGCAGGAGCCTCATTCAAAACCTAGAGAGATGTTTGCTTTGGCTGTCCATGGCTGTCGGAATTCTTCCCCAGTCTCAATATATTTAAAATAGCTTTTGATGTACACACAGCAGTCTTGGATGATGTGAAACCCACTTCTGTGCTGTAGGATTTTTTTGGCAGATCACAGTGTACGGTACCGGTTTCAGACATTAATTAAACGGAACACACGACACGCACACTCAACGTGCACACACAATGTGGACACACATGCCCCCCAGTGAAGACAGAGATCTCAAAAAGATCACATTGAGGGTGGGAGGAAACAAATCAATGCTAGCTACCTGTGAATGTTAACACCATGTGTACCTACACTGTCTATAAATACTTCCTCCCTTCTTATTCCCTGTTTTTCTCACAGGAAGGAGTTCAACACCAGAACTGTAAAACTCATGTGCTGATTTTGATCCTGCATGGTGGGAACATCTTAGACACTGGAGGTGGGGACCACAGCAGCAAGCTGGTAGACATCAACACCTTCAGTTCTGTAGTTGAGAAGGTGACCCGAGCTCATTTCCCTGCTGCTTTGGGCCACATCTTAATCAGACTAGTTCCCTGCCCAGCGATCTGTTCAGCAGCTTTCTCTCTTGTTTCCAAGTAAGTTGATTTGCATTTTTTAATGTTTGGCCTTTCAGTGTGATTTTGAATGGCCTTCTGTGACCTGTCTTTTTCATAGTGAAATGTTGCAAATCTTTCTTAATGTTTTGCTTACCGCAAGACCTAGAAGAGTCTTTCATTGTTTTCAAAGTGGATTAAAAGCAAACAGTTAAACTGCAAAACCCCACCAAAACAAACCCCGTGGTGGACTACAGCCTGCTGAATCAGGTCTTCATTACTGAAAAGCTCTGTGCAAGAATGCCTCACATATGTTGTCATTGATAAAATTAGTAAACTTCTCAACTAGCCTGGCTGTTCACATCAAGGGACTGAACAACAACAATGCTGAAACCAGGAAAGGAGAAGTGTCTGTATGTCCACGTTGCTGCCCGTTGAAGCAAGAGAACTGATAGTAGAAGAGAAGGTGAAGCATAAAAAGAGTTGGGAGATCATCCTTGCTCACTAGGCCATTGATTAACACAGAGCTCAGTAGTGTCTCTTAGGTATCCCACAACGATGTGCAGGTCTCAACTGTCTGGAAGAAGAGCTGGAAGCGTATGTGCTGTCAGATGGACAGAGCTCCTGCTTTCTCTTTATGCTTTTTTAAAATTCTGTCTTGTTGCAGCATACAGTATTCAGCCAGACTGAAAACAGCCAGTCTGGAGAATCATTCCCAGCACTGACAATACTGGTATTGCAGTAGTATGTTCTTGGATTGAGCTGCTTATGATGTACCCTTTTGGGGCTGACAAATGAGATGATTCTGTGCTCTCACATTTCTGCAGCTTCATGCCAGCAGCTTTCATAGACAGAATTTCAGGATGCAGTTGTGGAACACAAACTTGTGGTAAACCTGCCATTTAGCAAACTGTGAGGGAGGAAGTGTATGTTTTAAGTACTGTAATGTTTCACAAAGGGTGAGCCAGATGACTGACTAAGCAGAAGCACAAGATTTTGTGTTTGGCTTGAATGTATCCTCCATTTTCTGAATGTGTGGGCATGGTGCATGCCAAGGTAGTAGAACCCCGTGTTTACCTTGGCTGAGGTTTTGAATTGCACTGTGTCTGTGTGCTCAGTGCCTGGCTTCAGAGGGATTCCACTAGGATTTTTCAGATGAATGCACCTATGCAGTTCTTGCTGCCTTGCAAGTAGTGTCTTGAAGGAAAGAGATCTTTTACTAGTTGGAGTGATTTTGCCCTAAATGTTTCAGACTGTTTAACCTGGTCTGTTCCTGTATACTCCCATTGCTTTGTTTGCTGTATCTCATAAATCAGAAATACACTGTTTTATGCAGCCTGTGTAAACCTATAACGTGTGGCTGATCTGTGATGTTTTTCTGTGTGCTGTTAAGGACAGATAAGGGTTAAAACTAAGGCATGTTCTTGTTCCAGCTAGACAGCTTGAGAGCCATCTCCTCCCTTTTCAGGGAGAAAAATATCACAGAGTAGATCGAGTGTTATGATTTCTATAGTATGATGTGTGATATGTACATTCATGCTCATATAGCATAGATATATGATGAGCATGCTTTGATCCAGACCTCAGACTAGAGCTCCTAAGTTATACTATTAGCCAAGCAAGAGAATAGTAGTTCTATTCCTTATTTTTCTTTTATGCTGAAAGTGGAGGAAGTAAATGCGTGTTCTGGCATTCAGAAACAGCGGTAGTAGTGCCTAGGACTGGCAGCATGGAGTGCAGATACTCAAACCATAAATGTTAAAAAAAAAAAATTTAAAATGTTGTGCGATAGTTACCAAGACAAGTGTTACCATTTGGGCGATTTCCCCCCCTGCTTTCTCCTCTCACCTCTGTTATGGTCAGGGCCTGCTGACCTGAAGAAGTTTTGAGGAGGTTCAGTGTTTCGTATTGATCTGGGGGGAAAAAAAATAAAAAGAAGTCAGATGCTTTCCCATTGTGCAGGTGTTACAGTATTTCCAAGCTGGTGCTTTGGAAGCACCTCCTGCACCGTCCTGCCATTGCATCAGGATAACAATACTTGTTCTTCTTGCAGCTCCAGTGCTGATATTTTTTTCAGTTTTTCAGCTTCAGCACAAAGCATGACCCTATGATAAACTGCTCCATTGATTCTATAAACTCAGTTGTCTAGATCTTTCTTCCCTTTATGTTGTATCTACAGTAATAGTGGAGGTTTCTGTGTCTGCAACCTTTACTATAAATTGGCATTAAACCCACCAGAGTCTCATTCTTAAACTAGTGGACTGTAATTAATTGTCTAGACAATAATTGCTCAAATTCAATTTGATCTATATTCCTTTAGCCATGAAAAAAAATTATTTACAAGCTGTTTTTTTTCCATGGAGTGTTTGTTGCAGTTCTCTTATGCATATTGTTTGCATTTTAGTTTCATTATGAAAATTTATGCAGGTATGGTTTTTTCCATTTCAGACATTCACTTCATAATTTTTTTCCTCACGTGTTTCTCTCTTTCTCTTTCTGGGGCATTATCTGCCATTTGTTAAATAAATAAAGCCTTTTTATGTAGGCTTTTAAGGCTCTCATTTCATTTTTGAGAGTTAATATTCATAACTGTCTGCTGTGCATTGGGATTATCTAATTGGCTGGCAAAATGAAGCTGTGTTAATTGGTAAATTGACACAGCTCGGCAGAGCAGCTGAGCTTCAGGACATAGAAAGCATTGTACTGCTTCTGGTGAAGAATACCAAATCATTGGAGTGCCTCAGCCAAAGTCAAGTGTGGACATGTCCTGTGAGGCTCAGGATGTGAACGCAGACCAGCTTCCATACTTGAGCATTGCAAATCTTCTGTTCTTCCATAAACCTAGTATTAGAATCAAGGGTGCAGGTTTTAGCAAAAACATAGACAAATTCAATTTCAGGCAGTTTGCTGTTCGATATTGTGATAGCCCACCAAGTGCCTAGAGAAAGGGAATACAGTAGTGTTGAAGTTGTTTGCCCGCAGCATTGAATGAACTTTGTAAGAGCTGAATTATCCAAAATACTTCTGTCTTTAGTCTCCAAAGCACTGTCAAGTTGCTTGTAAGAGAATCCGGCACACACTAATATGCCTTGTATCTTTGGCTGTCTGTAAATTGTTTTCCCCACTCATCAATGAATATCAGTCAAGATGTGATTAGTAGATTTACTGAGAAAATTGCAGAATGCACGTAAAAGCTAAAATAAAGTTAACATCCTATCAAATTTCATCTTGCACTTTCAGTTAAGTCACTTCTTTTTTTGAAAAATGTTACCATGCAAACATTGATGTGTGATTTCAGAATGTGTGCAACCGTGTTTTGAAAGGATGGGACACTAGGAAAAATATTTTTGTATCTTTTGAACAGTGCGTCTGTCACACTTGTGTTCTAGGAAACATTCCATTGTGATGATTGGATCCTGTTCTCTGATGTAGTAAGTTGTTATAGAGGAAAATAAAAGCTGAAATGGAATAATGTCTTTGCTGTTCTAAATTATATCTACGTGTATGTGGAGACATTGCAACAAGTGTGTTTAACCGCAGAAATACCTTCTAGCATGGTCTCGTTCACATGAAGCAGTAAGTCCTTGATTTTTTTTTTAAGCAGTTGAATTACGTGAGAAAATGATCCTTCCTGTATTCCTTCACTGCGAACTGCAATAGCCCAGCCCGTTTCTGTTAATGAGTCACTGTTCATTCTCTAATGCTGAATGCTGCTTGTTGCATTTTTCCTGATGATAGCATGTCCTTCTCCAGCCTGAATCCCTACAGCTATGATGAGAGCTGTCTCAGCAGCAGTGAAGACCACATCCCGCTGGCTGCCTTGCCCTTGCTGGCTGTTTCATCCCCTCAGTACCAGGATGCAGTTGCTATGGTGATCAGTAGAGCTAATCAAGTTTACAATGAATTTCTCAAATCCTCAGATGGGGCTGGTTTTAATGGACAGGTAGGACTATTTTCTTTTACACCAAAGTAAGATTTCCTCAGAGCAAGGCTGTTTCTTTTTAAGGCAGTGGGTTGAGGTTTTTGAGTTACGAGCATGGGACGATACTGTACAAGTATGATGAATGAATGTTAGCATGGGATTATGTGTACAAAACGCCTTCTGCGTGCCCAGCATGCGAAAGACATTTCTGGGATTCTTTGCAGAATCTAACTGTGATTTACTTGGTTACTAGAAGATACTGCACCTTCTCTCACAATCATTTTGGAACCCTGAGCTCTTTCGGAGTGCTCCTGCGAGCTCTGGTAATGTGTAAGGGTTGTGCTGTAAGTGGGGTGCTAAGCAGTGAACAGTCACACCATCCCAAGACAGACGGTAATCTGTCTTCCTGATTGCTTACACATCTGCCAGAGCTGATAGGAAAAGTTGGAGCATCTTCAAGAGCATAAGGAATCCAACATTTAACTATTACTGTTTCTTTTTTGCTTCCATCACACTAGTAATAAAACAATTGACAGTTATTAAAGAAATTTAGAAGACAAATACTCAGTTGTCAGCAGTGTTGCAGATTTCTTGTGTAACTACAGGAAAGTCATGTATTTTTTCTGGTGTGACCCACTGCCTGGTGAAGTCATTTGCAGACTACTGGTTGACATGTCACAGTTTTTATTCCTGCTTCTCCATCTTAGATTACAAAACCCAGTACTTTCCTGCTTCTTGTAGCATAAATGTGATACTGCTACCCTGTGTGAGTTACTGAAATTATTTTGTGATGGGGCAATATGCATTTACTTAATGTACAGTGACCTCCAGACTTTGGAAAAAGAAATGAAGGTGACATTTAATATAGAGTACAGTGTAATCTTTGAAGGAAAGCATGTGTCTTATTACACAAATTGTTTTCCATAGCAGCAGTAAGATTATGCTGTAGCATATTAGTATATTTATACTAAAATTTGGTATGAAACCAGTTTTAACATCCATAGTAAGCTGTTCTCCCTTGAAGCATAAAACTAGCTCAGCTGCATTATGAATGTCATGAAAAATTCATGTAAAGAAGAATTATACCAGTTTCAGAAATAACTGTGAAAACAATTTTCTCATTAGAAATTGAGTGTTACAGGTTTTTTTCTTTGGCAGATTTCAAAGACGACTCCACGGTGTGTTTTAGAAACCGAATATATTAATGATTCATGTGGAAAAGTCTGCATGACCCCTGTATGCTCCACAGAATTTTTGCTATCAACATTCCCCAACGTTGTTGGAATAGAAGTGCTGAGCTGCCTGTACAGCAGCTTTGCTTTGATCCTGATAGAAATCTCAGCTCTACCTCTGAATTAGCCCTGTCCTAAAATACACACCATAGAACCCGACCCCCACCCTGTGTGTATCTTTCCGGTTATCCAGCTGAAAGATAATACAGTTACTACTCAGACTCAGGGAGAAAGAATCATCTCCTGTGGGATGGGGAAGTGTTTGGTGGAATTGGCTTGTGAGGAAGATTCTATAGAGCCATAAAATTACTCCAACTATGGAATTCCCAGTTTTAGTGCTGTATGTATTTTAATTCCCAGGTCCGTGCTTTGAAGGTAACTTCAAACTTGTATGTTTTTATTAAGTATGAAGCAAGAGTGAGTCTCTGCTTGATATCTCTTGAGCAGTTCCATTCCCTTGTCCTGACAGAGGAGTACCAATCTGGTTTTCATTTGTTGAGGTGCTGTTGTTGAGATTCACTGTGCGACTGAAGGAAATGTTAAATGGCCCGAAATCTTTGTTGAAGCAGTTGTCCAGTGACTTTTTAAGATGGAATCTCAAGCAGCTGGAAGTATCCAACCCATTTAGCAGAATTCCTAGCTGGTAAATAACAGTCCCCAGGGTAGAAATTCTTGGCATAGGGTATATTACTGGAGATAAATGGAAGTGGGAGAAAGTGGCTACGCATTTTCAGCTGCAATAGGAATTGAGGTGTAAAAACCCAGGAACAAGGGTGTAAAGTAAGACAGCAACCACTCAGCAGTTCTGTAATGCATTTTAATTCTTTTAAAACACTTGCTACTTCTCACCAAAAAAAAACCCAAACCTTTTTATTTCCTCAGGTGTGTCTCATTGGTGACTGCATCGGAGGAATTTTGGGCTTTGATGCCATCTGCTATAATTCTAATACAGCTGATGAGAGTCGGAACAGTAGCAGGAGAGGAAGCATCAGCAGCATTCAGGTGAAGAAAAAACACCACACAGCTGAAATCCTGTAGATTCATTCCCTGAAGGAAATCTGTTCCATCTAAACATGAACAAATTTAAGGATTTGGTAAATTTCCATGTCAGCATGGGATTTTGCTCACATATATGAGAAAAATTGCTGTCTGAAAATAAAGTCTGCAGCTTCTGTTTTTATGATACACCGAAATCACTGGTGAATGCTCTATCTGCAAATCTTTGAAGTGCCCTTTATTGCGTCACTAGCTGTAGGTGCAGACATGTCTTCTCTCTCAGCAACTGCCAGTAGGCTACTGGTTTTGCCTAAAAGTCTTTTATCTTTATTAGGGTTTTGTTTTTTTAAAATTTGTTCAGATGTTCTGGAATTTCTTATGCTCCTGCCTGAGGATAGTCTAGCATTAAGATGCATTTGGGAACACGTTTCAGTGACTGTTCAAAGAACACCCATAGGGAATGCCAGTCACCTGAGTATCTGGATGGACCATTGTGCATAACTGTCTATGTGAGTGCTACATTTGGTGAGAAAGGAGGATTAATTCTAACGTGATCTAGGAAATACTTTTATGATAGTAAGGGCTTGTCATTTATCAGCAGTCCTATCTGACTGTGGAGGTCCAGTTGGCTGCAGATAAGTGAGTGTGATGGCCATTAACAAGAACATCCAGAAGGAGGGCCCAGGGAACTATAGGCCTGTTAGATGTGGTGCTGAGGGACATGGTTTAGTGGTGGTTGGCAGGTTAGGGTGATGGTTGGACTTGATGATCTAAAGGGTCCCTTCCAACCAAGACGGTTCTATGAGCCTATGATTTTTTTACAGTGATGCTAGTGTGTAAGCTTTATTATTGTGTTTGATACTTAAGACAGGAATTTGGACGCTTAACTGATCTTACATATTTCACACTGAAGTGGATATGTGCAGGAGGTGTAGCATATAGAGCTGACACTGATTGAGGTCCCCACGCTCCATACTTGGATGTTTTTGTGACCCTGGACAAATTGTTTCATCTCTTGAATATTTTACTTAGCACTCTCAAAAATGGGCTCAGTGATACCAACCTTCCTGATTCAGTTGAGAGCTGTTCGTGAGACTCGAGCAGAGACATCTATATGTTTTTTGGGAAGAATTACTATTAAAAGATGTTTATGAATTCTCAGCAGCCAGCCTTTGAGGGCAGTGCATTGCAAGCAAAGTAAATGGAGAAATGGTCTTCCTGGATCCCAGTCCTACAGTGGGATTGCTACTGCAAGAGCTGGCAATGAATCTCAGTGTGGGGATAAGGCTTTAGGGACTATAGGTTCTTCTGACTTCTGTGTTCTTACAGTTTCAACTGTCTTTTATTCTTTGGTCTCCTGTTACCTTGGAGCTTCTCTTCCTATTCCTTCCATCTTTTCCCTTTTCTTCTTCTGTCTTCATCTACTACCCTGTGTGTTCAGAAGAACGGAAGTATTCTTTTCCTCCCTTGTATTTCTCTCCATGGTTCTTGGCATGTTCCTGTGACTTTTTTTGGTTTTTTTAACTGTTGTTCAGTCAGGTGTGAAATATAAATGCTGAATTGGCTCAGTCTCCTTTGCAGTATACAAGACTGTTGTGACGGTGAACCTAAATGCTCAGTGTATTGGACTACTATAAATTTGAAAATTTTATCTTCACCATGATGTCACAGTGTGCTGACATTTTGAGATACTCTTAGCACCTACCTTAATTTTCACCATGCAAGTGAGAAAAGGCCCAAGTGGTTTTGAGACGTTAATCTCTCAGGCATAGTTCTCATTCATAGTGCCACAGCTCATCCTTGATGCTGTGTCTAGGTACACAAGGATGAGAGAGTTGTTAGGGGCAGTCAGCATGGTTTTACCAAGCAGAAGTCATGTCTAACCAGCCTAATAGCCTCTTATGAGGTTATAACCAGGTGGATTGATGATGGTAGGGCAGTGGAGGTGGTTTTCCTTGACCTCAGTAAGGCATTTGACACATCTCCCACAGCAGACCAATCTGGATACATTCCTGCGTGGTTTAATCTAGGTGATCCTGCTCAGGCAGGGCGTTGGACTAAATGATCTTTTGAGGTTTCTTCCAACTCCTGACATTCTGTGATTCTGCAGTTCCACCAAGTGATCTTCTGTTTCAGTGAAATGGCTGTCAGGCTTTCTCTACTGAATGGCTGTTCAATAACGTGTAAAATTAATTTGGTCCCAGTTCAGCCCCTGAGAGACTGTCAAATCAACAGATTGTTCAGTGGGATAAAAGCCAGCTTCAGAACTGGCACTAACTATAGTTCACAGGTTCACTGGTCTTCACTTGTCGGAGAAGCTTCAGGAGGTCCTCTTGGCTGTTGAAGGTTATAGGTGGTGCAGTGTGTAAGGCTCATCTCATAGATCATACACTGCTTCTGTCTTAGTTTCATTTTCCTGCAAGTCATCTGCATAGCACTGGAGAACAGATTAGGTTTTCAACATCTCTCTGTAGTATAAAATCTTATCCTGTTTGTGCAGGACTAGTAATATGCTCCAGTACTGGTTGAGGTTATGGGAAGTACCTGTCTTCTATGTCAGAGAAGTAGAGCCAGTTAGAGTGTTTTCCGTTGTCTGTGTGACTTTGGCCAAGTCTCTTGATCAGTGGTGCCTCAGCCCTTCCCCGTAAGCTTTGCACTTTTCCGCACGTTCTCTGCTCTGTCTAGTTAGATTTTACACGCTTTGCAAGTTGCTTTAAAGTATGAAGCAGGATAAATTCCATTTCCACTTGGGGCATTTGTGGTTACAAATTATGAAGAGTGACACTTGAACAGTGTAAAGCGATGTCCAAGACGACTGGTACAGGGTGCAGTGGTGGGAAAAAAAAACAACAAAAAAGTCTGGGGAAAGAGTTATATGCCATAAAGAAAAGGACATCTTTGAGTCCTGTTGTCTTTTCCAATGCCTAGCCAGTTCTCCAGGGACCTTCCCTAGGGTCGTCTCACAGAGATCTAGTCCCTAGTCCTACCAAAACTACTTCTTTGTTTCATTATTGAACCGTCTGTGGCTTTGGAAGACCTGGGTTTTACCAGGAAGTTTAAATTGTGTTGATTTTGACCAAAGAAGATGAAGGCTTTCTTCTGCGGTGAAATAATAGCATGCCATGTAGCATTGTGGTGGTTTGACCCTGGCTGGAGGCCAGACTCCCACCAAAGCCTCTCTATCACTCCCCCCTTAGCTGGACAGGGGAGAAGGTAGCTATTGAGAGGCTCAGGAGTGGAGAAAACTACAAGGAGGGATCATTGCACAGTCAGCGTCACGGGCAAAGCAGAGTCAACATGGAATAAAGGAGAGAAAACAATCTAATTTATCACACTACACACACAGAGAAACCAGAGTCAGATAATGAGAAGTACAAACAGTTCTTAAAACACCACCTCCCACCCCTCCTTTCTCTGCAGACTTCACTTTATCCATGATTTTCTCCTCCCTAGGATAGCACAGGGGGAAAGGGGAGGAAATAGGGAATGGAGGCTTCAGTCTTCCGTCAGTTCCTCAGGAGTTGCTTGCCGGCGGGGCAGGCACATTTCTCACACTCTGTCCCTG
>VXBZ01006792.1:234472-245644 GCA_013399135.1 Heliornis fulica
GCGCCGATTGGCCCGGCATTGTCAGCAACAGGGTTTGGGATTGGGCCTTGGGAGCCCAGCTGGGATTTACTCTGTTGGACCCTTAAACTTTCCAGCTGCTTCTTAAAGAAGCCATGTTGCAAACCCCCCCAAGCATGTAATTTGACACTGTCTTGCATGACGTCCTTGTCTCTAAATTGGAGTAACCTGGATTCGATGGATGGAGCACTCAGTGGATAAGAAATTAGCTGGGTAGTTGTACTCAGAGAGTTGTCTGGTGGCTCTGTGTCCAACTAGGGACCTGGTCAGGCTTGAGAGGTGGGTGAATGCCAACCTCATGCAGTTCAGCAAGGCCAGGTGAAATGTCCTGCACAGGAGTCAGGGTAATCTCCGGCACAACTACAGGCTGGGCCAGAGAATGGATTGAGAGCATCTCTGAGGATGACTTGTTGGATGTTGGTTGATGAGCAGTTCAGTGTAACCCAGCAGTGTGCACTTGCAGACAGAAAGCCAACTGTATCCTGGGCTGCATCAAAAGTCTCCTTCTCTGGAGATATACAAGACCCGTCTGGATGCCAACCTGTGCGACCTGCTCTAGGGAGCCTGCTTTGGCAGGGGGGTTGGACTCGATGATCTCTCGAGGTCCCTTCCAGCCCCTACACTCTGTGATTCTGTAAATGATTCCTGACCAAGAGAGGGGATTCTGCCCCTCTATTCCATGCTTATGACACCACACCTGAACTACTGCATGCAGCTCTGGGGTCCCCAACATAAGAAGGACATGGATTTGTTGGAGCAAGTCCAGCAGAGGCCACAAAGATTATCTGGGGGCTGGAGCACCTCTGCTATGGAGACAGGCTGAGAGAGTTGGGCTTGTTCAGCCTGGGGAAAGGGTGTCTCTGGGGAGACCATAGAGTAGCCCTCCAGTACTTGAAGGGGCCTACAGGAAAGCTGGAGAGGGACTGAGCATAGAGTGATAAAGGATGAGGGGTAATGGCTTTGAACAGAAAGAGAGGGTAGATTTACATTAGACATTAGGGAGACCTTTAAGGTCTTTTCCCACCCAAACTGTTGTATGGTTCTGTAATTCCGTGTCCTCTTACCTTGGTTTAAGCGATGGTTTTTATTCTAGAGTTTAACAGACACACACACAAGGTGAGCAGCTGCGCCCAGTGAATTCACATGCACATCTGAAATGTTAGGTATGCTAGGTTAACCCTAGTAATAGCAGTGCAGAAGCAGGACCTTGATGCTTTTCCCATACAGTATTGTTCTGAGGCTGTCAAAGTCCTGCAGAATGTGGCCTGAGATTGTCTTATGACACAAGAGAAGAACACATCTTCGGTGAGGAGAATCTGACAGTGAAGCTTAGAGGACAAAGGTATATTTTTGCCATCTTTCAGGGATGAAGGTACTCCCTTCCAATACTAAAAAGTCTTAGCTAGCTCTGTGGTGACATAATCTAGTTTTTACATACTGTGTGAATAAAAGGGAAGTGTCTGGTGTTAGGTTGCTGCCAACTATATGCCCTTCGAACATTCAGCCTCCTTCCAGAGACCACCAGAAAAATCAAGAGACCTAAACAAAAATAATTAATTATGTTGAGTTCCTTCCATCTGCTTTCTTTCTCTGGCACCTTCAAGGGTTCACATTTTTCTCAATCTATTGACAGGAATTCTTCTTTTAAAAATAATACAGGCCAAGATGTGGACATATCTCTCATGTGATTTTAATGAAAAAAGTCTTAAAATGTCACTAGGGTTTTGATGAAAGTGTGAGCCTTTTGCAGCATTAATATTGCCTTCATAGATCACTGATTGTATGATGTTTAACAGCTTGATCTACAGCACATTTAAATCGATGGATTTGTCAGGTATTTCATGGGCTTTGGTTCAATCTTCCTTTCAGTTCAGTGCATGCATATTCACCTCCGTTTGGTGTGCTACCGTGAATATTCTTGGGCACCCTGATGAAAGTGTTCATAGTAAAACCATAGATTCAAATTTGGGATATTTGTAGCATGAAAGTTAGAATTTAAAAATCATAAATATATTAAGCTGTCATGGTACTGTTGCTTGGGAACAAGCTAGAGATCAGAACTCATCATGAAGGTTAAGAGGTAAATAAATGCCTTTGCTGAATCAGTTTAAGATATCCATGAGATATGGAAATGTTCGCTTTTGTTCTTGAGAATTCACCTTTGAAAAGTTACTCTGTAAGAAACTTCTTCAGGAATGCTTTGATTGTAGGAATTTTGACTGTGAATGGTCCCTGGTGTTCTGGAGAATAGAGCTGCTAAAAAGGACTGATGCTTCAGAGGTTTGGTGTAAAGTTGTAAACTGCAGGCGGAATCAAGTGACTAAGAGCCAGTGTCAAGCTTGAAAAAAAGCTCCTGGTTACATTGTACTAGTTGTAGGGCCTGTGGTTGGTTCTGGCTTGACCTCAGTGGAAGCACATATTTTAGGTGGAGGCTTTAATTTGGTTTCATATAACTTTAGCACACAAAAAGGTGGGAGCAATCAGCTACTACCAAGCAGCACGAGATCTCACCTGGTACCTGGCCCTGTGAAATAGTTCTCTGCAGTCAAAAGTACTACAAATACAAGAAGCAAGGCTTAGTTTTAACGCTGCAGATACATTATTATTCTGCAAGGCGAGATCCTAAATCTTACACCACTTCCACATTAAAGTTGGTGTGATGTGAATTTTGCTACGTTACTGTGAAATGCAGAAAGGGATGCGTGTTAAGTTTTTCACTGTACCATCACAGGAATAATTGTCTGTGGACACGCTGGTCCTAAATTAAACTTCTGCAAGTTATTCAGCTGCTAATGCTTGTTGTATCATCTTATCCCATAAATTCTAGTACTGTGTTGTAACAGTTAGTTAAATACAGATGAAACCCAGTAAGTACACAGTTAGAAGAGGTTTAACTGTATGTGTTTTCTCAGTGTGCTTTGTTGATGTTTGTATTTTGAAGTTATAGTCAGGCATTTTCACACTCTCTTATTTTCTTGATGTGAATAGGAGATTTAGACACATTGGATTACGCAGATGTTAGAAAGACCCAGATCTTGCATACCTCATGCGTCCATATCTCATGCATGAACAGAGATATTCAGTCCAGTGGAATTTGTTTTGAAAAGCAGCTTTTGCATTGGCTACTGAAATGGATGCAGGAATAAAAAAAAGTCTGGAGGTATTAGGGATATGTCATGGAGGATGCTGGTGCAAGCTGCAGGAGTGCTGGAGGAACTGAACAATACTCTCTGTTTTAAGGGGTACCTTAAAGATGTGGTACCACTGGTCTCCTCTTGCATCCCACAGAAGTTCACATTCTTAAAATATCAGGTCCTGCATCCATGGAACATGATGAGCAAGACCATTAATGTTGTAATGGGCATTTTGTGCACTCAGGTAAGACCCCTTCTGATTATCTCATATTTATAGTTCTCTAAGAATTATGAAGTGATCAGGGATAAATCTTTGGTGTTACTCCTCCTCTCACTCTTCTCCGCCCATCCTTCCCCACCCAAAAAAAAAAAATTAAAATCCTGTTCCTCCTTCCAGCTTCAGGCTACACATATCAGAGAGAAATTTACTTTTCATCTCTTTCCTTATCTTCTGCTGCAGAGAGACTCTTACCCCTTCCATTCTTTCTTGGCTAAAGTGAGATCAAATGTGTAAATGCAGTCATTTCATATAAGCTCTATCGTATTTTGGTCACTGTCTAAATCTTCCTTTTGCTCTGTTCATTCTCTGAAGGATAATCCCCTCTTAGCAGAGGACTCGAGTCTGGGTGGCAGCAAACGCCTGAGCAAAAGCAATATTGACATCTCGGCACTCATGGAGGATGAGAAGCCAAGGCAGCCGTTGCCTAGGAAACAGAGTGACTCATCCACCTATGACTGTGATACTATAACTCAACATCATGCTTTCCTGTCTAGGTAACTTGTGCTTGATGGCTAAGTAAAAGAAAGAGGCTTGCTGTTGAATGGAGCCTGTCAGCACCAGAGCAACAGAATCATTTTTATTGTTCGTGTGCTTTTAGAGGGTTGCTTAACGTCCCCGTGTACCCCTCGAAGAAAACCGTAGAAATAGTGGGTCTAGTATGAACTTACTTGCACATGGAAAGTTTTTAATTCAATCTTCGTTAAGTTGTGAGAGTCTTGAAGATGCAAAACTCAAAGCAAGTAGTTCCATTTCTTCAGTGCAGCCCACACAAATCACGATGGATGAATGCTTTATAATTTTAAATTTCCACTATGTTTATCTAATTGATCCCTCTGACTTCACTTAAAAGCTTTCTGTTATTCTGTAGAAAGTGAGACAATTGCTTTCACTGCTCCCATTTGTCTATGAGATATTATGATCAGCTTCAAACAAAAAAACTCCAACTACACACACATTTGGCTTAAATGAGGAGGCTCAGGGAGGAAAGTTAACTTAGTTAGCTTTCCTGCATGCTAAGAAACTTTTAAAACACAGATTTCGGGGAAGATAACTATTCCCTTTGTCTCGTTGTTTCTTCCTGTTCCAAACAATTTTTTTATTTACCTACCTTAATTCTTTGTGCTTTTTTTTCCTCTATCCATCATCTTATTTATTTCATTGGGAATGATAGAGAAGGAACAGTCTTAGTCTCTGTTGAAGTTTCATTTCTGATACAGTTCAATATAGTGTAGATTTACTGTGGTGCTTAAAGTCTGGTGGTTTTCTTAATAGCTGTTCAAGGTTTTTTTTTTTTTTTGCTTTGAATGTAATTTACTTTGCTTTTGTTGACTGTACTGCTTTTATTTTCAAATCATTGGGTTTTCTGGATATCAGTATTTTGTAAATGTCTTCTCTCTGATGCAGAATGGTTGGTTTTTGCTTGTCTGTGACTGAAAACATGAAGGTTTTTTGTCAGTCACTTTTAGGTTCTTGTGTAGAAGGAGTACTGTGTTGTGTTGGCTTGTATAAAGTATTTCTGACTTGGGAGAAAGTAGAATAATTGAAAAACTAAGATAACAAGTTTTCTTCCAACCCTTTTTTCATTGTCTGTGTATCTATGATTTTAATTGGATTTTATATTTTTATATTTTAATGTATAATTAAGCTTTACACGCAGCTGTACTTAAGCAAGCAGTAAGAAAAGTGTTGTCTTTCATTTGCATTTTGGACTCTTCAAACTAAAGGCTGTTGCTGAGCTACTGAGGAATAGTTGGACAAGCATAGGCCAAAAGAGGCAGAAAAAAAATCCTTGGTAAGATAAAGACAAAGGAAGAACCCCACAAACCAAACCAGACCAAACCATGTTATCTTCTGACCCACCCTGTGCATGCAGAGAGATGCCAAGCCTTTGCTTTCCTGGCCCAGAGACTCACATAAGGCTTGTTCATTTCATGCAATTGAGAGGCTGTGTGTCAGTGTGACTAATGAGGTTGCAGAGGTTGCTCTTTCACACAGGTGTGTCCTAGGCGCTGTGGTTGTGTTTCAGTGTGTCAGCCTGTGCCTGTCGTCTGAGTGCTCCTGGCTTAGAGAGGTCACTCCCAGCCGTGAAGCGTGCCAGTGATGGGTTTTATTCTTGCCTTTCTTCATTTCTACCCAGAGGGGCCATAAGCTGGATTCCTGGCGTTTCGGTTCACGTACACTTATAAATTGAGAATGTTGCTAGATTTTCAGAGTGAAAGAGAGGCCTTTGGTCTTTGCCTGATCAGGGACCAGTCTTCATGATGGGGGGTGGGGGTAGGGGCGTGTGGGAGGCAAGTGTCTGGAACTAAGATGATCTTGGAGGTCCCTTCCAACTTAAAGCATTCTGTGATGCTGTGATTCAGGACTTCTGATTTCAGATCCTTACTAATGCAGTGTGGCATGCAGATAACTTGTGAGGGCGTCAGTCACAGCTCTGGTTGAAGCCAGCATCTCTCAGTCAGGCTCTGCGCGGTTGTTCTGCTCTGTCTCAGGACTGGAGAGCAGGCACGTGTGCTGCCCCTCTGCTCTGAACGTGCATGCTTCTCAGGCAGAGCTAGATGAAGGGCAAGTCTTTCGCTGTCGGTGAGGGACAGATGATCTGTAATTACCTCATGCATACGTGGCATATGAAGTAATTGAAACTGATTAAATCACTGAATGGACAGATTCCCTGTTCATTACTGTTGAATCAGTGTGCTTTTTTTCTTTTTTCTTCCCCTCAGCATCCACTCAAGTGTGTTAAAAGATGGTGCAGACTTTCCTCCAGTGAATTCCAGTCTCTCAGAAGTAAACCTGGGCCGATTTGAATTTGAGGTGTCTGATTTCTTCCTCTTTGGATCACCACTTGGTTTGGTGCTGGCCTTGAGGAGTACTGTTCTGCCTGGCCTGGATGGTAAGCTCTTTCTGGGGTTAGAATACAAGCTGCTTGCTGACCTTTGTAAAAAAAGAGACTTGTATAAAAGAAGATAGATAAGGGAGCCTGGTTAAAGGCTGGGGAATGAGGTAAGTTTCTTCCTCCAAAACATGGGAGTGTTACTGTAGGTAGGTGCTGAGGTATTGCACAGGGGTGTCACTGCTCACTCATTTACAGTAGTGTGACTTATGTTAATCATATATTCCATGTTATACCACATGAAACTTATACCTCACCAGAGATCAGTCCTTACAAGAGATACAACAAACAATATCTGTGCTTGGTTCACCATTGCATCTTGTTCGTTTCTGGCTTCATAGGTGAATCTGGCCCCTGGATATGTTGGTTTTGAGCTGTTTTTCTTCTCTGGTACAGAGCCTAGTGTTCAGACATGTGCAGAATTCTTTTTGTTGTAGTTTAAATACATCTGGCCTTTTCAGTTTTTCAGTCAAAGAGCTTTCTTTACTATTCACTACCCAGTGTGTGTGTTGCCTCTGCATTATATAATGTTAGGATAGCTCAACATCTTTGTAGGAAAAGATGTGTTCATTTATCAGGTGAGGGAGAAAAATCAGTTGTGGTAGTGAGAAGAGACAATTCATGGCTTCTTAAAGAAGCCATGTTGCAAACCCACTGCAGTGAAAGATGTCACTTCTTAAGATAGACTCCATTAGATTTAATATTTCATGACACATTATATTAAAATTAGTATCTTCCTTCATGGTTTCCAGCTAAGGGTGTGTTTGGCTTGTGCATGGAGACAATGCTGTACCAAACATGTCTTCTAAGGAAAAACATCATACATGTTACCAGCTTTTTTTTATCACCACAGGAAATACTAATTCTATTCAAAGAACATTTAAGGTTTATTGTATAGCACAGTAGGTGTGAAAACCTGTCCTGCTTGCACGGAGTTCATGGGGACCAGTCATAATACTCCCACAAGTGAAGTGTGGTGTGGTGAGAAGGGACTGCACTGACTGTTTTCCAGACCTTAGCAGTCCCATGTGATCACCTGTTATGCTGCTTTGGTGCTGTGGGTTTAGTCAGAAGAACGCTTTATTAGCTGAGTAAGTGATTTCCAGATTGGCATTTACAGTTGTCCAAACATCAGGAGCTGCACACCTTCAGCAAGAATAGTGTGACCCACCTCGTTGGCTTCTATAAGGTGACTTCAGAAACTGCAGTGCTTTGTCACCTGAATTTGAAGTCCTCTGGATGTGATGTGATCAGCCCATTTTGCCGGTAAATAGTCGAAGTGCTGAGCATCATAGCTGTAATGCTCAGTAATGTGTTTACAAGATTTTTAAACTTTGTTTTCTTTTTATTCTGTCTTTTTCTCTGGCCGATCTTCATGTCTGCTACGTGCCTGCATTTCAGATTGTGATGTCTCCGTCAACTCCTTTGCACTGAAGTGTTCTTTACATATAAAGTAGCAAACAGTTTAGTTAATTTGTTATGCCTAGATGTATGCTAGTCTGGAGTTCGCAGGAGGTCATACTAACCATGTTTCTGTTTTTTCTTTGAAAACTGTAAAGCAGCAATAATGAGCTCTCTTTCTGTCTCATTCCCGCCTAAGTATGCCAGGTCCGCCCCGCCTGCAGCCAAGTGTACAGCTTCTTTCACTCCGCTGACCCCTCTGCCTGCAGACTTGAACCACTGCTGGAGAACAGGTTCCACCTCCTGCCGCCATTCGGTGTCCCACGGTACCAGAGATACCCTCTCGGGGATGGAAGATCTCACCAGTTAGGTACAGTGCCTGTTTTCATACCTGTTGTTCTCGTAAGCATTCTCTCCTTTTGCAGCTCAAGAGGATTTGAAGTATCAGCATACTAACATGATAAAATAAATGATCTGTGACAGAATGGCACAGGTATACTTGACACAAAGTTTACCAAGAAAAAAGTCTTACGAGCTTTGTGATACTAGTTGTGTTAAGGAGGGGTTGGAAAGTGATACTACTGCTTGTAATTGAAGTGTTACTTGCTAACTTCCATGTCTCTGACTATAATTTTAAGCAATTTATTTTACAGTTAGTAAAAGTGATCCATAGGAACAGTTCAGTGATAACACAGGCTGGAGAACATGATGAAAACTGGAGGGGTGAAATATTTCTGTAGCTGTCTTCTGGTTCTTGCCAACTGAATGAAGCTCTTGAGCTGGCTGCTCTGAGTGTAGGTTTTATCTTGAAGCTTTTAGTTTATTAATTTTTTTTTCACTGAGCTTTAGGGAACAGCTAAGGCATGAATGGCAGAACTTGAAGAGCAGGGCACACGTTTATGTAGACAATTGCCTTTTGCATCCAGCAGACATCAGTACTTACTACTGAGTCTGGCCCAAGGGTTATTCATGCCACATTTGTGGTAATATGATATTGTTTGCATGATGGATTGATCACTGAGAGCTTAATAATTATGAAAACTGACTCTTACTGGGCTTGATTTTGACAGTCACAGAGAGTTGACCAGCCCAGAGAATCATTCTTCTCTCTGTCGGTTAGTTGCAACTGTACTGTTGATACAATTCCTAATGTGGATGTGATGACATTATTAGGATGTTGATAAAATAACTAAAGTGAAGTTATTTGAGGCATTTAAATTCAGTTAAATTCAGTTTCCTGGATGTATAGGAGAGTCAACACATTATATGCAAAGAGAAAGAAAAATTAGTAAAGATTAGTATCTGAGGTATCTTCAGCCTAGGCACTGGATAGATAGAATGGAAATAATCACCTTCTCAGAAGTCACCTCTTAAGGGGTTATTTATCTCATGATGCTGTGAAAAGAAAGAAAATGCATTGAAAACACTAACAGACATAGAGAGCATGGGGAGAAAACTTTTATCGTCATAATGTTCAGTCTGTGGCGATTGCTGACAGAAGACATAGTTCAGACAAAAATTAGATTCATTAATTGGTGTGGGGTTTTTTACTATATCGATAAGGTACAAAGTTGAGGTTCTGTTACAGCTTGTAGAAAGCCATGCTGTCTTGACCTTCCATTAAACAGCAGCTTTCTCAGCTGCTGCCTAGATGACATTTCATAATCAAAGTGCTGTTTTAGCAATTTTAGTGACCCTTAGGTTTGTGGCAGGGCTCTGATCTACCACTAGTCATGTCAGGTCTTTTGACACTTACTAACATGTGGGATTTAACTTATTTTTTTTCTTTGCCACCTGTGTCATAATGCATTATATCTACTCAGGCGTTAATATAGTTGTAATGTATTAGTTCAAAACACCTGGTTTCAACCTATCCCGCTTCTTAGACATTTAACATAGCAGAATGTATGTAATCATAATCCTCTTTACTGTTTGAGCTCTACCTCTCATTTTACTTTGCAGCACAACTGAAATAATTGCAACATTTTTCCTCTTGCAAAGTTTTATTTATAAGGACTGTGCAGGAGTGCCAGTCCAGACTACGTCTGAGTTACCCGGTCTGCTTCCTTGTGGATAGATAGCAGTTCAGGGCTAAAAGCACAGTGCTTGTCCAATTGTGTGTGCATAAAATAAAAAGTATTGTTAATTTTATCTGCAGGTGGTTACTGTGTAGCCTTAAGGAAGTTGCTTTGCCTCTTTGTATTTGCTGTAACCATGATAATTATCTCGGATGAGACTCTCTAAAATGATCTGCCTTTATTTCTCATTAAGCATGATAGAGAATTTAGATCAGTAGAATACATTGTAAGAACCTTTAGTGACTCTGAGCCATGAGAAATGTTATTTTGGGTGGGAAGCATCTATTTCAGTTATTTAAATGGAAGAATTATGCAAGAGGATTGTCCTAGTCAAAAGTTGTGCACACAAGGGCTTTTATAACAAAAGTATTACATGTATTTTTATTAATCCCTAACTGGTGCTCTCTGTCCTGCTTTCCAATTCAACAAAGTCCTGACCACCTACAGACATGAAGGCGGGCTGCCCTACCTGGTGAAAATAAAGATCATTCAGGAAACGGGAGAAGAAAACCTGTCAAAAATGCTTTCCTTTTATTGATTTGATCTCTTCACAAGTAGAAGGGTTAATGAGCTTAGAATAACAATATTACAAAATAACAGGCTTCAAGGCACCAGACTCCTTACCAAGCTGGTTTTAAGCTCGTCAGTAATATGGAAAAGGCTAGAAGATATGTTGGCTGACAACATGTTCTCCGTTTTGTGCAGACTTACTATTTTTACTTTCTCTATCTCTGTTTTAGAGGGCATATAAAACCAAAACTTTTGAAAAATTATGTCAGAAGAAAGGAATAGATTTGCATCAATTCACAACTGTTTCAGTAGAGCAACAACAGCTCAGCAGCAGAACACTTACTGTAGAAGCACAACGGGGACACAGTATGCATCAGAACTCTGCCAATCACGAGTACTTCATGGAGATACAGCCTTCATTGATGGGGCTCATTGCAGCTTCTGTGGAATTTCCTGTTGCTGGTCGGTTGGTACAGAGTTCTGGTTCACATAGACCCCTAATGGGATCCAATTTGGCAGCTTCCCTGTTCCTTACAGCTTTGCCTGTTACTCTCTTCAGTGAGCTTATTTGCTGTGTTATTTAAGCCATATAATTTGGGTGTTGTTCTCAGAGGGACCAGGTGCCATGCTGTTCAGTATGCCATAGAATCACAACTTTTACCTCTTTGTGCCAATTCTTTCACTATGTAAAATGTATAATACTTCCTTATCTTTTGAAGTAACAAATAGGGTAGCAGCACCATGTTCTCCTTTTGGTTCTGTGTTGGAATCTATATGGTTTGCCTGAGAGAGATTCACAGATTCATAGAATTGTAGGGATTGAAAGGGACCTCCAGAGATCATAGAGTCTAACCCCCC